>JANVCC010000038.1:14957506-15189214 GCA_025345505.1 Todiramphus chloris collaris | reverse complement strand
TTTTTTTTTTTTTTTTTTTTTTTTTTTTAAATACACCCTGCAGAAACTGCAAACAAAAGCAATGTAGTGACAGCCAGCACTGCTATTCAACTTTTGGATGACAGAAAATCTCCAGTTGTTGCAGGTAAAATCATTGTAGTTTATGTGTTCTGTTCGTTTTTTTGAAGTACTTCGTGAGTTCCTCACTTTCTCTGTTGGTTTAGCAGGAATGTAATGTAGAAATGTAGAAATTTAATGTAGAAGAGAGGAGGAGGGAAAGATGCAGTTGCATCTATAAGATAGAATTGAATGACTTAGTGTAGAGAACACTTAATATCTCCTCTCCTTAAGAACACGATCCTTTATTAATTGACTATCTAAGCTTCCTGCAAGCTATGGAGTTTGACTTCACCATTATCAGTGAAACATTTTAAGTAGACACAGTTTTATGCCATTATGTATCAGAATTTATTATGTTAAGGAAAAGGAAATGTAAGAAAGGACTATCTGATGTGTAAAGTTTTTACCCAGTCTTCAGGTTTGAAAATCCTGTCCTATACAAATGATACAAAGTGGACATTTTGTATAGATCATCAGAGATGTGATCAGAGCATATAAATTGAATGACAAAGCTCTACAGTCTTATCAGCCAGGAGTATAAAGTACCTCAAGAATAAAAAGTAAAGACTGACAGCTACAGATTAGAGCTAAAACACATGCATTTTAAAATTAAAGTAATATATTTTTAAATTGTTGGATATTCCTCACTGTTTCACCATCTGTACCTACTAATACCAGTTCAGTGTCAGAATGTTTTTGCTTATTGGCAAAAACCCACGTAATTTGTTTTTAAAATCCTTCCTGCTTCTTTCAATTGAGATTGTGATTTTTTTTTTTTTTACTTAAATGAATGCAAATTTCAGTAGAGAGTGTGGAAGTAGCAGATAAAACTTTAATATGTATAAATGTAGAAACATCATATCTATTACTATTTATACAGAGTTCAACTAATTTTCAGGAAAGAAAGGGACAATAGTACAGAATTCAGGGTTTTTTTGGATTGAAACATATTTATGCTTAAAATTGCTTTGTCTTAGTGTTGTCTATGACCATGACTCCTATATCATCCTACACTGATATATTAAGTTTCTTCAAACTGTCCATATTATGATTCGAAGAATAAAAAATGGTGGAGTTCTATTCGTTATTCTTTTCAATATAATCTAAAAATTGTAGAATCACCCTAGTCTTCAAATTCTATGAGATTAATGTAACATCAGTATTCCTTTAAGTGACTGAGATGAAGCCAGTCAATATAGGATGCCTGAATTTAGGTAGTAATCTAACTATTAAAAATGAGGCAAATTAAGACTGAATTATCTCCTCGGATGCTCGTGTGAAGGGCTGTACATTTGATGCTAACTGTTGATAGAATTCATAGCGGTGCTTAGTATAAAGATCTGTGCACCTAGTCAGAAGAATGAAGGACTAAACCATACGCAGGCACAGTCTTTGGTCTTGTAGTAATTTGAAATTTACAGTTTGAAGGAGATGAGGAGAAATAGCCCATTTTTGTTTAATACAAGGCAGCTTAAAAATTCTGAAGTACAAATTTTCCTTAATTTTTTTTGTGCCTATTTTCATGCTGACAGTTATATGCATGAATGACTGAGGTTAGAATTGACCTCTTGAGATTATCTAGTCCAATTCTGGTGGACTAGACCTTGAGCAGAATCTTGAGCTAGAGCAGGTTACCCAGGTTTGTGTTCAGTCAGGTCCTGAATGTCTCTACAGATGGAGAGGCTGCACCCTCTCTAACAAATGGCTATGCTCTCACTTGCTATATAAGTATAAAGATTTGAAAGATTATATAAAAAGATGGTACTACTCTGAAACCTAATTTGAATGTCATATTCTTTCTATAATGCAATAGAAAATGGTTAAAAATTATTATGTATAACCAGATAGGAAAAACAGGTGGTGTTTTTTATTACTATTGCCACCTATCAATAAAAATGTAGAACTGCAAAAAAGTTTTGTTTCTATGGTACCAAAGTATAAGGAAGGAATATTTAGTTTTATGTTTATTCTCTAATAAAGTACTTTATATATGATCAGTTTTGTAATGGACTTCCTATTTATCAAAGTTGAAATAAGAAACAGAAAACACTAAATGAGTCATCCCTGCACACATGTTTTTCTGTGGTCTCTTAATCAAAATCAAGTAATACTTTAATTTTTTCATTTTAAAAACATTAAAAAACTTTACAAATACAGACAAACAGTGTAGTTTCTGAAAAGAAGCAAGCCCTCATTGCTCTATGTCAACCCAACTGGAATAGTAGATTAATGTTCAGTGTCGCTCAGAGAGAAATGAAAGGGCTGCAGTAATCTGAAGATTTCTCTTATTCAGCGTAATTCTAGAAAGAAAAGAAATCCATGTTGTTCTTATGTACAGGATTCTTTACAGTCATTTTCTATCAAAGAAGAGTGATTGCCTGTGATGTGCATTCAAGTGTTGCCATAGCTCTGTCAATCTACACTGACTCATTCTTTTCTGCTTAAGCTACATAGTAAGAACGATTGCAGAAATTCCTGTTTGAACAGAAAAGAAAAATCATTGTAGAAGGAACCCTGGTTTTCTTCACAAATGCAAGCTTCTTGATTGGTGTTTTTGTTTTTCTTCTGTATATTAATCGTTCCTCATACATATGGCCTTAAGATCAGCCACTCTCAGAATCTTCTGTGGTGAAGGTTACCAAAAAGTCTGTAGCTCATGTCATAGTAGACACATGAGTGTCAGATTCTGCTATTCATGAACGTGTTCAATGTTAGACTTTTTATGCAGTCTACTAATTTCAGAATGATTAAGGATGGCCAGATTTTTCTCATAGACATCATTTTCTGCTACTAAGCAGTAAAAACTGAGGAAAAAAAAAGGTAGATACTTTGTACAACCCATGATTCATATTTTTATATAGTGTCTTGTCATTATATAGTTATGTGACACAGAGGGTTCCAGGGAATCTGTACTTAAGTGCATGACAGGTACATTTTAATTCCAGCATAGATGGTGCCATAACACAAGGGCACAATAAATATTAGGTTACTCCTTGTTCTCTGACACACAGTAACACTGTGACACTAACAGAAATAATATGTCATTTAAGAGATTTCTTGGAAAGAAATAACATCCATAGCATAGCAGAACAAAAGAAACACCTGCTATTGACTTCTGCTAAAACTGTAGACCATAATTAAGTGTTATTTTATGTATGTTTTATATATAAATGTATGATAAAATACATTTTAAAAATATAATAAGCAAGACTTTGTAGTTAGATGTTAGAAAGTGTTACTGAATCTGGGGAAAAAGCAGCCTTAACCCTCCTCTGTGCACTGACAGTTGGATTTTAAATGCTTCTACCAAAAATCCATATTATGCAAACAAGGAATATTATGTTTTATACTGGAAAAAAAATTGTCGCAAGTAAAACCAGGATCTTTTTCCTTTCTAGTACTTAACTTTTAAAAGCTTATCCTCTATTTTTATAACTGGCCCACATACCTGTTCAAGGATTTTTGTCTCCAGACCCTGGTTAGAGAGAGATTTTTTTACAAATGCCCCCATGTATCACCTTCATTGTTCTTCTTTTTACATAATTTTAAGAACAAACATTAGGATAACAATAAATTTAGTTATTCCATATTAGATACTCCTAGTAAGATGCCAAAAGCCCTCAAATACTTTGTGTGACATGCTTTTATGATTTAGGTTTGTTTCCCATCCATAACTTAAAGAAGATATGGTAAAGATTTCATTTCACCACTAATTTGTTAAAAATGGCATGCAATTTTGAATACCTCTATTGTGGCCAGAGAAACGTAACCCTGATGATGCTACTATTTAAGGTGACTCTGACTGTTCCTTGAAAACAGGAAATATCCAAAATCTCATATTACTGATAAATTACAAATCTGTCTTATTGAGATTAGTCACACTTCAGGTTTTTAACTTCCTGTTCAAATTAGTCTCTATAGAGCAGCAATTTGAAACAAAATTTTTTTAATATCTGTTTCTCAGTAACTGAGGCTTCTGATAATCTAGGCTTTAAGTAAGGATCCTTTTGTATGATCCTTTTATAATTTCATGTAGAAAAATGTGCACATTTGTAATGGCATTTATTTTCAGATACAGCACAAAAAAATTGTTCTTCATCCCCTTTTTTCTTTCTTTTTTTTTTTTTTTTTTCATTTGGTATGATAGTAATTGCATATGCACATCACATGTATCTCCCCCCCATCACATGTATTGCTTTGGTATTAGTATATTATTGAAAACATTCAAGCAAATGTCCCTGTCATACACAGCCCTTAAAATTTACGATACCATCTATAAAATTGCGTTTTAGTGTGAAGGCCTAAGGGAAAATGAGTATGTCATCATAATAACACACCAACCAAATTTTTGAAGCATTCTAAAATAGATGTTTTCCTTGTCAGGCAAGACAGTGATTTACTTAATCTTTACTCCACATTATAAGCCACAGGAGATTATATTCAGCAGTAGCATTTAGTAAATCCCTCAAAATACTTCTCATGTTTTGATGGAAAACCACCAGTTCATGTTTTTCCAGAGTTTCTTGCTCATTTTGAGTATTATCTTTGTATTCATAAATCTAATATTAGTATATAGACTAATCTTTTCAGTTTTAGAAAAACTGAGATATGTATTTGTAAAATTTAACATAGAACAACTCACAGTCTTAGGTTAGGAGCTATGACTTAGTAAACATGGTTTGTAGGTAGTGCATGCAGAGAGGTAAGCTCCACCACAGAGTACTTCAGAGCAGGCGGTAAAATCCTGCATCTCTCCATTGACTGAACAGGGAAGCTGAAGTTAGATGGCTTGTTCACAACCATTCACATATTTCTATTCATTTGTATTTGTTCTCAGTTTGTTTTACCATACAGAATTAGTGTGTGGAATAATTATCAGGGCTTTTTAAGATCATTCTCTGCTACTGTTGCCTTGAAAATTTAATGCTAATTAATAGAATTCTTGGACTTTGCTCACCACTTGTTCTCAGAGGACCTGTCACTCTGATGAATGATTTAGTAGAACAGCATCCTAGTATGTTTAATAAATTGCATAGAGTATTCTGCTCTTTGCTTCTGCATTTCTTCTGTGGATTTTTTTTGTTTGTTTGCTTGGGTAACTACGTAATTTGGGTAGGAGCAAGATCCTTGTGATCTAATAGCAATCAGATTCTAGGGTCATTTTGCTAAATATGTCTGATGCTAGCAAAATAAATCACTGATTACAGAACAAGGCAGCAGATAAGCTGTTAGGTCCTTTTGAACACTTCACATAATGATGTGTGTGTACAAAGCTACAATCCTGTAATATATGAATACATTATTATTAAAGTACTATGCATTAATTAATTTATTTTTCCCACAGAAGACTACATTTCCAAACACTACGGTGTTTTCTTGTGTGTTTGTTATTTTTTGAAATGCGGATGGCATCCATATGCAAAAAGTTCAACATATAGTGGACATAGAGGGGGAATCCCTCTGTAATCAGTAAGAGAAAGCAATCACAGTTCTCACTGAGGGTAGTTATGAAGTATGTAGTCGTTGGTTAGTTTATTATGGGTTTCTAATTCCTACTCCTTCTCCTCTCTTGTGGCTTACTGCCACAACCAGATGATTGATGTTTCTGTCTGTCTCATCTGGGAAGCATAAAGTCACATTTCAGGTAATGTAAGTCCAGGAAGTATCAAGACTCTTATGATTATTATGACTATGCCATTTTCAGCCAAGTTCAGAGATCAAAGTTATAAAGGTAGACATACTTTCTGGATGCTTAAATAAAGCCTCTGTGCCTTTTGTTATCTGGACAGCAAAGATAGGCGGTTATTAGCAGGCAACAGTTGGTATTTTTTAATTAATGTTGTTATTGATAGATAAGCTGTGTATAATATCACTAAATGCTTTGCTTTAATAGAAGAGGGATCCTGGTTTTGTTTGGACATTGTATTACTAGGGAATAATGAAGCTGAATTTTGATTGACTTTTTGCAAGCTTGGGATGGAATATAGATATAGATACTAATGACATGTCCTGTAGAGAATATTGGTGTATTTTAACTTTTATTCTCTGTTCAAAGTTGAAATTTTAGAAAACCTCTTTTTCTGAAAACAAAATAATACAAAGCCTCTATATGAAAGACAGGAATACAACAACATGTGTACTTTGTCTTTGCAAATACCCTGCAGAATAGTGTGTCCTGATACTTTGCTGACTTTGGAGGGAAGAGTGTTTTTCACAAATATTAGAAAAAAATACTCTGCTTACTATAATACCTCTCATGAGACAACTGCAAAAAATCCCAAAGCTTTCTCAGGAACCTTTATCTGAAAAATAAATCTGTGCAGACAACTTATTTCAGTGGCAGATGTCCATTGCTAAGCTTTACAAATTAAGGGCAGTTCTGTGGGATTCCCTAGATCCAGTCTTCCACTTGTTGTAGTCAATAATTGTTATGGACAATAAATTATGCCTTTTATCTCTACTTTTCAGTAGTCAAACGTTCTGTTTTCTGTACTGAAAAATAAGTCATTTTCTGGCTATTAATTTCAGCAATTGAATCAATAGTTTCCTCTTTTGAATGTCTGCTATTAGCTTATCGTAGAATCATAAAATGGTACGGGTTGGAAGGGGCTTCTGGAGATCATCGAGTGCAACCCCCCTCTGCCATCATCACAAATAACTGGAATTCATGAATTGCAAACATTTGTAAATATTATAAGAAGTCTTATAAACCTTAAATGTTTTTCTTCGGTTGGGATTTTTGTTGTTTCATTGTGGGGTTTTTTTTCCCTTTCTTTAGCAAACAGTAAGTTAGAAAGTATAAATCAAATTTTGCATGGATTGGCATCCTCTACTCCCATAGCAGAGTGAACTAATGGAAATATGAAATACTTTGCTTTCTGGCAGAACTCCATATCAGTTTACAGCCTTATGTGTGCATGAAAATCCCCAGCACTTTTTAAATGTGACTTGGAAAGAGTTTCTTTAAATGTTGTTGTGCCCTTCATTACCTCTTCCTCGCCTTTTCTCTCTCTCTCTTTTTTTAAAAAAATATCTTATAGTAAGGAAAGCTTGAAAGGTTTTTGTTGATAGGACTGTTTTTTAAGGACTAGAAAGGTGTTCTGGTTATTCCTTGGAAATCTCACGTCAGTTATTGTTTTTTCTTTTCCTGAACATATCTGAACCTATAAGAAACACTGTGGGTGACTCTGGAGGTCAAGTGTGAGTGCAAGTGTGCTTACTTTAGGCTGTCATAGAAAACCACTGATTTTGCATAGCTCTGAACTAATTTTTGGCCCATGGGGAGTAGGAGCCTGTCCTGTATTACTTCATTGCTCTCTATCTCTAAAACTATGTTTTATCTTGTAAAACATGGGTGTAGTAAATGGACAAGGGAGTAGAAAATGTAGATCTACACAATCAAATGGCTGAGCTCTGAAAATAGGTTATTCTTAAGCTTTACCAAATATGTAAAAGGGAAAAAAAAAAAAGCAAACTTGCTTCTGAGATACATTGTCAAGTGATGAGAGTTGAAGAGCCTGAATAGAAATATTCTAAAAATTCTATGCTGATGATGTCTCAGCTGAAATAATGTGCCCCATATAAGGTACCAGATTTTAAATGAAATGTGGAAGAAATGAAAAGGTTCCAGGGAATGCAGAAGGAAAAAAGAAGGAGAATGTGGCCTTACAGAAAAATTTGAAACAGCATGATTTATTTAGTTCAGGATAGAGAAGAATCGAAAGAGCCTAATAATAATGTGAAGTACTTAGCAATGGGAAAAAAAAAAAAAAAAAAGACAGACAGTAATTGATTGTTTTCAGTGTCTGCTAGATTTAGATTAAGACTGAGATGCTTAATTTTCTCTGGACATGAAAGTAACTGCAGATGCAGGAATGAGCTTTAATATTTAGGTTGCAATTATTCCTAAGTAGATAAGAGCATGGGTTACGTGACTTCTGCCATATAGCCCATTACTCAGTTGAGGCTGTTATTAGAATAGCTACAGAACTTGATCTTGGAATCTGTCTGTTGGAAGGAGAGTGGAGGTCTCTGAATGCCATGATACAGCTTCCTTTTGCTTATATTGCAGACTGTTACTCAGACATTGTCCTCAATTTTTCTCCCCAGTGGAATACACTGGCAAGAGTTTCACCAAAGTTTTAGGATAAATGCTAAGAAAAGCTCTTAGCCTATATGCATAGTTGATTTCTGCATTAGCTTTCCAGACAGGTCTTTAACCCTCTCACTGGAGATATTTATATAACATACTAGACATCTGACAGAAATAACCTTGATGTATTTTATCTGGTCTTGGAAAAAGTAGATGGAATTGCTAATATCTGTTATTGCCTTAAAATAAATTCTAAGAATTATTTAAAAAACCCCAAAACTTCTGCACATTCTTTATGTTCTAAATTTACATTACTCAAATGGTTTTGGCTTTGATTTCCTCTGATAACAAAATTGCACTGCAGAAAGTTCGTGGACCCTTGAATGAATTCAGTTGAATGCTCTGTCTGTGAAAGAGAACATGTAAACATACAAATATATTATCCTCCACACTGAAGGGCGGGCACCGCTGTGATGCGAATGGCATCTGCAGTCATGATATCTGCAAAATGGAACAATAGTGTGTGGATTTGGGAAGAAGCTTCGGAAATGTCTGTAGCAAGCATGTATGTGAGCAGGATAGCAGGTTCTGTCTCTTTGTATATGCTGTATGTGCTTATTTCAGTGCCTATATTTGAAACAGTGTAGCATTCTTTCTACACCATTTTCTCAGCTCTCTTCTTTCTCACCTGCTAAGTAATTTAAAAATTATAGGTGATGGTTAACAAGGTGCTTCCAATTTTCTAAGTCAGATAACGTATGTGATGTTTAATTGTCTTCTAGAGAAGATGGGAAGGTGAAAAAAATGCATTTGGAAATGTTTTTAACACATTTATCAGTGGTAGTGTACAGATTGGCCAGTTATAAAACTGATTGTGAATTGTATTTCTGGATACATACCAGGTATTCTAAGATCTTAAAATATAGTCAGCTCTTTTGTACTTTTCTTTGCAGAAAGCTCACTCATGTCACCTTCTGACTGTAGCTGCACCATAACTCATACCTACAACAAGAGCAGGTAATGGAGAATGGCATACTTTAAAGTGGCTACATCAAAATTTCATTATCTCAAACATTCAGCCTTAAATAATGACTTCAGAGTACACATACACAAAATATAAATACACTTACATGCTTCTACATACAGTTTTAATATATATACCAAAGAACATATATACACATTAATACAATAATGTGAAAAAAGAAAAGAAAAAAGTGGTATTTACTATAAAATCAATCCTTTTTAGATTCCAAGCTTTTTAACTGGAGTGAGAGCTTTATTTTCAAGAAACCAAAGACAGAATTAACTCAAGCCAAGGAACTATCAAATGGCTCTTTTTCCTCAGGAGTCCCATGCTGTCTGACCGGGGCCAAATGTTCTCTGTGGTATTTAGCAGTAATTGCAGCATAGGCACAACCATAAACAGCAGCTGCCAACATCATTAGACACACAATTCCACAGACAACTCCAGTTATTACTACAGTGGCAATTGCATGACGTAAGCTAACAGGCCTTGGCTTTGGTTTGGGTTCACAGTTTGAACGGCCGTTTTCCCCATGTTCATTGTGATGAACATGTTTCAGTGAACTCCTGTGCTCAAAGCTATGATGGTGAATGCTTGCCAGATGTACATGAGCTGTTGTTAGAGGGCATGCTCCAAACAGCTCATAGGGAACTTTGAGGAGGTCCTTTCCCTTCCGAATCCCTGGTGTTGAGCAGATAATGCCATCACTTATTCCTCCTGGGGGGTGAAAAAAAAAAAAAGTAGTCTTAAGATTTGTTGGTTTCTGAATTATCTTAATGTAAAATTAACAGAAACCTGAAGAAAATTTATCATCAGCTTTAACCTTATAGTTTCAAAGATTTAGCACTGTATCTTTAAGATCTTTTTCTGGATAGATCAGTGGTGAGGTTATTACACTTTTACACTCATGTAAGAGAGCTTTTTGCAAGAAGCAATTAATCAGAAATTAAGTCATCTATAATTTTATGGCTGTAAAAGTAAAAAGAAGAGTGGTACAAAAGGAAGATGTTAACAGCAAAATAATTCCCTTCAAATTCATATCATTACTTCTTTTATAAAGAGAAATAGAAACAATATACTTAGTCATGTTTTCCCTTGTGATTGAAATATTCCATGAAATAGTCATTGTTCTGACATCATATGCTAAGTGTAATGAAGCAAAGAGAAAGTTCAATAAGTTGTACGTATACATGAGCAATTTTTTGAAGCAATGCTCATAGTAAGAAAATATACAGACATCTAAAGGAGTTAAGTTTAATCAATCAACTACCCTGCTCAAATGGTAAATTCTGTGGTTGCTTAGAACCTGGTTCTGCTCTCTCCCAAAGGATGTATTTAGTATAACAGGAAGTGAAGTAGGAAGCCTCAGTCCTGGTAAATCATGCAGTTGTTCCTCAGCATGTATAGGAACACTTACCAAATGTAGCCTTCAGGTTTCTAATTAGTCCATACATCATAGCTTTAGGGATGAAGTGTGTCCAGGAGTTAACAAGGCCAAAACCAATGTTTACATATTTAAAAAAATTAACTAATCATATCAGCTGAAGTTTCTTCCTCTTTTCTCTGTCAGCTAAAGACAGACAAATTTTAATACTGAGAAGACTTTGTCTGAGAAAGTAGTCAATAGATGGAAACTAACGTGATTACTCCACAAATATTGGTGATGTTCCAAGAGAGGTATGAGTGTAGCAGCTTGTTCCTTGATCTTTAATAGCCAAACCCAAAACATAGTTCCAGGCACCTCCAATATGTTATTTTGAATGTGGATATAGATAAAACTCCAAATCTGCAACTATGATCCTTCTATGATTTTAAGGCAGTGAATGTGTGTGCTTGGAATAGAACAGTGGAGTCCCACTTGAACAGAAGCATTCTCTACAATTATTTAGAAGTATGCATCGAATGTCTATTGTCTGAGCTGGATTCAGCTAAAAATACTGAAATCTTTTAGAGTTATGTTGGTCATAACAGTCAGTTATGAACAGACAGTGTTCCATCTCTAGCTGTTTTGTTAGGTCTTGCAAGAAATATCTGTAGAGCCACAGTATGATTTCATCATAAGTATATAATATGAATAATGGGAAGAATGAAAGTGCAAGTAACTAATTTTTCTTCAAGTGATTCACACAAGTAATTTTAGGGAAATGTAAACATAGAAAAGAACACAGTATTCGGGCTTCCTTCAAAACTTGGTGCTAAAATGGATGTTTCATATAACTTTATTTAAATAATCTGTGCAAAGTTTGGAAAGATGGAAGGGCATCACTGAATTTCTAAAAAATGTTGTTTTTTGAAATAAATTGCAATACTTTTGGCAGAGTAATTAAGATAATCTGATATGTTTATCTGGGGTAATTACATTCTTCTGTTCAGAGAAGTCAGAACCCCTGCTGAAATTTGTTGTAGGGAATTGTTCCAGCATAATACAACTAAAGCCCTGGGATAATGTACTATTTTATCAATCTAAAATATTAAAATTTTAACTCTGAGAGTAGTTTAACCTTTTGTATTTTCTAAAAGTTGCTTCTGGCACAGTCTTTACCTCACCCAGAGACTGTTCCTGTATTAATTATGTTCCTGCATAGCCCATACAGTTTTCCAGCTGTCCTGTAATGTTCTGATTCCTGAAAATGGCAGCCCATTCAGTCACAGGCAACCTGGACTCTCTTCACATACACTTTGTTGGAACATGCTCCATGTCACCTCCACATACAGATAGGTTATCAGAAGTTTGATCACATACAAGCATCAAAGCCTAAGAAAAGCAAATTGTCCTGCTGTTCTCAGTTCTCAGAGTCTGACCATACCTTCTGGGAGAAAGAAATTAATTTCTTTAAACACTTCATTCCTTTACAATTAAATTATATTATCTTTTCTACAATATAATCTGTGTATATATTTAAAAACAGATGTAGCTAAAATCTGAGGCTATTTTTATGTATAAAATTACTTTTTTCCTATTTTATGGCAATACATATTTCTATAATTTCAGGAAATTTTCAATTAATTCAGTACCTCTTCTTGTTAACAACAAATTAGGAAGCAATACTAGGAAAGAGTAAATGTGTCCAAGGTGTAACATAAATTTTTAGGTAAAGTATATTAAGGAGCTACTAAGTGGTAATTTATAGAGAATTTAGAATACTGACTTCTCTAGAGCTAAACTGGTATTGCCATCTGTCTTGATGTTTACCCTCATTCATCAGATAAAAAGCTTTTAAACAATAGGCTGGTTTCTAGCAAAAATATATTGGTAGAATTTAAGTGTGTGCACACAAGTATACTTGTTATACAGATATGGATATACATGCATACACATACTGCACTTATGTATTTCCAGAATGTGTCAGTATATACTATACATTTTTGTGTATACTTTTTCTCTTTGTACTAATACAAATTTCCGCTATGATTCTAGTTTGTCACCTGTCTTTATGAAAGCACCTATATTTTGACCTATACGTTAGAATATATTTTAGTGTGCTTATCTGAGGGGCAATCTAAGGTAAGGGGTGAATTGTTAAGCCATAGTAGTGAAGATCAGTTAGATACTGCTAAGTGTTCTCATGTGCATTGTATGTAATGAGAATTCCTTACCTCTGTATAAAAAGCTCTCCAGCCACAGTTTCAGGCCAAAGACATTACAATTGCATTGCCAGGGATTATCTTTGAAAAGAACCACTTTCAGGTTTGGAAGTGACTCGAGTAGAACTCTTTCCATTTTCTGAAGTTTGTTATGCTTCACAGACAGCAATGTTATATTCCCTGTGCTGTTCCCAAAAGTCTCAGGCAAACGTATAATGCTGTTGGATGACAAGTCCAGTTCTTTTAGGTGTGGGAGGAAACTGAAAGTCTTGTTTTCTATATAATGAATCAAATTTCTAGTTAGGTTGAGAACTTGTAGATACCGTAATTTTTGGAAAGCACCAGGTGCCAAACTTGAGAGAGAATTATTAGACAAGTCTAAGATTTTGAGCAGTGGTGTTCCAGTGAATGCATTCTGGTTGATTCTCCAAATACGGTTATTCTGCAACTGTAGTATCTGAATTTCAGGAGGTAAATGGGCAGGAATTTCGGTAAATCCTCTGTTCTTGCAGTCTGCAGTCTTTGAAGCTGTATTGCATAGGCATTTGTCTGGACATCCATGAGCTGCATATATTAACAAAGTGACACGCAAAACCAAAAGCCAGTTACCTGTATCACAATTGAAAGAAGATTTAACATTAGTTTAAAATGTTTATGTCTTTTGGCAATATAAAGATCATTAACATGGGCAAAAGATATACAGCTCCATAATAAACATTAATGTGGATAAAATAAAGAGTGTTCATTTCTTTTACAGTATATTAGTAAAATAGAGGTAGTATTGAAGTACTTTCATAATGCAGAATGAAGTTAGTGCTTCTATGGTCATAAAATTTAGTACTTCCCGTGGATTTATCTTAAGTACAAATGGTTTTCAGAAGATTTTGCCACCAGCAGAGCCATAGTGTTTGAAGGTAGTGCAACAGAGTTTCTAAAATCAATAAATTGGAATTTTCTGTGGCAGTAAAAACTTTCAGACATCTTGTGTCAGAAAACTTACAAGTAGAACTTTTATTTTTCTATGTTTTTACTGATTGTACCGCATAAAAAGAGTTAGGTTAATGTACCATAAAAAGAATAACAAGCCTCAAAGACCTTGTTATAAAAACAGTTAACTGTACTTTTTCGGCAATACATATTCTGTAAGTTTGTTCTTTAAAATATCTATGTTTATACTTATTGCTTTAATTCCCCTATCTGAATTCCATCTGTACTCCTTAGATACAAGTTTCTACACAATCATCAAATATTTGTCATGAAGCTGTTGAAAAATAAATTAATTGACAGAAGTACTTAGTAAAATTTAGTATTTATATGCAATACTTATTTTATCTCTTGCTCCCTGATGTTCATCTCACCTTTAACTGGAAAAAAAAAATAGTTTTTATTATTTGTATCTTGCTAATGATCTTACTTTGAAAACAAGATGTCGGTTAAAGCTATGTCTGTATGCACAGCATGAAATTAAAAACAAAAAACCAAAAAGACAAAGGGTGTCAAATAATAAGATTTTCTTTGACTAAAGAAAGTCAGAATGGTAAATCCTTTTGTAACATTGTTATTGAGATTTCCTCAAATAATATTTATTGTTTACTATTTCAAAATGCAAAACATTTAAGGACATACTGTTTATGGGCCATATGACCATATTAAAGGAATAACAACATATGTTTACAACACTGAATATTACAAATGTATAAATTAAAGTTCTAATTTGACACTGCATTTTAAGTCACAAGCTACTTAATAATTTTCACTAAAAAATGAAATTATATTTTTATGAAAATTAGGCATAATCTTCTACAATACTGAATTCTATGTTGTAGAATTCATTTGAAAGTATTCAGCATTCTTGCACACAACAGAAGCAATACTTGCAGTTCATTACATTGTTCTGCAACAGTTGGCTTCAGAAAACTGAGACTTAGCTTCTGATATAGAGGTAAAATAAACACTGTGAATAAAATGCTTAGAGAAGGGGAAAAAAATCATTATTAATCTGAATGCCTCAGTATCTCACCTTTCATTCTGCTTTGCTTGTTCTTTTCCTTGCAGAAGATTCAGTCCAGTTTTCTGATGTAGAACAGTAGCAAATACTTTTTTTTCTGACTCCCACTTCAAATCTGTAATGTGCTCATCGAGTTTCCTTTCTGTGTTTTTTGTTTTGGTTTTGTTTTGTTTGTTTTTAAGATGGTATCTGTGACTTGTGTAGAAATACAACTATTTCTAGTGAATTACTCCATCAGCCTTTGATTTTTTCTGTATGATAATCTGCCCCCCGCCTTTGTCCTTTTATGACTCTCAGAGACTTACTCTGCCTCTTAATCAGTCAACAGGCCATACAAAGAGTGTCTGTCAACTGACTGGACAGCTGTAATGTACATATAATGACCTGATAGCCTTGCGATTTTAATTTATTTAATCTGCCTCAAATGCAAGGCACAAAAATAAAGCTGCTTTTTAAAATCCAGTACAGTTTCTGAATTCTGGTGGATTATTAGCTATGCTGTGTCAATTTTTGAAATATCAGATGACTCTGAACATGGAATCTGATTATACTGGGCTGTGACTGGAGGCAGTGGAGTGTGTAATATCACTACGAATAGGCCTGTGGGTTGATGACATGGTTTTGACAGTGCACTTGTTTTCTCTTCTAAGCTTATTCATCTGACATCCATTACTTGTGCTGACAGGATTTTCTTGCATGGGAACACAGGACTGGTGGCTCCTTCCATAAAAATGGCATACATACTGGTATGGTCACCAAGAATACTGAACAAATTAATTTATTTTCAAAGACATTGGAAGGAAATGGCAGATGATACTAAAATTGTACTTCATGTGTTCATATTGTGTTGCCTTTATGCTTTGTTACTTCTTCAGTACAATTCATTCATACTGTACCATCTACAACAGTAAAAGGATTAATGATTTGTGACTATGAAGGAACTCAAAGGTACTTAAATACATGAGAGATCTGTTATATAATAGAGTCTTTTAAGGCCATATGATCACTCCATCTGTTAGCTGTCCTGTGGAGAGGGAAGTTGTGCAATTAAAAGCTTTCAGGCCTATGCTTATATATTAAACATAGCTTTCTTGGTTTCAAATTCTGCTTTTAGGTGCTTTTGAAAAGATCATACCAAGCTTCACTTTCTAGGACAAAATTTATATGCTATACGCAATGCTATGTAAGGAAACATAGGGAAGTGAGATCATCAGGTCCAAACTGCTATTGAAAACAGAGTCTTACAAAAGGTTATCCAGAGTCCTGTTAAAATGAGATTGGGTATTTCCATCAAGGGAGATTCCATCACTTCTCTGGACAAACTATTCCAGTTTGTGATTCTCTCAGCTTTAACAAGTTTGTCTTATATCCAGAGTTTACCTTGAAACAACTTGTGTTCACCCCTTGTCCTGTCACCATGCATCCTTGTGGAGAAAGTAACCCCACCTTCTCCATAGCTACCTTTTGGTTATTGAAAGTCTGGTTTTAGATCCCTGCCACCCCCACCCACAGGAGAGAGCTGTAACTTAGTATTGTGTTCTTTGCTGAATTGGTTCTGACACCAGTCAAGATACCCAAAGGAACAGTGAATGCTGCTGAGTGGTGAAGGAGAACGTAGAACAACTGACATTCTGTAAACTTGACTGTTCATCTTGAGGATACTAGGGGATTATTGCTACATATGGCAGACCATACTGTCATTGACACTCCTGATGAATGACACATCATCCTGCTACAGGATGAAAGTCTGTGATTTAGTGTAGAGGAATACTGTAGATGTAGATTACCTGGTACCATAGCCATACTAAATAACTCCAGTTTTACAAAGGAAGAGGAAGATCAGGTTAAATATCATCTGTAATGTACTTTAAATGAATGTCAGGTTAAAGTGAAAAGCTTCTTTAACCTTTGTTGTACAATACATTTATTTCCTATTTCCTTTCCCAACCCAAGCATGAGCACACATGTACAAACATATAAATGGACCTATCTTAAATAGTACCAGTGAATCATTTTTTTGAAGACAAAAGTAAAAAGGGGTATTATAAAATATCATTGTCCTTAGAACTTGTAGCCTTGCTAGCTGCAGATACTCTGCTTTGCTCTTTCAAAGAACAAATTGGATCAGATTCTTGTTTCTTGAGATGATAGCCCTCTGTCCTTGCAATAACTCATCCCTTGTATCAATGATAGCCCTTTTCATGACTTTTGATTATATTGTAGGAAGTAATAGCTATTATGTTACTGTTTTCTGGTATGATAAGATATTTTCACTCTTTTAAATTCTCTTCGGTATCTAAAATTTTATTTTGGATCATGAATTCAAAGAGTTTATTTTTTATTTTGTTTTTCCTTCGTAACTAATGTTTACTGACCAAGCAGGCTTACAAGCTCCCACAACACTTTGTGTCATGTAACGGATCGCTCAAAGAATGTCTCTTAACTGCCTCTCTTATTTTAGGTTATTCTTTGCTTCTATAATTTTATTATTTTTAGCACACACCATATTAAAGATATTCATAGGACAGGGTCACTGAAAGTTAGGCACTGTGGGAGGCTCAGTTCCAACAATAATGCAGAGGGATTTTTAGGTACTCTGAATTGTGGTATAAGAACTTAATTGCTTTTTTAAAATCTTCTTGCCGAGTTCAGGTTTGGAAACATATGATTAAATCTGTCGATTTGCTTTTTATGTAGATGTGGCTATTTTTTTCCTTATATTGAGAACTATGAATACATGTGTTTTGTAAACACAGATCTCCCCAACCTGTAATCCATGTCCTATTCCCATTTATTAGTAATAATACTTTGGTTATGAGAGGGAAGTCTGATGTGGTGAAAATTATAGTTGTGACACAGGTAGAGATTTGCCAGAAACAGAGTAACCATGAAATTTACTCTACTTCTGGCCTTTTGAACAACTAGCACCAATCTTTTCATTTGTGTGATGTGGTGCAGCAACTGTGTTACTGTGACTGCTTAAATTAACTTGTGCCTTGTTATAACAAGATATGTTCTCCATTGCAAATAGCAAGAAAGACCAATGAACTGATACCCTATCCCTGCTGGCTGCTTGGGGCAGTTCAGTGTTCTCTTTTCTAGCAAACACTTTGTTGCAGTTGTTGCAGTAGTTACTGTCATCTGCTTTAAAGAAGCAGTATGTGTAAGAATCATGTCGTCTACAGAAGAACAAACATTATGTTAATTAAATTCTAGCAGAAAGGAAACAGTTTAAATATTTCAAAAATTACAGCATTCAGATTCCACTGCATTGTGTATCAAGCCCAGGCAAACATGATTATATTAAAAAAATGTTCCTAAGACCACACCAGGCAATTCCTATATGTTATCTTTATTAGGTTTATTTTCCTAATGCTTTTGAGTGTGAAGGTGTTAAAATTGTGACACTTCCAGTGAAATGGCATGTGCTTCCTCCTTACTAATGTGTGTCTCCAGATTGGTGAAACAGCTAAACTCTTGATGAAGACCTTAAATGCAACTCTGGGCAATGCAGACTACACTTCATTTCAGTTCAGCACAAAGAATAATTCATTTTTGGTATTGAAACAGCCCATACCTCTGTTGTTAAAGGTCTTCGCCCTAACTGGCACTTGAGAAAAAAAATACTGCATCATGGAGAAAGATCTTATCCTTTCCTACCTACGAGTCAGAATGCTGTGCAAACAAAGATGACAGGATGTAAGAAACCCTTGAATCCCTCATGCTTTTATTTCTGCAAAGGTCAGACTTTGTTTTCTGAGAGCTCAAGACCCTTTCAGCTTTTGCTTACCAGTGTACTAGGTTTTTAAAAGTTGTCAGAAGTTAGAAGGTGGCCCTGGATCCTACTTCTGCCTACTTTTCACAAGAGAAGTATAAACCAATGGATCAAACCAAATTTGGCTTGAGGAAGATTTATATGTTAAAAAGCTAGCCATATTTTCTGGAAGAGGTGGGTGCATGGATTTCTTTAGACATCTTATTGCTTAGGTAGCATAAGGGAAGAGTAATACTAGCTAGAGTTTAATAACATTTAAAACTTGCTTATCAGACAGCATAAGGAGACACCATAATGTCTAAAAAGTTGTTTGTGTCTCTTCTTGGTAGCTGATATGAATTGTTTGTTGGTATCCCTTTAAGGTGAGAAACAATATTTTGTAACTTTAGAAATGAGGAAGCACACAGTTGTGATTTTGTAATTTGCTTCATTGACTTTGAGGAGAAGAGCCCAGTTTTCTTTTCAGTGGCTTGTTTTACCTGCCTTAGATACATCTGGTACTTGTTTATACAATGCATAATTAATCTATGAAACGCATTGTTGAAAGTTATCCTTGGGCTTAAAGATTAGTAGGATTCATATACAATCTGGAGATATAATTATCTCATGGGGTAAAAAAATCATTTAAAAGGGATATAAACTTTCACTCTGAAGGGCTTTAATCAACCACTAATGACACAAGTTATGGAGAAAATCCTTTCCCTGTGGTCAGGGTTTTTTTCCCATAATTACTGTTTATGGGAATTCTTATACCTTCCTCTGACACCTCTAGAGCAGGCCAGTGTATGAGATGTAATAGTGGACTAGATGAACTGCAACATGCTGCGTTGTGGAAATTCACAGTGGGGGAACTGATAGCTGAACAGACTTACAGCCTGCTAGTTGCTGCAAAGTGTTGAGATGTGTACTACTGACATCATTGGGGCTGTCTATCTGAGCACCTTCTCATTTTAAGTCAGAACTCTATTTATCACCAGACTTCTCTTCTGGTTTGGACTGGAAAATTCTTTAAACAGTCTTATCAAGGTCTTTGCCAATATAGACAACTGTTTGAGTCAGTCCTTTCTCTGCAGTCGTTTAAATTTTTCTTCCGCTTCTATAGTGATGCAAGACTTTCAGTCCATTAGGTAGATCAGTCAGCAATTTGTTGTGATATTATAACTCTAATGTAGTTAGGAGTTCTTTTTCGCTTGTACTCCTTTTCCTGTAACTAAATGAGCAGAAATATGTGAAGGTGAGAAGGGGTTGCTTGGAAAATGCTCAAGCACCAGCCTCACTGTATGCTTCAGTAGGTAGAAAATTTATTATAAGGGATACAAATCCTTCAGAATGATGAGAAGGATGGGGAATAGAGATGCTGGGCTTCTTTACCCTAATTGCAAGTTAGATGAAGTTGCAGCAAGGGGCAGATTATGTGTCAGCAGAATATTTGTTCCATCACAACTAGCAGCAGGGGATGCAGATTCAATTTTCAATCATTTCCTGAATAATAACAACCACCTGTTTTGCATACTGAGCATCCATGGATAAAATATATCTCTGGTATAATTACAGTTAATTAATGAATTCATTTTACTGTTATTGTAAATAGAAAAATATATTGACATAAAGCTAACAGAAATGAAAGGAATAAAATCAGGAGCTAGAAAAATAGTTGTGAAAATAAGACAGGTGTATATTTTATTTTATCTCAACTTTTTAGATGCTTTTTGTCTGCTCTTAAATATGTTAAAATAGAGATCACTCACTGTCATTCTAGATAGCTTATTCATTTTACACCAAAGACAAAATTATCTTCTAAGCTTTTACATAGTGTTTTTGTTTTCTTATTTTTATGCTTAATAAGAATTTCTATTCGTAGGCATTGCTCACCATGCACTCAAACTTAAGAACAAAATAAAAATCTCCCATGCATTCTTAATCATTGATTTACTAGACCAGTTCTTGTAAGAAATGGAAAGATGTTTCTTGAACAACTTCCTGTAAAAGGATTTTGAAATGTTCTTAATACATGAAGAGAGATTGTGAAGCACAGTAAATGTTTTTTAAGCTCCTGCTCAACAGTTGTGTTACAAAATAGAACTTGCACTACAATAATTCCTTTTGTGCTTTTAAAGCAAATCGTAGTAGTTAAGTAAAACTCACTGTAAAGTGTTGGGAACTCCTGTGTTTACAGACTCAAAAAGACCTTTTCTTCTTGCCCTAGTTGCCACTTGAACATGAGAACTTGCAGAAACAGGGATGATGATGCAGTAAAAAGTCAGATAATAAAACTTCTGTAATTCCTGCAACACTTTGGAAAGAGCCATGGGAATTTTTTTTTTTATTATTATTATTAATTTAAGCAAGATACTGTATAGCCTGACATTACAATTATGCAGCTGATAAATATTAAATATGTAACTATCATGGATTTAAATGTCAGCATATCCTTAAGTATTCTATGGGTTCAGGACTGATGTTTTCAGTAGCTCTGGATTCAAGCTTTGATGGAGTATCTCCTTTTGATGGAATTTCTCTGAAAGAAAAACACTTGAAGCCTGTAACTCCAAGAATGCTAATTGTCTTGCAAAAGGTAAAGTATGATGTACCATCTGTCAGCTACATTCTAATGTGCACGATACCAAACTACAACCCTCTTCAATACTGGTGTGTAGCTGTTGTAAGTAGCAGACCTCTGAATATGATAGATAAATAGAACCTGGAACTTCAATGTTCATTGTTTATGAGACTATTTCACCATGGAGTATGGATGTTGTAAACTTTTTCCATATGACTCCAATGAACACGAATAAGATAGATACCTGTACTTTCTGCTGCTGTTCTTTGTTTCAACAGGAGATAAGTTTTACAAGGCAGTATGTAGTTTGATGCTTTTCTTGTTCTCTCTGGGTTTCTGTCATCTGTACTGCTGTAGCAGCAGGCATCAGAGTCCTCTATATATGACAACATTCTAGAGATCACATGGCAGGCTTATATCTTTTTTTTTTTTTATCCCCTTCTATTTTTAACCTCTAAGCTGGTTTTAAACACCAAGTGTGTTTTTAAAATGCCTTTTTCTTCACAGAATGTTTTAAATGAAGTGACAGGGTAAGTCAGGTGTATAGACAGACCTCTCATCCCTCAAGTTTAGCTAGTTGTCCTGTTTTCAGACATGATAAGTCCTTGGGAAACATAGCTAGTATGACAGATAATGATGTTTCTGTTCAGAATTTGTAGAGTAGACCACTGAGAAGTCTTTAAATAAAAAATAAAATTAAAAAAAAAAACAAAAAAAAGAGAGAGAAAAAGGAAAAAAGTCTTTCAGAGGACATTTTATTGATGAGATTTACAATACTGCAAAATCTGGTATAGATTAGCAAAGAACAGTAACACTGTATCCAAATGGAGCTGGATAATTAAATTCCTTTAATAGGTACTGAAATTTAAACCTCTTGATCCCTCTGACATAAGCATAGCTCTTAAAAGTCATGGAACTTGATTCTAAAAGTATACTGTGGGAGAGAAATATTGGGTCAATGATTAAGGATTTCAGCTACCCTGAGACAAAAATTATGCAGGAGTAAAACAATAGGCATTTAAATAAAGAAAAAACCTCAACCAACCAACCAATCAAAAACCAAACAAAATCAAAACAAAAACCCCAAAAGAACCCCACAAACCTGTAGCTATGAAGTATCAAATGAAGCTTTAATAAAACTCTGTTTATATAGGTGTACGGTTTATACCAGCAATAACAAAGCAACTTGACAGGGATAATGTAATGGCAAGTAAAGGATACTACAGATTGAAATCTTTAAGGAACATCATATTTTCGCTATTCTTACACTCATGTTTTACATGTTCATTCTTACCATGTCTGTTTTGACTATATGTTTTGTATATCTATTATATGCCATTAGCTGACCATACTTCTACATATTCTTGCTTTCTTAGCTTTGGAGTTAAGGGATACCAATTTTGAAGATAGTTCTACAGACTTTCCTGAGTTGACAAAGTGCAAACAGTTTTGAGAAAGAAGTATACACCAATTTGTCTGAAAGAGTCCCATAATGCTTGGTGCTCTGTAATGGACCTTGTCTGAAATTGGGCATGCAGAAAAACATTTGAGTTGCATCATATAGTATAGTGCAAATTTACACTCCAAAAGTCAAAAGACTGTTTATTTCCAATCCTTTTCATTGTACTGTCACAGTACTTTTGCGAAGGCATGTCTTGCAGCTTTAAATATTCCTAAATAAGACTTTGAGCCTGGTTCTTCTAAAATCTTAGGGAAATCTTTCATTGTACTCATCAGAGATAAGATAAAGTATAATTCGTATCCTTCTGCTAACATACCATTTGAACTTCAAGTGTGAATATGGTACAACTTTTCTGTTTTCTGAATAAGTATTTTCTCATCCAAGATTGCTTCATGCAAGTTGACATGCCTGTGTCTGGATTGCACCCTAATGCGTAACATATGATTGTAAGAATACTATTATGTTTTCATTCATAAAATTTAGATCACTTTTCATACAAGGTGAAGTATCCTTCCCCCCACCTCACAAGCAGGGGAATGGAGCACAGAAAAGTAAGGTGATTTGGTCACAGTTGCACAACGGTTAAACAGCAGAGAAAGGAGCAGAGCCTTTTAAATCCAGTTTTGTGCTTTAACCACTGGACCACCCTGTCTTCATAGGTGTTCTCTGATGGAAGTTTCACAGAAATCTAGATGGCATGGGATAATGTCCTTATATATGAAGACTGTAAAATAAGACCAATGTTGTCATTTAATAAAAGAGATTATTTTATATCTCTTATATATAAAGATATATATATATATAAATTATATATTTTATATTTTATAGATACAAGACCAGTTAACACATTTTAAGCAATGGCATTGCGGATTTTTCCTATTTTTCAGAGATTAACCCTGAACAATGAAGGGTTTCCCATGGTAAAAGTACTGCTGTAAATGTTTCTTCTGGTAATGTAATTAGGAAGTATTGGCTCCAGTTAATGTAACTTAAACAAAACATGTTGTCCTCAGTAAACTTGTTAAACAGGCATAGCCTTGTCTAGAAAGAAAACAGGGGCATATAGTGTTTCCATAGAAACTCAGTTAAAATGCTGACTTTTGTATATGATCATAATAAATACCACAATCTAATCTGATTGAATTAAATGAAAAAGAGTCTTAGCCCAGTATAAAAGTATCACATGCAGAAGACGTAGTCTTCCATTCTTAAAGATGTTTTCTAACTGAATGCAAATGCAGGGAATAAAGCAGGGAAATTTGTATGAGACCCTTCCCTTTTTTCTTCTATGGTCAGCTGTACCATTTCTAATACAAAAATCAAGATCAGAATTTAAAATAAATCTCTTTAAATATACTTTATTAATATTGGTTATAGCTTACTGCATCTCTAATGTGTGCATTTGATTTCCTTCTTTTAGTGAAAAGGAGAAGGGCTTTTCCCTTAGGGTAGGGCATATCAACTCTGTACTCTGGAATAATGGAGAAGGTAATCCTTGCTTCCCTTATAGATGTGTTCAGACAATTTATTAATTCTGAAAAAAATTCTGGCATTCTTTTTTTTTTTTTTTTTCCTAAAAGAGCAGTAAAATGCAGAGTTTTTTTAATTGAACTTATTAGAAAATTAAGTATGTTTTATCAAATATGTTATAGCTACATTTCCAAGAGAATCTTTATTGTTTAGAAATGTCTACATTTTGGAAAGCGGTATTTCAAACTTATTTTGATGGCTAGGAATACAGTAGAGACTTCATAACAATGACCTAATATTTACTGATTGCAGAGTGAAATAAGTGCTTCTGGAAATCCCATCAGTATCAGTATCCCTTTGGTATATGCCTTAACAGCTATAAAGATTTGGCCTTTGGAAGCCTAGCTTTCTTTGTAAGTCAGTAGGTTTGCCTTTACAGTACAACATAATTTCTGAGAATTCTTGCCAAAAATCCTTTTTTCGAGTTGAAATTTGAGGACCTTTTGCATTCTCCAGAGCTCCATTCTGGAAGGTGCTAAGTATTCTTATCATAAGCTGGGTATCCCTTAACTCTCACAGACTTTAATGAGCACTAACAGTGCTCAACACCTTACAGGCAGAAGCCCCACCTGAAATTGCACCTATCGTACAACTTGATAGAAATAGAAGCTATTCAGTCTGACAAATCATTACTTTAATGGAATATCAAAGACAGCTGCCTTTCAGCAAGCTTCCTGATTTATTTCAAAACTATTCCATTAAAGAAGTTTACAGCTGGTAGCCATGATATTGATTTCCCTCAAAAATTAACTTATACTTCCAAAATATGCTTTACAGCTGTATTGAGAGCTAAATCCTACTAATCATTAGGATATAAATTGTAATATACTACTTGTTGAAGCAGCTGGATAATGGTTTATGTGATTTAAGTATAACACATTTGTATGTCTATTGTGGGAGTTATGTCAGCAGTTACACTGTTTACAGAACTTAATAACTCATCCAAAGAAGTGCACTCTCTGATCATAACTTCACACACAGATATCAGGCAATGATGACATTTTATTAAGAAACTTTAAAATCTATCAGTGACTTTTATCAGTCTCAACATTTTAAGAGAGCTTTATTTTTTTTTTTTTTTGAGTATGCATTCAAAACATTTATTAATTACGTATTTGGCCATAAATGAGTCTGTGGACTGTTTTTGTATTTTGTGGCATTAAGGGGTAATTTCAACTTTGTGTAATGAAGCAAATAAGCTCTTAACATATTTTCAGTAATATGAAGACCTCTCAATTCGTCAATATTCACAAGATCAAAACTAAGCAAATGTTTCTGCTGACAAGTATGTAGACTTATGTAGCAATTCTGAAAATGTTAATTTGTTACTTTTCCTGAAATGTGGTAAGTAGAGGAAAAAAAACAGAAAGCTGTCATTCTATCTAAGTTCTTCATGTTAGATAAAGCAAAAGATAAATTATTTTCCCCAATAGAGTTTATTCCCAAGAGGAATAGTTAACATTTCTTGACAGAATTTCAAAATGGTAGCAATAAGATGTTCTCATGAAATAAAGGCAAGTGAATGTTAAAATGTTCAAATTATTGTCAATGATAATCCACAGTTTTAAAAAATGAAAAAACTTTCAAACCAACTACCGAATACATCTTGAAAGATAGCATGTGTTTTTCTTATGTTACACATAGAAAGTAGGAAATTATGAAAAAGAAGAAAACTTATATTTTAGTATATGGGAAAAATTTTCAGTGTTTATCTAAGATTAGTTTTCATTCCTGATGTGATTTAAATCTCTAGTTCAAGATATTGTAGGAATGCTACTTTATATCTTAAATAGTACCTTCTAATTTTCCTGTTGAGGAAATAGGCATCTCTGTTATTTTCTACACAGAAATTTAATAAAAATTCCTTTTTTATTCAAATATTAAAAAAGCAGGCAAACAAAGCTGCTTTTGCAGCTAATACTGTTTATAGAAAAGTATGGTCTGTATCTTTTACTATTACTGTCTTTTAAAATTGTTTAAAAAGACATAAAACATAAATCCATTGCAAATCCACCAGTGCTATTTTCTTTGTATTTGCAACTACAGTATACTACAGGACTACTCTAGTCTATTTCAAGATATATACACTCTCTTGGGCACATGCCTTTTTTTGTAACTTTCTAAAACTGCAGATTACCATCATGTTGTTAAACAGAAAAACATAGTTAAATAAAGTAGCCATCTTAGAAAAATAAAATAATTTTAAAAATAAACCTGTTTTGGAACATTGCAGTAAAAACTTGACTTACAAAACATCCAGTAGTTATGGTGTTGAAAGTCTGAGAGTTGAATTCATGATGAGTTATTTCTGATCTATTATTTGACTCCAAATAACATTACTCACATTTTTAGTAATTTGCTAATCACAGTATAGTGTGAATAGTTTGTAGAGAATGTCACTATTGTTGTTATAACTCGGCCAATAAGAGATCCAAGACTCAATTCCAAATGATGTGATTTAATGGAATGTTGGCATTTTGTCACTCAGTATCCTAAGTCTGGTTTGACTAATGAGATTACATGTATTCACAGACCTTATATGCATGCAAGTACCCACAATGATAACTGGATTGGAGGCAGGAAGAGCCTGTAACTAACAATTAATGTATATTTAATAATTAGTAATTATTAAGGTAATAATTCTGTAAGTTGCTCTCCCCTGTGCTGAGATTGGTAGCACTAGTAGCTCCATGTATGGCCTTGAGGACAGTGGTAGGATAGAAGGCATTGAATTCACATGGGAAAAGCTGGATGGAGACTTCATCAGTAAAATTTGCAGTGGATGTCATAATACATACCTTTAATGTCTCATCCAAAGTATTCTCTGCCTGGTATTAGGACAATTTGTAGTCATTCTGCTGATAGGATTTCAATTGGAGGGGAATAAACCTCTGTGGAAAATAGAGCAACAGAAACTTTGCCCATTTCTGAAATCATACTTTCTCATAATGCTGAGACATGTAGGTAGTGACTATTTTTGTCAACATGATTAGGTAGCAGCCAGAATCAAGTCTGAAAAAAAAATACTGTCAAGGTTTGAACATTGCATTTTAGTTAGAAGTGGACACAGAAAGCCTGATGTACTCTAAGAGAATCTGGTCACTGTCTTTGATAAGTTCAGCTAAATGTCCTAGTTTCTGGATGTTTGTCTGAATTTTGAGCCTCTTAGGGTTCATTAATTGCAAAACCACAGCCTTTTGGCTGAAATGTGAAAGGTATACTGGCTAGGACTTCAGCTGTAAGGCGTAAAGCTTTTCTTGAGAACTTGACAAGTCATGGATCCTCCCTTAAGATTTATAAATGTGCTTACAAATACATAGTGTTCTTATTTTTCATTTCAGTCATGAGATGTACTTGAGTATTGTCAAAGAATGAGCAAGAAAACCCTGTAAAACTAAAAACTGTTTAGGGAGTTATTAAAATGCCATTGTGGCTTCATTAGCTTAGTGTTACTGTGGTCAGATTTCAGTCTTCACATGCTCCCTGTACCATCAGAATTTAGAAATATTTGTCAGATTAGTGCCCATGCAGGGGGACGTATGAAGGCTCATAGGAACTCGTTATAAAAATTTTGTCACCAGCAGTTTTCATTATGACACTTCTCTTCTCTCTACATGCTGTTGAAACATTCCTGAAGCTGATAAAAATACTACCCAACACAGTTTTCTTTTTTGGTTTTTTTTTGGTTTGTTTTTTTTTTCTTGGTAATGGAATGAACCAGGTGTCAGTAGGTGTCAGATATTTTCTAAAAATCACAGGGAGGATACTCCAGACACCAGATAGGGCTTAACCGTGCCCTGCCTCAATCCTTTCAAATTGGGCAGTCTAAACTATTGTATACTATCAGTGTAGTCCTTGTATTTCTCAGGAACAAGGAATATATCTTTCCAGCAAAGTGCACTTAGTGTAATTTTGCATGCCAACTGGTTACCTCCCTCCAGGCTTATAGAAGGGTTTTTTGGGGGGTTGTTTTTTTGAGTTTGGTTTTGTTTTGTTTTGTTTGGTGGTTTGGGTTTTTTTTTTGTTTTAGGGTTTTTTTTGTTGTCTTTTGGGGTTTTTTTTACATTACAAATACGTTCCCAAGTAGTTGTCTTGAGCTGTGTTTCTGGTACACAAAGTTTTTCATGGGGTAAATGAGTAGATTTCTGTGGGAGACCTTTGTTAGAGTGTTGGCAGCACATCAACTACTATCTTGTAAGGTTTGATATACAGTGTAGCTGTCTGAATGATAATTTACAGATAACCTGTTTCCCTCCAAGCTGCCCAGTGAAGACTCTTGAAAAGGCAATGGACTTTCATTCAACAGCATCTATATTTTCTTTATGTTTTCACTCAATTTATATGCTTGTGTTTCCTCCTGCTCCTGCTGCTACTTCATTAGTCCTCCAGAAGGAAGATGTGTGTCAGGGAGTCAAAGGGAGTCTGGTTTATGATGATGTTCACAAACTGCCCTCCACAATTCAGTTTGTCAGGGGTTGGCTGCAAACCAAGCCCTTCAGCTTTCCCTGGTGTTTTGAGTTGGGATGAACTTTGGCCTTCCAGCAGTCATCATCCTGCTCCCCTTTCAGCTTTGCCTCACATCAAGTTCGCAGTATCTCCTCCCTTTCTGCTTGAGCTTGGCCTCCACGAAATACCAGTTGCCATTGCCTTCCCTTTCCATCCTGGCAACTGCTTCTATGACCGATTCTAAAAATATTCTGGAAGAAAACAACAGCTTTGAGGTCCATAAGTAGAGGCAGAACTTCAACTTTCCATTGTCAATTTAAGAAGAAATCACATATTTTACAGGTTACATTTCATTAGCTCTCTTGAAGGAAGTATTCTTTATGTTGCCAAAATCTTATGACATCTTATGACATCTGAAAACTCTCTCCCATAATAAAGTGATAATTATATATAACTTATAAATGTGTATGTGCAGTCATTTCACTTACTTGGTATTAAAAAGACAAAGGTATGATCTGCGTAAGATCTGCAGTAATATAGTCTATATCTATAGTAAGAACTATGCTTTATTATAAGAAAAATAGACAAAAGTGCACAACTACTCAACAGATTAGCCCAGCTTTTTGTCAATTTTACTCTTTTATCACCAGCTACTTAGAACAGTTCATTATGAAGATGGCTGGTTTCACCACAAAGTATTGTGGTTGCCCAACACTTCCAATTAAAAGCTCATTTTTTCAGTATATTAAAAAACAGACAGACTTACACTGTTAGGCTGAAATTTTTTCTTGAGTGTCTGAATTGAGTTCAGACATTTCAGATGGCAGATCTTCTCTTTGAAGAGGAACTGAAGAAAATGGGCTGGGGTGAGAAGAGGAAGGTGTGGATAGAATGGAGGATATCACTAAGATCAAGAAGGTAACTGAATTAAGTGTGAAGTTTGGAAGCATAAACCCGCCTTTTTCTGTGCAAGTAAACTGAAACTGGGATTAGAAACAGTCTGTGAAGTGCATATTTGACAACTGCTCATTTATATTGCCTATATAGCCTGCATGTGATGAAAGAATGACTATCACTGGGAATATAGCTATGCTGGATGATAATGGTGCACGACTATATTGGTGTAAGACAGTGCCTGTTGGAATATGTCTTGTGTATCAGCTAAGTCTTCTTTGAACTGAGAGTGAAAAATATTTTTACATTTTGTTTTTAATTACAATACGTAACACGTGTTTGGTAAGTATTTTTAAGGACATTATCTTTGGTAGTGGGAGTCTTCCATTAATCTGTACTAAAGGTATTTTTTGGCAGTTATGGTGTTTATTTCTTAATATTATTTGTTGGGGTGTAATATTCAGTGTCCCATTCTTTGGCTGAAATAAAAAGTGAAGACAGATTTTGAACTGAACAGATTTAGAGTGTAAGCAAAAGAAGTGCAATCAACTTTTTTCAAGTAGTTAAAGGTGATCTGGAATATAGATATTTTAAAAGATAATAATAAGAGGTAATATGAGAGGCAGAGAGAAGGGAATCTGAAGGAGTCAACTTAATTCACAGAGGCAATAGAGATTAAAAAAAACCAGTCCACCTACAAATGTCTCCAAGAGTTCTAATTTTCCAGCCAAGTTAAACCTCACTTAAGATAATTCCATTTTTTGAGGTCCAAATGTCCTCAAAATGTTGTGTTCTGTATGTATGAGAAAAAAAATCTTAGTCTGTCCTGTATTCTGTGGGAAAAAGGAAGGAAGAATTTAAGATATTTTTCTATCCTTGCTGATCTAGTTTTTTTAATATAGTGTGACATGCTGTAAATATTTCACAGAATGGAAATCCTTTTAGCTTTTACTACTTTTCCTTGATTACATATTTAGAATCCCTCTGTTACATTTATAGGGAGAAGTAGCTCCTCTTTTCCCTGAAGTAAAGCAGTCTAATCTATTTCCCTCTCAAGTAGGAGATTATTCTTCTTACTTGGAGCCTAAGAGCCCTTGTAATTCTGTGCAGAGAAGTAATTTGTTGAGGAAGGCTTTCTTTATTTTTCTGCCCATTGGTTTAACCAAGGAGATCTTGAAATGGACACAAGCAACCCTGATCTATTCCAAGTAGTTACTTGTTTTTCTTCATGTTTGCCTTGATGCTGAACTCTGTAGCCATTGAGCACTTACCAATATTTCTACCCTCAAAACATCCCACTAAAAGAGTGAAATATTACCCTTAGCCATGGAATCAATGCATAAGGAAATTACTTATTTAACAATAATTATCACACAGATAAGAAATTATCTTTGTAGTTCTCAAGCACCTGTTATTTCATCGGGTATGCACTACAGAATAGCAGCCAGTTTATCAAACAAAGGAAGGAAATCTTGAAGCGTTAATAATTGTTTTCCATAGGCAGCATTAAAGGTATTTATTAGAATCACCGAAGTAAACTTGCTAATATGATTGAAACAAAAAAGAGCCTTAGTACTCTGTCAGCTCACATTAGTTGGTCTCCTGTATACCTCTAGTTAGAGCCCATCCTCCCCATTGACTTTACAATGGAAAGGCAGCAGTGAAGACAAAACCTTTTCTCCTCATCTGTACTCATTTTTTTCCTGGCTGAAGAAAAATTATTTGTATGCCTTGGCCACTTTGATTGAACTAAGCCTACAAATGCTGAAGAATACATTATAATATACTATAAAATATGTATTCCATGTAAAGATCAATTGTAGTTTTTGCTGTTTGTGTTCTGGTTTTTAGTTAAAAATGTGGGTGGGATCTGAATACTTCACTGAATAAGATTTTGAAACGTTTCAGTGCAATGGCACTTCTTTTTTCTTTAACCTCTGTGGTAGGTGTAACACCAGGAGTCTAAACAAGGAATTGATGACATGGGAGATATAATTCTGACATTTCCCTTTTTACACACATGTAGCCAGTTTGCAAAGCATAGATTTAAATGTAAAGTAGCTTGGAGCACAAATATTTCATTCTGAAATTCTGAAATGCTGAAGGACTAGGGATTGCTCAGAAGAATGTATTTGCTCTAAAACCTTTTGAAGTATATTTGAATAGTACTTACAGCATTAAATAACCCAACCAAAAACTACACTGTGCTAGTTACAATGTTCTTGAAAAGTTCAGGGGAAAAAAATCCCTGCAAACATCCTTTAGTATCAGCATTATTTCCCCATAAACTACTACTGCTAATTCTTTTGAATGTAAAGGCATTCAAAGAATTGTTAGCTGAATTGTAGAAAACGTTCATAATTGTCATATGTTACACGAGGTAGAGAATATTTAGAAGTTACTCATTCAGTGACAGGAAAATTCCTATGTGGAACTGTGCAAGGACCAAAATGTAAAGAACCTAAAATGGTGAGATGCTACTCACTAATACTATGAAAGCTAACGTTACGAGAGCTAATACTATGAAAACAAAACTGCAGCTGCCTGCATCCTATCATCATCAAGTGGTATGCTCTGTGTTTCATAGAAATTAGTATTTAAATTGTCTTTATATTACAGCAACTCTTTTAAACATGCACATGGAATCTTTTCCAGGTGAGCTTTGTCATAATTATCTCGTTACTGTTTCAGATTCTGTCATATGCCAAGTAATTTATACTGGATACTAGAAAACCTTCAGTACCTATTCAGCTTCTTTTTATTTAAGGAAGATTCTAGGCTAGATATTTAGCATTTCCCTACAAAACACATACACTCAAATCTTAGAATAATAAGATAACTTAGACTGGGAGGGATTTCCTCAGGCCATCTAATCCAGTGTCCTGCTCAGATTTGTGTATGCATGAAACTTCATTATGGGAGAACAGTAGTTTTAATTGTTCCCTAATGTTTCTTACACTTTCATTAATAGTGTACAATAATAAAAAGACACTTAATCAAAAGTTGCTTTGCCAGGTATTTTAAACAGGCCACCCACAGCACAAGTGATTTGTAAATTACATGTAATGGAATATTTTTTATTCTACTATCAGTGTTATTGATCTATTCTGGTTTCAGTGTGGAAAAGATGACATTCTTTGAAGATCGGAGTCTTAGACTGTTATAGTCAAATCTAGGCCTTGATTCAGCAACGTACATATTTGTGTTTCTAATATTGATCATCTGGCTTGATTCAGGGAATCCAACAGGAATGTTCACATGCAGAAAATGAGGCATAAACTTAGCTTGCTGAAATCATCAGACTTTTACTTAAATAAACAGTTTTACATTCATTTTTCAATTATTAAATGGATTGATAGAAATGTAGTAAGAGATTGACATTTCAAATACTGATATAGCATCCAGAAGCAATGTGATTTCCTTGTGGTAAGTTCCTGAAAATATGTGTGTTTTGCCTCCATTTCAGAAAAAAGCAGGTGGGATGTGCAGACCACCTGCATTGTGTGAATGAACCTAAGGGCAAACAACAGATGAAGAAAACATGTGCTACATGGCTGTCAGATAGCATCTTCTCATTGACTGTAAAATAAATTACTAGATAATAAAATGTAGCTGGAGAGAGTCTCTGCTGGAGTCTATTCAAAGGGAGAAATGGATTTCTTTATTTAATCTCTTAGGCAAAAATGTTCATAAATTACAGACAGCGGAGAACTATTTATAATCTACTGCTATAAGAAAATTCCTTACGTAATATCTCATTGTATCAATTCAATATATATTTCACATACTTTTTCCTACCTGCTAAAAAAAATAAATATATATATATATATATGTGCATGGCATCAGCATAAGTGCATTTGCAAAAGTGAGTACCAATAATCTAAATATGTTTTTAAGTGATTCCTGCTGTGGATTCTAGAGGAGGCATGCATAAATGAAATTTTCCTCAATTTTCCAAAGGAACTGTATTATTTTGAAATCCTGTTTGTTTTTAAACAAAATGTTGTAGCAATGAATTTGCTAGAAGTTAGGTCTTCAGTCTTTCAAGGCTTCAAAAAATGTATCTTTTGTGAAGAAAACAGTGTACTAAGATTATAGAGTAGTCATTAGGAACTCTTTCATTCTTTTTACCCTAGTAATTATGTATCCTCCGAGTTGACATGAAAGAGCTGTTGGGCATTGAAATAGAACCAGTTAATAAATTGCACTGAACATCTACAGTATCACTTGGTACAGTGCCAGTACTGCAAAAAGCCTAGCACAAGGTGGGCTCTGAGTGAGAGCATAAAATATATGGTTCGAGGATGTTGCAATAGCTGGTAAAAGCAATCAAAGCATATGACTTTAGACCCTCTGTCCCTGTCCTCCTGACCTATTCTTCATCATATTGATTTCTTTTAAATAATAGGAAGCTAGTTCAGAAATTTTCAGCAGTGGAAGATGGGTATGTTTTCATTCTCTTAGTTTAGGCAGATGAGACCAGAACAGTCAACTGCTTTTGGTGCTTGTGCAAACCAAAATGCATTCTGCTGTTGTAGTGCTAGGTCTGTCCAGACCAGGCTGGAAGAAGAGTTCACTCATACTAGGAAAAAGATAATCCCACTTGAGGCTATGAGAAATATCTAATTTAAACCAGTAGTATCTTGAGTCATTATTAAGAAAATTGCAAACTTTTATCATTAGGTTTTTTCAGCACATCTTCATGTGTTTCAGCACAAAACACATAGTGTGTGTTCCTACAGCTGTTATACTGGTACCAGTATAATATAAATTTGAGATAAATGTCCTTATAAGTATGTTCAGCTTGTAGTTCTTTCATGTAAATTGTGGAGACATATGCAATTTGAATGATGTTTGCCTTGTGTATTCTTCACATAATACTAGCAATGTCTTCACACTTAACCAAACTGTAAATGTTTAAAATACATTTAAAATACATACATTTATTATTTTATTTTGGGTCTTACTTTCCATTTTTATCTTAAGACCGGGTTTTGTTCTGATAAATTTTAAATAATAATTTTGAAGGAATTAAACACACTGGTTTTATTTATTTTTTTATGTCTTTCCCAGCTGTAGGTATCCAGATGAAACTTGAATTTTTCCAGCGGAAATTTTGGACTGCAAGCAGACAGGTATATTTTAAATTGAAATTTTCTTTGTCATTGAATCCATAAGACCTTTCTAACTGTGTAGGTGTTGATTCACAAATTTTTCTTTTCACAAAAAAAACAAAAAAAACCAACCAAACAAAAAAAAACTATTGTAAAGAAATGAAGTAGTTGAAATATATAATGGCTAATTCTTCTGATTTGCATTCCAGTTCATCATTACAGAAGAAATAATTTAGAGGTCAAAAATAGTTGCTTAATCCTATATGTATGGAAGCAAGTAGATTATTAATTCTAGGTCTCTGCACATGAGGAGTTACTTTGTTGGCCTTGACACATGTTGATTTTCTCCCTCAGAAATGGAAACAGTGAACCAAACTGTGATATTTATTCATTTTAAGTGATAGCAAAATTATATGTTCTTGCTTACTTATGGCCTGTTTCCTAACATTCAGTAACTGAAGTACTACATAGATTAATTAACTGATTAGCTTATTAAATCTTGATTGGCATTCATAGTCTTTATTACACTATACACAAAATGATCAGAATATAGAACTTGTACTCATTGAAGACGATAATCATGTATTTTCTAAAGATTAGGAGATGCCATCCATATTTTGAGAATAGACTGGAACTGTACTGCTTAAAAAAAAAATAAATCACTAAAATGCAGGTCCTACCACACCCCTATTGGAAAATCATTATTCTTGTCTATGAAGGGTCTCCAAGCCTCTAACACATGAAGGAGGTTATGGTGCTTAAAACAGTTGTAATTGTTCCACTTTGAATGCACCCTTTCTCTGCAGACAGGAATAAAACAGGATAGATGTATAGATTTTAAACTTACCTAGTAATTTTTAGAATAATTGCTATCAGATAAAAATGTAATCAATATCAGATTCTTGTGCTCATATGCATTTTTAAACTGACAAATTTTGTAATCATCAAATGAGAAATTAAAATATTTTATTGATTTTTGATATCTCTAGTGTGCATCTCTCGATGGCAGATGTGCGATAAGTTGTGATGATGAAGTAAGTATTTAGCAGATGTTTTTTGCATTTATATCTATTGCAGTGGAACATAAAATTGGTAAATTTAGTTTGAACATCTTATTGTACATTATAATCTGGTGTAATTTGGAATCACCTTCTAAATTTTATTTTATTATATTTTTAGATAGTGAGACCTTTTTTATGACTGCTTACAAACATCCATCTAATTACATGTTTGACACCAGTACCACAAATATGTATTATAATAACTTGTGTTTTGTGAATCCAGTTTTGGGAATAATTTGAAGCTGTTCTAAGGAATTTTTAAACTAATTTATTGTTCATCTTAGAAGCTAATCTCTGATTTTTACTGTAGAATTAGTTATCAATTCAGAATTGAATCTATGCAGAAATAATAAATTAATAGCACTTCAGAAATATATATATATAGAAAAAAAAATCTTAGTTTGACTTAAATGAACTCACTTAAATAGCTTTTTATGTAGTTTAATTTGTTAGCTAAAAATAGTGTTTTTGACATCTTATGCGTATATTTTTGCAAAGCACAAGTTTGTCTCACTACTTTTAACAATAGGAACCCACCTATATTTTTTGCAGTATTCCACGTCTATTTTCTTTTTCTCTGCTCTTTCTGCTTACCTTTCTTATAGTCTCACCTTACAGGTCTCTTTCTGACTGTTCCATCATTTCAAATACACTCCCTCTTATCAGGGAGGTGCTGCTTGCCCTGTGTTAATGTATTTTCAATTAAATATCCACATCCTTCACTACCTGAACTGCTGCCATGGCTATTCCTGCCTGTACAGTAGTTAATTCATTTGAAGTGTACCCTGTGTTTTGTAGCACTAAACTTGTTTGGGGTTGTTCGGGACATACAATTATCAAGAATCGTTACATAAAAGTACTGTGTCATGTTTTGTGTAGTGAAAGTTAGCACAATTGGGCTTTCCTGAGGATATTTAATTCAAAACTTTAAATAATTGTGGTAAAAAAAGAAAAATCACTAGTGTGTTTGAGGAGGACTTTCTAACCTATGCCATTATTTTATTGGTTGCTTAGTTGTTTAAAGCAAAAGAAAAAAAAAAAGTTATTACTGTCATATAAATTAATTTATAAGAAGTTTAAAAGGTACATTGTCAATCCTAGCAATCTTAATTCTAGGATGCTACTTCATAACCTCATATAATGTGACATTGAAATGTATTTTATTGAAAAGTGAGTCCAGAACATAGCTGCAATGATAAAAACATTTAAAATATATGTGTGTTTGATATGAGATTCAGATCACAAAAATAATTCCAGGGAGAAATGCAGGACTTAAAACATTCACAGCTGTAATAGTGGAATACTAACTTCTTCAGCATACCAGATCAGCAAAACTTAAAACAAACTATCATTCATTTACTGTGACCCTGGGATCTAACTGTTGGAGGTAGAGATAACAATAAATAATAGAAAATAAAATCTGAAGTGTAAACATGAAAGCCTGGTGACTGCGCCATCTTTGGCAATTAAATAGACCATATCTCAACAGATCTTTTGCATTTCTAGTTGTAACAACTTACAGACTCCTCCATTTAAAACTTGTAACATTTTAATCATTAAGTAAACTTTTCCAAATATGAAGTAATGTAAAACAAAGTAGATTCCACCCAGATGAAAATGCTTACTTAGCCCAAATTCCAGGCTTTCATTAACATATTAACCAATTTGAAGGTGAGATCATAATGTTTATTACCCATGCTCCGAAGAATGATCAGACATACGGAAATAGGTCTGTAGAAGTGTTAATTACCTACGTTTTGTGGCCTTGCTTTACTGCACCTTGCTGTAGATTTAATGTGCAAGTTTTACCTTAAATTGTTCTCAGCAGCTTTAAGTATTTTCATCAATGGGTTTCCAGTCATAGCCAACCAGATTGCGAAGTATAACTGCATGTAGCCTGAGTGAAAAAAGTCCTCTTTGTTTAGACTAAACCACCATGCTTTTGGTGTTAAAAACCAGGTAGAGATTACTTCTTTGTTCGTGTCTTTGTGATAGAATAATAATACATAATTTCTTGTGTAAAACATTCTTCTGCTGCAAGGTGTCCCAACTACTTTGTCAAAACAAGCATATTGTCATTACTGAAAAAACATTTTTGGTCTGTCCTTGCTAAGAAGCAAGTACACGCTGATAAAGAATCCAAGAGGACACATCCAGAAGGAAGCTATTCTTTTGTTTTTCATTGCATTGGTATTTTTATCATATTAAAAAGAATAGCCATATACTTAGCTAAATATTCATGCAGAACTTCTTTTGCTATTACATCCATATGCAAAGAAAACAGGAGCAGTTTAAAGTATTTTCATCTACTTTCACTTGACACCAGTAGGAGCCATTTAAGCATATGGAGAAATTCAGTAATAGCATGAACCTTGGTGATTTAGAGATTCCAAATTTCTTTTTAATGACAAAATATACTGTTGATAGGCCTCAATCAAATATCACAGCTCCTCTGTTGAGTCTGTTAACTTTCACAGTTGCCTTTTCTTCATGGCAAGAAAATGTCTCCTGAATGGTTATGGTATAAATTAAAGCATTTAAAAGCATTAGGACATTAATGCAAATAGAGTTGCACAATAGTCATGCAGAGAATTAGTTGATGAGACTGTGTGATACTTTTGATTATCTAATACAGACATCTAATTAATTAGAAATATAGTTTTCTTCTTTTTTTTACCTTCCTTTTTTTGACAGCTTTGAATTTTCTTGTTTCTTCTTGTTTTCTTGATCTCTCACATATTTCAATGTTCTGTTTTCTCTCTTTTTTGTTTTTGTTTTCTTAATCCATATTCCATTTCATTACTGTTATTATATATTGGAATTGCAAAAAATACATAAAGGACTTAAACTTGATCAAAGTTACTGTAATTCAAATGTGTTCTTAGACCTCAGTCAACATTCTTGCTGTGTTTATTCTGGACTTCATGCCTGCTCTATTTTACAAGCTCAGGGACTCTCCACTGATAGAACATTCCCCTTGAAATCAGAAGTTCACTGAACTTGAACCTTTGGGCAAACCTGTGCTTAGTTCACTTCCAATACCTGTGAAACGTTGTGAATTAAACCTCTTTCATACAGCTCTAGTCTACGCAAATGATGTTTTCCCATGTGTTCCTTTTGAATCTGAAATCTTCTATTTGAGTTGTGCTAATGTATTGGACAGGAGAGTGCACCCCACAGTCCCTTGCTGTCCTTTGTCAGTGATAAATTTCATTTACAAAGTATTTCTTTAATGTAGTGCTGAATTTTGGAAGTTATTTATCTGGCTGACAGGCAGGTGAATTAATGGTCCTGAATTATTATTTTTCCTCTCTTAATGTTTCCTAAACGGATTGAAATTGAAACCCTCTTATCTTCCCCATTCACATGAGTTATGCCTGTTTCCAATAATAATGCTAAAACATTAGTATCTTTTAAAATTCTGAACAATGCTAGTAAATGACTATGGCTTAGAGATTTGAGACATGGCCACTAATTCTTGAATTGAGCCATTGTTTCTCCAACTGCATATAATCCATAAACTATGACATTAAGCCTAGACTCTTTCTTGTCTAGCATAACTACTTTTATTTTATTTTCTATACTGTGTAGAAATATTGTTTCTAAAGCACTATCTTTAGATTAATCTTTCAGGCATGAGAACTGCAAATATGTATCCTCAAAAGAGCTCTTTGTTGACTTAGCTCCTCTCCTAATAAAGTTAGTGGGAGGTTTATGATTGACTTTGGGGAGAGCAGTGTTCTGGTGTTACATTCTACTTCTGAAATTCCACCCTTCACACACCATTGAGGTTAAGTAGCTGCCTCTTCTGAACACATTAGCTCTACTCGATTCTTTGCCAGCATCATCAGCTTTTCACATTGCATTTGCCAATTTTTGGCTTTCTAGCAAATCAAAGGTTGGAAATGAGTTGTTTCAACTTCCTTTTTAACAGGTTTTCTGTCACTGGAGGGAGTCTGTAGCTTAGTTTCCCCTATTAAAATGAATGTTTTGCATTTGTGTTAGGGAATGACATTCGTTCCAAACTTTTGCCTGGTTTGGGTTTCTTTGCTTTGTTGAAAGCTAAGCTGCAAGCCAGCATTTCTGCAAATCTCTCCACTTATTCACCCCCAGAGAACAGTACTAACGTGTGGCCAGAATGGGAATCCAACACATCTAAGCATCTCTTAAAAAATCAGAATACATTTTCACAATGTCTTGCACAACTACTTCTTCATGGAGCTGCTTTCATCCCCAAACTATCAGAGAGATTTTGCTGATCTGTGGTGTGTAGCAAAAAGCATATTTTATCGTGTCCCTGTGCAGCCCATTTGCAGCAGGAAAGGTTTTGAATTAAAAGCAAAGCCATGACGATTCCTATATTGGAATCCATCCTACTTTTTTATTTTACACAAATGTCACAATATTCAAGAAATTGATAAATGTTTGCTGATTTAGAGCAACAATAGAAATACATAAAAGATTTAAAGCCAAGGTAGGGATTCGTCAGTACTGAAGAGAAACAGTTATATCAAGGTTTGAGCTGAACCTTGTTTACACTCTGAAGTGCAGTAATTAAAACCTAAAGCCTGTAGCAAGTAATTCACTTGAGGTTAACAGAGTGCTTGCGTGTATGGAGGGAAGCACTGATTTGGGTTTACCTTGGTTTATACAGTTTATGTGTCTGACCTACGAAAAGCTAACAGTCCTACCTCTAAATCCAGTTCCCAATTAAAAACACAATTTGAAAAGCTTTAGGAGACCTATGGGGCCTCTTCTACAGATGTTTCTGGTCCCATCCCCCAATGAACAAATTAAAAAATATTACCTGGTCCCCTGTTGGTTCTCCAGGCTGACACTGTGTTTTCATTAATACATCATTAGGGTAATGACATTGTGCTGATGTTTTTCTCCAAACACAGGAGACGTCATGAGGAGCAGCAAAGTTCTATGCCCATGCAAACTTAGTTATAAGGAAAACTTCTATGAATGGGTTATAAAAACACTGACCTTGTTCTTTTTATGTTTGTTTATCATTATCTTATATCCTCCCTTTCTGTACACATCTTTATTTTATTTTGTGTGAAAAAAAGTATAAAAATTAGATCAGATAACATTACATATATTAAGACTACATTCACTTAGAGGTTATGAAAGTCAATCATAACAACTTTAAGGCTTTACCTGTTTAGAAATCACTTGAAATTAGAGTAATTCACTCACTTCTGTATCCTAAAATAAAAAAAAAATTAAACTGTATTTTCTTATTTTTCAGGCAATCAACTGTTACCTAATAGATAACAATGGATTTATTTTAGTGTCTGAAGACTATACACAGGTAAGTGAAAGACTTTTTTTAATCTTCTCATGTAATATATTCATAGAAAATAGCTTTTTTTTTAAATAGGAATTATTATTTACAGAGGTGTTAGCTGAAGAATTTGTTTTCTGATGTGAATTACAGTTGTTGAAGGTTTAAAACTAAGCATTCAGAATCACAACAGAATGGACAAGGTTCACAGTTACTGAGGAGATAATTACAAACGTTACTTTGCTTTGTCTTTATGGATATTTATTGAAAAATGCATAATCACCCAATTCTGCAGTCTTTATGAAGGAACCATCACCATTCTCATTACCTTTTGCCTGAGAACTGTTGAGATGATGGCCCAATTATGCCAGAATTGTCTGAAGATGGATTTTTCTACGTGCTGGGATTATGAATAGGAATATCCACACATATTTTCTACTTAGCAGAGGAATGACCTAGAAAAAACACTCACGTAAAGTAATCTTGATACATTTAAAACATTTCCATTTTATTATTCCCCCTTTGGTAGATTACCTAATACTAGCCATTACATATTCTTATGAAGAATATAGTATAGACAACTGTTGTTTAAAATCTACGCAAGAAATGCGTTATGACCTACTTTTTTAAATTGACAGATCTAAGCCTAAAATGGAGTTGTCTCTATGTTTATATAACACTATAGTAAGATTATGATAATTAGAATACTAAATGTTTATTTATATATACACTATATATTGTGGATATAGAAGGAGTAGGAAGTGAGACGATACGTTATCAACTTTTTACCTCTCACAGGTTGCTTTCCAAAAATGACTTGAAGTGCTGTAAGAATCTTGTTTGTAGGCAGTGGAATTCTTCATTTGATTTGCATCTAAATTCTAATGTATTCAAAATTAATGATAATCTGGGTGTTCCTGCTTTGGGGGAAAACTAGCATTTAGAAATGGAGTTTTTATGGAGAGAACTATTAATGAAATGTCTACAAGACAAGCTTAACTTGATAAATCAAGTTTATTACTATCTAAGGTTGTACTAGGCACTTATGGTTTGGACTTTTTGACATTGATTGCCTCTCCAATACTTAGGATAATCTTCCTTCATCAGTCATCTAGGACTATTCAACCTTGTATTCTTAGTTGTATAAACTACAAATGTTCCACTTGTTTCTAGGAGATTTTACACACCCACATGTTTTGCAAAATATTCCAAGTTTCCCTGAGGAAAAAAAAAAAAGGCAATACTTGCTTTTTAGATGGAGGAATGCCTTTTTCTGTTAGGGCTGTAACTTTTCTGCCTGGAAACTCCCAGGTGCATACTTGAGGTCAGCTAAGTTCCTTGTAATGGAATTGGGGTTTAGGTCATACAAAACCTATGGAATCTATGCAATTTGAAAGTTCCTCCCCCCCCCCCCCCCCAAATTCTGGGATTCCTCCCTTTAAACAATGCAAAGAATATACCCAATCTTTCTGGCAATTGAGGCTCTGAAATAAAAAATGTCTCCCCAAACTAGAAAAATGCTGTACATGCAAGATTTTTCCACTGTCACATGAAAGACTGCAGATGATCAAGTCACTTCCGTATTACATATCAAATTAATAACATGAATGTTTGTTTTCTCAACAGAGATTTATTTTTATTAGTCCACATCTACTGAACAAGGACAAAATGAGTAATTCATCAGACTGAGTGGTTTTAAGTATGAAATGACTCTGAATGGAGTTAAAATTTATTGGATTGATGAAATGTACTGTTCCAGCTCCTTAAACAGGTCATGCTGGAATTATAAAAAACGCTCTTTAATGACTGTTTATGAAATCCTCTCACAACGTGTTTATATCTTTTCTGAGTAACATTTTAATCACAAGGCTTTGTGATCAGATTAGTGTGTTTTCTTTACAAGCTTTAGGTTTGAATGGCTTTTATTTCTGATTTTAGATGTTATATAATGTACCTCAGTATATTGTTTAAGCTCTCACATCTGCTGAAGGGTAATAATGTAGTCCCTGTAACTTGCCATGACTGTAAAGTCCTCATCAGTTTTCATGCAGCAGTAGTTCTGAAAACCTGTGTATGTAACTGTCAAAGCCACTCCTGTCAGATCCTAGAATATGCCAGTTTAAATTGCATCCAGTATTGTTTTGCATTTATCTAAACTTCTGGTAATTTCTTGCATTTTCATCTTACAGACTGGTTACTTTTTTGGGGAGGTTGAAGGGGCTGTGATGAACAAGTTACTATCAATGGGCTCCTTTAAGAGGTAAGAATTAACTCAACTTTCTATCTCTTAAAAAATGTTGTCACAATAAAGGGCAATACAACAAACCCAAAGTCATATAAAAGAAGGCCATGACTGGCAGTGTGGCTGGATTCTCCTTTATACCTCTTTTCCATATGATCTGAGTGTAATTCAATTCCATGCACATGTTGAATGTTAAGAGTATTGGAGACAGCCTACAGTGAGTTTCTTGTTAAAAGAACAGTTTATTTGACTACGATGCTAAAACTCCGTGCCTCTCCTGTTCCCGCTGTGCTCAAGTGGAAAAGAGATTGGTCCATATCTACTACTGAACAGTTTTAAGTGACTGTAAAGCAAATTATTGATGCGGCATTAAACATTTTGACCTGTAAAAAGTTGGAGATTGCTCAAACAAGACAGTGCAAAATACCCTACTGTTAAAAGGAGTGTTTTTCCAGTAATTCATTTTCATTCACATGCTAACTCACCTTTGAACGTTGTTGTGATGATTGGCTTGGTCTTACTATCATGATGACAGTAAAAACTAATAATGACTTTATGTGATGCCCTTTGAAATAAATTATGCATCTTGGGGAAGCTAGAAAGAACTTTTCTCCATAACTCAACATTGGAGTCTTCATGGCTTTCACATGGTCTAACTGTTCCTTATCTCTTTGTCCTCTTACAGCCTGAGAGAAGTGCTGACTGTATATATTACAATTTTCCCTTATATTTTCCTGTGCATTTCTAGTATAAAAAGAAGACAGATGATTGATCCCATCAACCACTAAATTTAGTTATCACATGTGAGGGTGTATACAGAGGCTCTCAAAACAGATGGTTTGTGTCCTTCCTTGGTAGACCAGCTCTCTTAAAGACAGAAGGCTTTCTGTGCTGCCTCTGAACATTATAGCAAAATACCACTCCCAGTAAATGACTGACCCGAAATGAAAGGATCTAGCACTCACTGAATCTCATCCCAAATCTTAGTTTTCTGAGAGTGATGACCTTTTTGTGTTTAGTACTACATTCTTAATTTACACTGTAAAAGGAAATTAAGTAATTCATATTTATAGGCTGGGTTCTACGATGAAAAGATCTGTTTATACAAGAGATGAAGCATTTTATTTAATGCAAACAAAAACATACAGTAAAAATCAAGGGATAATGCTATAATTTTCCCAATTTGTTTTGTCCTGCCTAGCAAAGCATTTCAAACAGAACATCTAGTGAGCAATCGATGGTAGTAGTCACCACTATTGAGGAAACAAAGACTGTATGGCTCAAGTATTCTATCTAAACTGCGATGGGTGCCAATTTGGCACAGATCATTGGCTTATGATTTTGCTGGTCTTGAGCTCCAAGGGAGTTACAGATAATGAAGCCACTAGCTCAGTGCAACTGAGCTGCATGCTAAAGAAAAAGTAAATACAATGAACCAATTATTTAAACACAATAAACTGGCCATTGCCAATCAATTAAAAATGGGAGAGAATCAAAGTGGTGTAATTGCACTAAATGAGCCACCTGCTTTTCCTGCTGTACAGCAGATAGCTCTGTGAAGCGACAAAAATAATGCAAAATTGTCTTAGAGCTGAATTAGATAAGGTCTTTTAAATAAATTATGCCAGCACTATGAGGAAGAAATCTTTGCTGGTTCTCCTAAAAAATAATCAGACATATTTACCATATTTTTTAAGATTACTGATTTTGGGCTGGGGTTGTTTTGCTTTTTCAAAATTTATTTGATATAGAATAAGAAGTAAAGCAAAAAAACACTGAATAATGCAGTGGAAAAAAAATCTATTACCACTACCATTTCCCTGAAAGCACAGCAATGTAGATATTGTATGCATTATACTTGTTATTGCTGCTCTTACCACAATGACAAAATCAGAGAGCAAGCTCTGTTCTTTATCCTTTTATTCTGATCATATCCAGAGCCATCCTTTCTTGAATTTACTTCTTATACAGCATTTACCATCCAGCAGGTGAACTATGTAGCTTTGCCCTGTTTGATCTGGTCTTGCTACATTTTTGTGTAGTTTAGAAGTAGAAGGTTCTACAGTGCTCGATCATCACTACAGAAGAGCTTACTAACATCCCCCGTAAGCTGGAGTACTTTCTTCCTTTTCTACCAGTCATCTTAGTGGCAGTGCAGATACTTGCTGCCACCTCTCTGATTCATTTTAGCTTACAGTTTCTCCATCCACAAAAGGAATGAAATAACCCTTTGTACATTCTCTCAACTACCACTGATTTGGAGGGATATAGAAGGGGTGTTTTTAGGATTGAACTGGAAGTCTTAAACAAAAGGGGGTTGTTTGCTGTTGACTATATTTCTTTCAACCTGCAGCAGTGTGAAATTCAATTTTTGTGTTTGCTGTTTATTTTTTAAAGTGTATTTAAATACCTCCTTCCCTCCTGAATTTCTTTAAACTCAGTACTTCTTTTGAATAATGTGTGCAAATGTATGTGTGTGTATTTTCTTAGTTTATAGGGTTTATATTTAGGGAGAAAAATTATATCAGTGCCTCCACAGAAACGTGACACCTTCTATGATTTCATTTAGTAAAGTGATGTTTATCTTATAACCTGAATATTGCACACAGTTAAATACTTTAAATATAATTTAAATTTATTATTAAATAAACTAGGATGTGCTTATGGAAAAGTATCTGTTTCACATAACTGAGCAAAAAGTTTCTTTATAGTTTCCGCAGCACTTTGTTTACATAAAAACAGTGAAAAAGTAGATTCAGCTGCTCAAATCATGAAAATGTAAAAATAACATATTAACATAAAAAATAAGGGCTGTTGGAGTAATGAGATCCCCAAATAAATGAACATAATAAATCCGTAAGAGAAAATTAAATATCACTTGACTTCAAAATGCTTTCATCCTTTGCAGTAGGAGGAAAACAAAACACCATAAGACAAATATGGAAGCAGCATCATTTCCTCTTAACAGTTCTGTTTCCACCCAGCATCTTCTTGCCCTCCAAAGTTGAATCTATGCTTTGGTATTTAATCACATTGTGAGAATATATGACCGAAATGATGCACCCCTGAATTCCAGCTTTCCCAGACGCTAAGGCTTACTCTAATAAGTTCTTATTGCTTTGAGACCTCTTGTTTCTCATTTTTTCTCACTCTGTTCCTTTATCTTTATTCACATGCTTCTTACTGAAGAACGCTTTCTGCCTGTGCCCTTATGACACAGTACAATCCAAATACAATACGTTCTCCAAATGCCTGTACACAGAGGCAGGCTTTCATCTTTGTCATGATTTGCTTTATAAGCAAAACCTAGCAAGTGTTTTGCCTCCAAGTTATAAGATTATAAAAAAATTTAGAAGTGTTTACTAAGCTTGCTGCAAAGAGCAGAACATTCCTAAAGCCAAATCATGAAAACAGTAGCTAGTTGCTCACCATCAGGATGCTAATTTCCACTGAGGCAGCACAGCCTCCAAATGAAGGATAGTACATATATATAAAGGCCACACTTTCTTATTTAAGCATTCATTTTAGTAAGATATTCTTAAATTTTTGGTGAAGGGGTTAAATGCATACATATTTAAAACTTGTGTTTATTTTCATGTGGATTTTTCAGTTATTGATTTGACCTATTACTTAGGCAGTGTTTCTGATTGTATATGTACACTTGGAGAAGATCAGTGATAGACTGAAGGAACAATTCAAATTGAAGCCAGTGGATTTGGTTTCGGACAAATAAAACTGTGTTATAGCTGTTCTGCAATGCAGTGATTTTTATTACAAAAGTGCCTATCTAAAGTGATGATTTATTTAGTAAAAGAAAAACTAAGCTCTAAAGATACCCTGTGTTTATGGAATAAATACCCCCAAAAGTAGTCAGGTAGATGAACAGACATTTTTTGTATGTGCAGGCAGAAGATATTCAAGGTAGGAAAATGAGCAGGCTATTTCCAATAGTTATCTTCTGTATTAGCTGTCATGTGCACTGCAGAGCATATATAAGACCTTTACAAGTAGGTAAAAAGAAGAAATTAATATCTGTCACTTCTTTCTTGTCATTGCCAACAAGAACAGCCCTGCTCTGATTTATTTATTTATTTGGCATTTACCAGATGCGCAGCTGGTACCTGTGCTCTGAAACTCCATACTTGTGTGTGGTATGTTTTCTGCCCCTATTTTGTCCATATGACATCTAAAATTAATGTCTTAAAACTGAGTTGGGGCACTGTTAGAGATTATATCTCTGTAAATATTGACATTATTTTAATGCAATGTGTTAGTATATGGGTATCACTTTACCCACTTAAGGAGAAATGCAAGCATATGTGCTACGTAAATGAGTTGTCCTTCTGTATGCTGGAAATACAACTTGAGTTTAGGTTCTCTACATGCTTTGGAGCACCTTGGCAATAGGGAATAGTTGAACAATGTAGACAAAGATATGTGATGGCAAGTTTGTTTGGTCAAAATACTGTAATTTATTTATTTGCTTTTCATTGATTTTCTTGGTGGCGAAAGACAAGTTTTGGACACTAATAATCTGTCAGTGAAGGTGGGAGAGACAGAGCATGAACATTATGGGATGTATTAGTGTCTTGATACCTCCCCACAATGATCCCCTCTAGACTTTAGAAACTAGCTTATTCTTTATACCATTGAACATTGTTCCTCCTTCCTTTCTTGCAAGAATGCTAGACAGGCTGCATATCTTCTGTCTGAGTTAACGAACATCTTTCCACTACAAGTGAGCTGTAGTCACTGTTTGTTTTTATGCAGACTAGCAAGTATAATGTCAATGATTAGAGCTTCCTCTATTATTGGATTCCTTTGCTTGGTTCTTGGGAATACTTCTTCCTTTTTTTTCTATGGACTTGACACTTACTTTCATGGTAAGAAGATTATTATTGCTACACATTATATGAAGCCCCAGAAATCTTGAACTGGTGACAAAACAGTTGAAGTTTTGTTCATTGAAGATGTTTAGGATGTTATAATTGTCAGTGGTGGTATTTTGCACTACCAAGTAGAAATAGGTATGATGAGACTCTAGGTGAAAAACATAGAGTACATCTATTAATATAGCCTATGCTGCTGCTAATATAATGTATACTGTCTTAGAAGTTTCATTTTCCTGAACCAGATTCATACTCGATTATAAATACATTGCAAAATACAAGACTGGAATTTGCTATAGCAGAAAATTGACAATAAAAAGGTTTTCATTAAAATATATTTGGGACCTGAAGTTGTACACAATGAAGATGCATGTTTAGGTTTTTGGTAAGTTATTTTCCGTTAGTTGAAGATGATTGCACATAGTCTGTGTTTGTCCTATGACTCATGAAAACGATTGCTCTGTAGACTTCAGTGACCAGGTGTGGACATATGGGCAGTTAACAGCCCAATGATGTCAGAAAGTCTCAAGCATGTTATTCGGAGCAAAAGCAAAGCTCACTTGTGAGGTGCTGTAATACATAGCATGGACTTGGACACCTAGATGGACTTAAAATTAGATCATGGGAAGCAGGAAGTTATGCTCACTAACTATAGTCAGTTGAACAGCATATAGTTGTCTGGAAACAGTTATATAAAACTGAAATATCACTTCAGAAAGGATGATCTGGAAGCCTTTCTTTCTGTAACACTAAGTCTGTTTGAGTGAGAAGACAGATTATCTTCTAAAATCTCAGAAGACGTTAGCAACGAAATAACACTTTTGAAATGGCATCTGAACACAGAAGCACCACAGTGTCTTAGGACACTGTTTTGACTACAGATGTGATAGTAGCTTTTATAAGGAATAGGTCTGGAAGGCTTTTACCTTCCTATTACATTTACAAGATTCAAACCAAAACACAACTGGGTATGAATTTGTGAATGACTTGGAACACATTTATACTGAGCTTAAATACCATTTATAATTATAGAGAATCCAGAATTGATTCAATATGTTGCAGCATTCAACTTTTAACATCATTATGGGCTTCATCCACTGATATTTGAAGTGTATTGCAAAATTCCTAATTTAGTGTTGAAGAATCAGCTATTTCAAGATAATATTCACAATAATTTCACAACTGGTATATTTTGCACAACCTGTGTTATAGTTGTTTGAATCCTTTTTAGAAACTTTCAGATAGGTGCTGAACATGTCTACTTGAAAAGTTACTGAGATGGGAATACTTTGCTCAACAAACAAAACTCATTCCAGGCTTTTCTTAAGAAATCTGTCTGCCATGTACCCTTCTAAGGATTTGCTCCTGTGTTTACTTCTAACCTGGATACATTATCTATTTTCTAGTTTGTTCCTGAACCACAATCTTCCACACTGGAAACACTTTCAAATATATTTACTAAGACTAAACTCATTATAATATAATCCACAGGTGATATTCAAGCATTTCTGAACAACAATTTTGTAATGTTCCACAATGATTTTGAGGTGGTTTGGTACAACTCTTCCCTTCTGACATCATTCTAAAGTTTAGTATTTCTTTCCATGCTAAATGAAGTTTTCTTTTAACTACGTACTTTTAAACATTTTTCTCCCTCTTGCTCATAATACAATCATAGATTGTTTTATATTCCCTATGATACAATAAGAAAATCTAAAAAAAAAAAAAATCTAGCATGTCTGGGTGCCATATTAATTATATTTCTAATTATTTGTGTGGGTACCTTTCAGTCTTTTATGACTTTTTATCTTTGAGTATTTAAAGAAATTATTACATCTATTACAATGTAATAATTACATAAGAAATGTAATACAAGTACAAATATTGATGAGGGAAAGGCTTTTCCCAGTATTTAAAGTGAAATTCAAGTTGTAATAGGTGTTCCACATGGCACAGTATAGTAGTATTTGATTCACACTTCTTAGCATAATAATGAAGTTCACAGATTGACCAATGAGTTCTGGTGTATGAAAGTTAAAGTTGATAAATTAATTGCACTTTCAAACACCAAACAAACAGTCACCAAGCTTATTATATTTTAAAAAACATTTACAAAGAATAATGACAAAACAGAATGCTATTCTAATTGTAACACTAGATATTAAATGAATGAGGGTGGGACCATTTAATCTATATAGATTAAACTACTCTGCAGAGAGCACATTAACATCTGTAAACTGCCCTTGTCTTTGCAATTCTCTCTTGCCACCATCACTAGGAGGTCCAAGTAGACATGCAACACAGTCCTTGGATCTAGAGGAATAAAATAGTCAAGCCAAACAAGACTGGAAAGACTGAGCTGTAGAGAATATCTTACGAGGGCTGGATTCTGACCATGGTTAAAGGGGGAAAAAGACAAAGGAAAAAAAAGCTAGGGAAAGTGGTGTATTACTGCATGCCACACAGGCAGCACAGCTTACACCATGTACTGCTCTGTTTGTCTTGGCAGATCTGTGTGCGCGGATCTGGCTGTGGGCGTGATTCTGCCAAATATGGTCAGTGTTCAACTTACACCCATGTTTAGGTCTCTAGTTATGCGTTTGTCTACCATGTGCCTCTCTCTGCCAGTCCACAAAATAATGGCTTCCTAGCCATTTTTATTCTGAACAGAAGATAAAATTAATAAAGTAAACAGTATGACCATTTACTAAATGTTTAGTTGAAGCTGCAAGATCCAATATATTAGATATTTTGCCTGTAAGCCAAAAAGAAAATATAAGCATAATAAAGAAACTTTTAGTGATGGTTGCTGTCACAAAATTAGATCAGAAAAATTATATACAGTCTCTACCACAATAAATTACAACATTTTATTGGTATAGGTTGCAATGTTTCATGGCATGCAGTGCAGAATGCCTCATGGTGATGCTGAATGCATTTCATGACCTGTTTTTGGCAGCTTCTGGGACATACCTTTCCATACCTGAATTTGTGTGCTGCTCTTTCCTCTTCACTTAGATACAGGGCACACATTGAAGTCCCATCTCATACATCTATAAACCATCTATGTCCAATTGTGTTCTGTTGTTCTTCTGATGATGCAAAAGTCAAATGGATATGTTCAAATAATACTAGTAACTTTTATATCTTTACACTTGTTGCAACTTAATCAGCTATAGATTCTTTACATCTGCTATAGATGTTAAATGTTTTTTATGTGGATGGATATAGTTAATTAATTGTTCTATGGACAAACAGATTTAGAGAAATAATCGCAATTCCATATACTATCTTTGAGTTCTGGATTTTACATTTAGATCTCTGAAATGTATCATGATGAGTAAAATCACAAGCAGAAAGAAATTTCCCTGTTTACTATGTATCTGAGGAGGCTTCTAGCATATGTTGATTACATGTCAGGTACCTGGCATGGAATATTTTGCCCTTATGAAAAGAGGCAAAATAAACTCGCCCTGCTTCAATTATTGGTACTGTGAATACACTGAAATTCTACCTCTTCTTTGTAAGCAACACCATATTTTTACAAATAGATGCTGGAACTGTAGAAGTGTCTTTCTTCTTTTATTGGAGTTCAAGAGTAGTCTGTTGTGAGAAGCCCCTCAATGCATAGTTGTTTTTTTTTTCACTTTCTGGGGCTAAATGTGCTGATCTTAGTCCAGAACCAATTGTTAAGCATCATGTTGAACATGTATTTTCCTCCTCCTCGCATTGTTTATACCATTGTGTGTTACACTGTATGTGTATCTTCCCTGGTTTCTCCCAGTTACACTTTTGCTTTGTTCTGTAGTCTGATAAAATTCTTACAAAGTTTTCACAGTGTTTCTTTATTCTCCTTCGTGTAACCTGTAATTTAATGATCCCTTTCCCTCTTTCCCTGTTGCTGTTACAATTTTTATTTTTCTGTCTACTTTGTGGGCAGACTATTCCATATCATCATTTTTATTCCACTGTTTTTTCTTCTTTTAGTCAAGCAGTTTTCTGTTCTTCTCTGTAGAATTACTCTTTATGACTACCAGGCCATGTGTAGAACAAACAAAGAGAGTAGCGACAGTGCCCATAGCTTACTGGACGTAAGTATAGTAAATTTTCTGAGCACCTTTCCATGCAATCATCAAAGAAAATCATTGCAAATATCTCATGGCCATTGTAAGCCCATTGTTTTGATTAGGAATGCTTACAGCTCTTGTGTTTATCCTAGTGCATACAAGGGATGGTTCATTATAAACAAATACAAAGTGTTAAGCATATTCAAGTTCAAATACTTACACAATCATTTTTAATGCTGTGCTACCTTTTCTGAGATTTTGTCAGAATGTTCTTTGTGCACTATATGAATCCTTCTTCTTAGGACTTTGTAAATTTGGTAGTAAGTTGTGCTTTGTTTAGGGGACTGGAGTCACATATGCCTTTTCTGTGTGTAAACGCGTATACAGAGGCAGAAATGTAATTAAAATTAAAAATTAAAATTTTTCTTTTTTTTTTTTTTTATATGAAAGGATTGGTTCATTGGCCACTGATTTTAATGCATTTTTTTTTCCTTAGTGTTTAAAGAAGAATTTCAATGCATTTTAATTTGAATACAAACCCTGTCTGTCTGTGAGACCTGATTAGAGTCAAGCTCAGTTTTGCAAATGCAATGCTTCCTTATTGCTGAATCATATATCTAAGTAATAAACCCAAAGCCATTTTATAATCATGTATATGTTTTACTGATTACTATAATAATCTATCAGAACTGATTATGTGTTAAAGTATAAGTTTAGCATATTAAAAATGAATAATTTTTACAAATATATGACAATGTTAGAATGAAGAATTCTTACATAAATACAGCAGCAAAACATTCTAGCAATTTTACCAGCCTGCAAAACTTAGCTGATATTATTTTTAAACACATGGGGATCTAGGTAGAAAAAATAAGCCTACATGTATTTAAACTGTTAAGTAAATATCAAAGTTCTGTCAAGTTCCAAATATTTATATATAGCTTCTATGGGTTAATAATCATATGCATTTTGGGATATTTTCATTTACATATTTACATGACTATATTTTTCAAATAGCTGCAAATTTGTATTTACTGCACTTAGCGGTCAGTTCTCCACTAAAGCCTGAACATGAAAAAATACTATCTTGACATAATAATAAGTACCAGACTGTGAAATGAGACTTAAATTATCAGTGAAATAGAACTGGATGCTGTGAATCACATTTTTATTAAAGATTTTTAAATATATTCTAACTTTTAGCAATGAACTTCCATCCCAAGGCTTGGGGCTTCAGCTCAGTTTGCATAAGCACCCAGCACATAGAGTTGAAGTATTTCTCTCTTACAAGTGGGCTTTAATCCAAGAGATTTTCACTATTCCAATTTTTGTCCAGGCTGTGTTTACAGAGAAAAAACTTGTAGCTGTTGTGAGATACACTGAGACATGATGAGCATGTTCTTTAGTTTTGTAAAGATAACCAAACCTTCTATAAACCTGAAGAAAGTTTTTAAGTTCATAACAAAAGATAGGCAGAGCTTTGGCTATTTTGGTTTTTTTTTTTTTCTGTTGTTTCGGTCACTTTAATAACCGTGACTACAGAGAAAGTATAAAGAGAACGTGCATAAAAAAAAAACCAAACAGGTAGGGCTAGGTTCCTCTAAACTATTTTTTTCCTTGTTTTATGCCCAGTTTTGTACATATAGATCAGGTTATTAGGCAATGTTCAGTACAGTTTCTACATAAGCAAAATGTTTATTCACCAATGTTTATCCTTCCTTTTAAGAATTATGGTTTCACAAATACAGGAATAGATATAGGGACAAGACTGAGACACTTAAAAAAGTTCATATTTTAAATAGCATAGAAGCAGAGCATAGGAATCAAAGACTGTATGATTACTAAATGATATATCACAACATTCTGCCAAAATCATGGAAAACAGGTGGCTGGGCTGAACCTCTCTTTCTATTATAGCGTTTTAGGCTGTGGGACTAAAATTATAATTACAGATGGATTAGATTTATAGAATATCTGGTCCATTTCTTTACCAGTATAGGACTACTTCACAAAAGATATCTAGATAATTTCTTGTTTAGCATATTTTCTTGTTCTAATTTATTCAAGTCCTAGACAACTCTCCATAGAACCACTTTGTTGCAAATGTACCAGTGCCATAGAGTTGCCCAGCTGAATCCTTTTGCTCTCAATGATGATTTAGATACAGAGAGGGGATAAAACTCCTGCAGTTTTTGCTGCAGTTTTTGAAGGAACAGTCCTTGAATGAAAAAGCTGTCTTAGTAAAATCACATAAAATGTTTTTCCACTAAAATTTCAAAACAAGTTATCCTTTTTTTCTATTCATATTATTGACTTTTTTCAGATAATATTTTTTAAATTTTTCTTTTAGATCTTATTAAAACAGTTTTATAATACACAGTAAATTTTACATTAAAATGTATTATAAGTAATAATCAATATATAATTTTACACTAAGTATTTCAACACAAAAACAAAAGTATGCAACAAAGACAATCACCTGTGTGTGAAATTTCAAATTTTCTCATTTGCAAAGAAAATTAAAATGTTGCAAAGGTCTGAAATTTTTTTTTCTTTTCATCACTAGGAAAGACTTGTACCTTTTTATCTTTTCCTGTAAGATAGGTTAAAATCTTTACTGTCTTTGGCATGCATTCTGCTGAGTTGCAATTTCAGCCTTCCATGCCACTGAATGACACCAGATCATTGGCTCTGTGAGTTATCAGCCCCATGCAGAAATACTCTTCTTGGCCTCTAGAAACTTTAAATGGCCAGTTACTGCTGTGCAATATGGTACTGCTTCAGTAAGTTGCTGTTCAGATTAAGAATGATTTTAGATATCTGACTAGTTCTGTTAAAGTCAACATGATTTACATGTGCTAAAATACTCTGCTGATACGGAATCTAAACTGTTTGCAAAATTTTATGCAATTAGGAGACCCTAGCACAAATGAGTGAGACTAGGATAGATTCCTTTCAAAATTTCTGGAAACAGACTTTTCTGCATGAGATTCGTTCATAAAAGTATAATCCTACTGATATTCTTTTCAGAAATCAAATATTCAGAATTGTGTAGTAGTACTGTAGGCATGGGATTTTCATAGTGTTTACTGTCTTTGTTATGATCCAGAAAAACAGAAGGAGGAGGGAAAAATCTTAAAAGCTTCTTCAAGTGCATACAACTGGGCCTTCATTATGGCACAGATAACTTCATTTAAGTAAATTCAGACTTCAGAAGCTTTTCCTAGTCTAATTGGACTGAGGTACTGAATAGAGATTTATATTATAGAGAGGCAAGCCTGTGAATTGCAGCCTAGGAAAAGCTCATATTATCTAGCAGAGCTGTTCCTCCAGCAATAGCCTGGGAAATAGGAACCCCTAGAGGTTAAAGAATTAAGAATCACTTGCAAACCTTTCCTTTTCCAAGTGATAATCTGTGTACATGACCAACCACACTAAAAGGAAATTTCATTACTTTATATTTTAATATTCAATATAAAAATATTTACTTCTTCATAATAAAAAGTTATTCTTCTTTTTCATATGCTACCCCTGCATTTGAATATCCATAATGCTGCATTTATATGAAGAATTCAGTTAAGATATAAATAATGCATATTTTGCCCTTTTATTAAAAGAATTCCTTCTCTTCAGCCTTATAATGCCATCTTTGCTGCAGTAAAGTGGATTATGACCGAGCTTGTCTTGTAAGTAAATTTTACCAAGAACTTAATGAATTCTGTATGAATTACTGAATATTTATACTTTTGAATACTTCATGAATATTTGTACTTTTTGCCTTTTACATACATTGTGCTGCTTTTATGATATGATTTTAATGATATGATTTTAAATATAGTAATGCTTGTCAGGTTTTTTGCTTCCAATTTTACATTGTTAAAAACTGAGAAAATTTTGCCTATGTGAATGCACAGTTGCACTTTTATTACATTATGCATGGTCTTCACTTATATCTGTATGTCTTTGCTTAGTAAGTCTAGCAGATCACAATACGTAAATCAAATTTATTATTGTGGTTACTGCTAAATTTTACATAAATGTCTGGCTGTTAGTAATGCTGCTTGGGTGGGCTGTTGTCAATTTTGCAAACTGTTACACTGATGACATTGTTTGTCACTTCATGAATTTCTGATAGATGGAACTTTTACAGTATACATGCCAGATAAGTTATACTCTTGATGTTGCTGAGTTTTTTTACCTTGCCTAATTCTTCTAAAATTTCCAATTAATACATAATAAGAATAGCTTTTAAGAGATATTGCCTAAGAAATCAGAGAAATATATAAAGAGGAAGCCTTAAAATATGCCTTGTTTACCTACATGTTTTATAATTGTTATCAGAGAGCAGAGCTGCAGATCTAAGTGAATTTTATCTTTATTGAAATAGAACCAAATTTTTCTTGTAGTGATTTTGTTTTAATTGTAAATTGTATGAGCTTTCATGAAAGTTTAGAGTTAAGGAGAACTAAATGGCTATTGCTAGAGAGCAAGTCATCTATCAGAAATTCAACTTTCAAAATAAATACCAGGGAAAGTAAATACCAGTCTCAGGTTCAAATCAGACTTTGATGCTAGTATAAAACAAGTTCACAAATTTCCAGAAACTTGCTGTATTTATAGGGATTGTAGCTCTATGTCCATATGATAAATTGGATGCATTCTTTGCACTTACAATAACTGACAGTCTGACACATTTCAGTCCATTCCTCAAAGTAAATAGCAATATATTTTACTGGGAAATTGCATTCCCTACACATTTAGTTAGAGTTGATTAGACACTGGTTAATCTTTTCTGCTCCTAGAAATAAAATAGTTTTAATATTTTGGTTACAGAATAAATATAAGGAAGTATTTCATTTGTACTCCTGTACTGTAGCCAGGGCAGTTATAAACCTGTGGCATTTTACTAGAGAGTCAAAATACCTGCATAATGAAGAAATAATGTTCGGTAAAAATACTCTGTGCTGCCGTGCATTGGGAATTTTAATGGGCACTTCAAATAAGTTCAATAATTTAAATTAATAATAGATAAATCTATTATTAATTTCAGAATACACTGTTAATTTCAGAAAACTTTATCGGTAGTAAAATACAAGCCAGTGAAAAGATGAGTATAGCAGTAGATGATAATCCCAGTGTTATACTAGTAACATGAATTTCAGTTCTGTTAGCTTTTATTTAGAATAGGATTATGGTATTGAACTACTGCCAGTTTAGAGTTTTGAAAATATTCTGTGGGATAATATGAAAATTCTAATAATTTTTCTAGGTTCCTTGTGGAATTTAATCTATGCAGTTGGTGGCACTCTGATCTAACAGCAAAAGGTAAGTGTAATTTTTTTTTCCTAGACATAATAGCAGAAATATCTAGTTTAAATTTGATTTTTGAAATTCAGATGTGCATAAAATGTTTTAGATTGAATAATAGGGGTCTGATAACAATAGTTTATCTCCCATGTCAGCATCCTTTTTTTTGTTAATGTTTCCCAAGACACAAGAGGATTTAGGTTGTTTATAATCACAAAGTGCTTGTGTGTATTCTAAGAATACAGTACATTACTAAAATGGAAAAATTAAGAGTAGATAAAATAGTGACTAAATATGTTTCATAAAAACATTTCCCTTCATTTTCCTATCCATGAAGACTGTCAAAACAGTCTTCATGAATAAAGCAATTACACTAGTATTTTTCTTCTTATATGACATTTTTTTACTAGAGCTGCTCTAATATGTAGGGAGGGTTACTGTGCTACAAAATGATGTTTCAACAAAAGTCCACAGGAACAAGGTCATCTCAATATAATTTTATGTAAAAATAATTTTTAAGGCTTAAGATAGTAAATGTTATGCCATTTTTAAACACGAATGGTTAAAACTGTATTTTGTTTTACCATTGCATTCAAAATTCACATTTAAATTTAATAAAATCTAGATGAATTAAAATTCAGTTTACTCAAAATAATTTTTACAAATGTGGAGGTTCCACTTGAAAAAATGAAATTTAAACAGTTCCCCTAAGAACTGGAAGTTTTCAATGTCAACTCCCTCTTTTATCAGACTTTTTATGTCATTTCAGAAGTGTTTCTTAAAATGGCTAGTTTACAAAAGCAGTGCTCTTCAATTCGCTATTTTGTAGGTGAATTATACTGCATGCCATTTACTGGTATAATGATTTAAACTGAATTCTTCAGCCTCATATTTGCAGATTTTTATATTTCTTAGCAAAATCAGGATAAAAGTTTTACTTTAGGCTTCAGTTTATATTATTTCCTAGATACTAGGTTGTCATTATACCAAAATAATATCCTGACAAATGCTAAGGTATTGGGAAAATGGAACATACTGCTTCCCTGGAATATTTTAGTATTCTCTGCAGTAATAAGATGCTGGAGGTCTTCTGGCAAAGAGATCTATCCTGGAGCAATAAGAAAGTACAGAAGAAAATGGCAAAGTACATGTCAGGCTACTGCCCAACATGTAGTAAACCCTGTTCAGGGAGAAGGGAAGGCTAAGCTGGGCATCTGCTGGAACTGAAGATTTTATAAAAGCCTTCTGGAAATTTAGGTGCATGAACTTAGCATAGCCTTTACCATGCTGATGTAAACTGTACACTGCACTGCAACACTGAAGCCATTTCTTCTGTTACACGAACAATGAGTATGATGTAGATTGGATGCAAGTACACAAATAGATCTTCATGAAAACCAGACAGACACTACTTGCTTTCTGGGACTTCCTTGTAATCAGCAGTGCCTAGATAGGTCTTCTAAAAGCCAAAACTATCTTTCCAGTGATTTCCTCAACCATGATTAAAAATTTTCTGATACTGGTGGCTGTGAAGGACAGTAGAGATTGCTGTGCTAGACCCAGCAAATGCAGAACTGTTCTTTATGTCTGAAGAGGAATGAGAGGTATGCCAGTCTTAGTCCTTGGTGTTTGTAGAACGGTGCAAAGCTGCTGGTGTAGGAAATCAGTGACTTTTTTTGGATATTTTTGTAAGTGTACTGTACAAATATGCCTTAATATATCCTGACATGAAACATCCAATGGCACTTGCATTGTATGTTAGGGAAAATATCTGTTAACGACAGTATCCCTCTTCATCTCATGAAAATGAATGCCTATTTGGTATTTTAAGTGTGTACTAAGTAGAGAAGACAAGCATTAATAACTTGCAACCTTACTTTCCTTAAAGACAGAACTGTTATTACAGCACTTTGACAGACAAGTGTGATTGAGGGTTTTTCATTCATGTTTTATTTGAAAGTGAAGTTTGAACTACACAATTTACTTGCTCCATTTCTTTGATGAACAACAGTATTGAAAATACCCCCTCATCGTGCTCATTGGGATGTCATCATTTTTATGGTACTGCTTGCCCAGTTCAAATTTAGTTACTTAGCAAGTGATAGTTGCTTGAAAACCAACATGTGTTAGTAAAGTAAAAGCAAGAGAGATTTCACAAGAAAGATGTCAGCAGGAGAGAAAAACATGTGCTTAAGTTTGTTCTTCTGTAGAGGCTATGTTACCACTAAGAATTGTAATAACTATGAGTGCATCTCATGAAATTAAGGCTAATGAAATTGCACACTTTTTCACTTAAAAATGCTTACCAAAGCTCAGGAAAAAAAAATCCTGTAATGGGGAAACTGCTTTCTTCTCAAATTGTGACATTAAGAGAGCATCATATATTACAAAGATCCTAGAGGGTCCCCACATACCTGCCAATTTACCAAACCCTAGTATGAAAAATACTTTTGCATAAGATCTTGTAATCTCCATCACATTTGTAAATGAGAGAGAAAAAACTGGTGCCCCAAACCTTGGGCAACTCCATCATCTTCTGGACTCTAACAAGGTGCTGGAAATCTGAGGCCCATGGATCTTTAACAGTATCTGTGTTATACAAGCCATATGTTGATACAAGTGAGTGCAGGCCAAAATACAGGTGATAAATTTCAGTCATTCTTGGCAACAGATGAGAATGGAAGAGAAAGGGAGAAGGTGCAGTAGAACTATTCAGACAATTTTTAAAGAAATTCTAAGTTATTAAATATGTCATGATCATAGTGAAAACATGAGAAGTAACAAAACTTTTCCAACCAACTTTAGTACCTGCCTTGAGATCTGTGCATTTGGGGAAATATTTTTTTAATTATATACCAAAATCATGAACAGTTCAGAAATGCATGTTCTAGTATGTGATTGCAAATGGTGTTTTGGTCATTCCCCGGGAACTGTGCAGTAGATAAACCACTGTCTCTGACACAGATAATCTTGAATGGAAGATCTGTCAAGTCCAAGAGCCTGTTTAGTGTAATCTATTTTTGTCATACCTCGTCTTGTTTTCTCACTTAGCAATTAGTTTAAGATAGGCTTAACATTTGTGCTGATGTGCAAGTGTATCTCTGTGTTAAGGAAGAATGATGGAGTGGAGAGGAAAAAGAAAGGGAATGAAGGAGAGATATTGTCCAACAGATAGATCAGTGTGAGTCACAAGAGCTGCATTCAGTTACCAGCTTTGCTGCTGTCCTGTAGTTTGACCTTGAATCAGTCTCACTGCTTCCTGGTACCTCAATTTCCCAGTCTTTGAGATGTAAATATTGACATTTTCTTTTCCCTTGCACTGCAAGGGCTTCACATTAAAAGTGGTTTGGAGTCTTAATTATTACTATTTTAAGAAACAGATAACAGGCATTGGTTCTGGGTAAAGTAACACTTACTTCCCCCACCCAGAGAGTTATGCTAAGTACTGAAACTATGCAAAGATTCTGAAGCTGTTAATCCAAAAAAAGTGTTTTGGTTTCAGTGAAATGTACCACAATTTAGATATCAAATAAATGTAAACCCTCATACATAACAGTTAATGAACACAGCATCACTGAATTGAAAATGACATTAAGTCCGTCTTGGATCTACAGAGAAAGAATAAAAGCTTGTGCATAAATGTAAAGTAGGCTGGCAATGACTAAACCATGAATAACTACTTTAACAGTTATGTCCTACAAAATTACATTCCATGGATAAACTTTTTTTTTTTTTTTCCTAATTGAAAAAATAGTGTTATGCACTGCCTAGGAAATCTCACAGGGTGGCAGAAGTTGAGTAACATTTCCGTTCTCTGTGAGCTCTGTAATACAGCATCTCATGTTGTTCAGAATTTTGTGTGCTGTTCTTCCCATGTTAACATCAAGATATTTTTTCCTGTGCCTGTAGCGCAGAGGTTGAAACAAACCCTAGAGCCCTGTGATACTGAATATCCAGCTTTTGTTTCTGAACGCACTATTAAGGAGACCATGGGGAATATTGCTTGCGATGACTGTTTCAAGTAAGCCCTTTCAATTTTTTTTATACAACTGTTTGTAACAAAGCAATACAACTGAATTATTCAAGGTTATGTTGAAGAACGTACAAGTCTGTTATGTTTTATCTAATATAATGATCTCTGTTAGGGTGTCATTTCTCTTATCACAGGGGTCATTTAAAAGGTTGGTAATCTTTACTTAAAGCAATGCCTATTATTTTCTACCAAAAAAATATAAAACCAGTAAACTTATGCTTACTACCAAGAATAGTGATGTTTTAAGTCTTTTACTGGACACAGGCACCATTCTAAGGGAATATTCTGTACAGATTTAGATACAAAAAGAGTAGTGCTGTTAGTTCTCCTGTACAGGAGTGAAACCCTGCTGGATAGGTTAGAAGTTCCCTTGTGATTGTTTTACGTTAATGCCAAACAATGTTTCCTTCTTGGAATTCTTAGGCTTGGAATTAGTGGGAGAGGATTAAATCTATCCTTGAAACTTGCAGTGCTTGGAAGCTGAGTAAATAGTAACAAATCTCACATGTCACTACTACTTGTCAGTCCTACCAGTGCTACTGTAAAGTTGTCCTCAAAGGGTTAAAAGAAGAGAAAAATTTCAGTCTATCTTTCCTCTTTCATACTGAAAATGCCTTTTTCTCTGCATTTAGTGCCTATGTGCTGTGATATATTTCCTGTAGTTGTGGTATATTTTAACCAAATTGCATAGGTATTGTTTATGCAAATTTCTATACTTCAGTAAGTTTCTTAATTGGATTTCCTTTGTGCTGAAAGGTCATCATTACAAAGGAGATTAATATTTACAGCAATAATATGTCTGTCAATATAAATGTCAGGAAGAATTCGCAAGTTAAACAAAAATTGTTACAACTCTCCCTTTCCAGACTAAATCAATATGCAATTAGCAAATTAAGGGGAAAATTTCTCTTTGAAGTCATTAGATATGCTTCTGGACTTCTAAATTTTTTTCCTCAATATCTTCATTGTTTTAAACAGGAAATAGGTGTAATTATGATGGATATATATTTTAAGTGTTAATATTCACTTTTAATTTGCTGCTGACCAACTTTAAATTATAAGGAAATTATTCATGTCTGGTATGAATAATTGTTTTTATATGGCTTTGTGGGATAGAAGTATGAAAGTGCTTTGTAAATTGATCCTAGGGAACCCTTTAAGTGTAACAATAGGTCCCACTGCCTGAAAAGTAGAAACTCAACAAATCAAGCTGTGATTTTTCCACTTGACATATCAAATACAAAGTATGTTACAGTGCTCTGAGAGCTTTATGCCAGCATTGTAGATTTCAAGCAGCCTTCTTTTTTGATAATTTAGCAGAAGATTACTGAAAAGTTGTGCAACAAATTATCATATATCCCTGGAACTGTTCAAGGCCAAGTTGAAGCAGGCTTTGAACAACCTGGTCTAGTGGAAGATGTCACTGCCCATGACAGGAGAGCTGGAATTAGAGGATCCCTAAAGGTCCCTTCCAACCCAAACCATTCTATGATTTTGTTCAAATATCACAAACACACATGATTCTGTTAAAAGAAGATTAATTTAAGAGCACCAGATTTTTTCAAAGGAATGCAGATTTCAGTCTGTCGTCTTAAGTAACTTCAGGTCAAGGGAAATCACTTTCAAAAATAACACGATTCTGCAATACTTGGACAGCACTGAGTTGGAAACTGAGTTTAGTGAAAATTATAGTATTTCAAAAATAATGCGCTAAGATCTTTTTCATAGAAAAACATATTGTGTTCCACAGTGGAACAAAAAAATAAAAGAAAACCCTGTAAGTTACAAACTGATCTCAAGGCACCCATTATTTTTCTCCACAAACACTGACAAAACCTAAAGAAATAATCCAGAAGAACTATTAGAGTCTCATGGGAAAGTTCTTCGTTATACCATTTACCCACTGTCATTAACAATCTACAAATTGCATCTAAGATTGCAGACTACATTGAATTCCAAATATTTTTCTTATAACCCAGGACACTTTCCCGCAGAACAGCTAAGGAATTTGACCCAAAGTCCTTCGTAGACCTATATCTCCTGACCCAGTTTTCTCTTTCATAGCCTCAGTACCAATAAATATTTTTACAAGCAAGTGTATTTCTTAATATTTGTAATTTAAGAATGATGGGCTCAATCAGTCAAAATTAGGGCTCTACCTAATGTACAGTGAATCTTGAACTGACACTCTGCTGAATGACTAATCTGCATGGCATCTGTTGCATACTGGGCTCTTGACTCTGATCTCTGTGAATCAGTGGGATTATTTTCTGTGTCCTGCTTGAACTGTGTTATAGATTAATCTGTTTGTGATATGTGATATTGTTTACAAAGAGGAAATATACTTGTAAATATTTAGCTGAATATACACCTGCTCTAATATTGACACGATTTTGAAAGACACTGAAAAAGTCAATATTTTGTGCACAGGTTTGAAAACAAAAGTTGTTCAAATGCTCTGCTGCAAGAAAGTTTGTGTCACAAGTTATTCATTCAAGTCACTGTCTTTTGTTCCTACAGTGACAGGCACTACTATAGAGCCCTTGTCTGAAAAAGAAGAGTAAAAGCAGTCTCTTAGTAGAAGTAGAAATGATGACTGATGTTAATTGAAACCATATAATGTTACTTAGATAAGATATTTTGGAGCACAAATACTGTGTTATTTCTAACAAAGTCACAGTCAGAGTCAACAAGGTCACATAGTCACAGTCAACTCAATCTTATTCTGTCTGGGGTGTGCTTTTACTGATTGTATAGAAATACTCCATGATTCACACTTCCCAAGGGGAACAGGTACCAACTGTAGTTATGAAAATTAAGCCTTTTTCTTATAAGCATTTCCAATCATAATTTTTAATCATAGGTGCTTGGATTTAAATCAAAGTATCCTCACAAATAAATCACACAGTAGAAAGGACTTTTTAATGAATCTATTACTTCGTGAAGTAGCCAGCACTGCTTTTCAGCCATCTCTGAATACTTAGTTAATGTAAGAGCACCAATACATGTAAGCAGACTTTGGATCAGGCACTGAATGTACACAGACTATTTATACACTTTATATATGTAAACTTATCTCTTACTAGCAAAAAAAAAATAAATGCTAGTTTGGGATAATTTGCAGTGTTTAAAAATGATTTTCAAAAATATAGGTTTTATTAAGAAAGCAGGAGCCTAAAAGAAAATAATAATTAACATAAGAATGTCATTAGGGTCAGGGTTTGGCTGACCCACCCAATAATTTGTTGTTATTCAATATCCCAATGATTATTAAATTAATCTGTTATTTAAACAGCAATCAAAAACAAGTCAACCCACATTTGCTAAGCACTGTCAACAAGAGAGAAAAACTGGGATTTTTAAAAATCTGAAATGCTTTCATATTTTCCAGTAAGCTATTCCCTATTATAGTGAAAAACCTGGGGGGGAAGGGGGGGGAACCCAAACCAAAATAACAAAAAAAACCAGGAAAAAGCATTACTTCTGAAAACTCAGATGATGGGCTATTGAATGTTCTGTGGCAGCTTCAGTGTTGGAAATAATTAATTCCTAAAGAGAAATGTTTTTTAATTTATCAGTATCAACTGTCAGTCTTTCTGTTGAATTTGAACTACACTAATGTCAAGTGCACTTGGTATTCTTTTTAAAGGTGTTGTGCTGCTTGGAGATGTGTTTTTGATTAGAAATTAAATTTGAAGTCTTTGGCTAAATAAGGATCTTAATGCTGATTGCAGTTTTATGAGGTATTGCCCCACTGTGTTAGCCAATTTTTAATAAAAGTGTATCAACCAAAGTTCTTCAGCAATTCTCACTGGTTATGTTTTTGCCTTCTGATGATCTCAACATGGCAAAGTTTAATTGTTGATACTTAAAAAGTACTAAAAATGTCTACGGAAAGTATCCTTAGAAAGACAAAGTTGCTATGAATTAGAAGGGATGATGTCTGTTACGATATTTGACCAGAGAAAGTTACCTGATCTTTTATTATATCATTCATCTGTTTCTAGAACAAACAAAAAATTTTCTCAAATTTCAAATCTTGGTTTTGCATGAAAATTCAGATGTTTTCACTTACCTTCAGTTAGGAAAACGCCATGAATTTCAGCATTGACTCAGGCTGCTAGGAATGTGGGTATAGGTCTTCTGTAGGCACAGCAACTTACTCATCTGACCATTTATACATTAAGTATATATTTTAAAATTTCAATGTTTCAAGGAACCATTTGAGTGCATAGTTGCCACGTTTGCATGTTCAACTGTATGGGTGTACAAGTCAGGCAGCAGTTGCCCAGTCAAATCCTTTAAAATCTTCCATTTTAACCTTTTCAGTATTGGACTTGGATGCAGATCAAAAATCTGACCTTACTTCCAATGACCCAGGGAGCAAAGCCCCCTTCTCTTTCAATTGCAGCACTCATGAGTCCACAAGGTCAATAAAAAAAACCCAAAGAAACTATTTTGTTCCCAGTTGATTCCTTGAACACAGTCTTAAGATACAAAATAAAAAGAAAAGTAAGTATGAAAAAGCCATATTCTAACTAGAGAAGCAAGGAAATATAAACTACAGTCATTCTAACCCTAGGAAAGACTTACGTGTGTGTTTTAATTATGTTAGATGAACGTAAGTGTTCCCTTTACTTTGTTGCAGATCACATGTAAATTGCCTGTTAAATTGATAGGATCTACTTACTTGATTAAACACTATCCTGTGTATTATATATTTGGGCCATTTGAGTGTTAGTAAACAATTATTCAACAGGAAAAATCATCATAAAATAACTACCTACTCTTGCTTTCTTATAGCTTGGGCATTGAGTGATGCTCATTGTCAACAAAAAGACATAAACAGCAATGGAATTATAGTTCAGGATGACACTGAACCCTTCATGTGGATTTATAATGGCCAATTTCAGACTTGTCCACTGAATGTGCTTGTTTGGCAGTAACAGATAAATAACAATACAAATGAGATTCAGATTGTTCAAGGCATGAGTATATTAGTGTCAGGAATAGTGCAATTTGCAGACATTAAAATGGTAATGGTTTTTAAAAACCACTTAAACTTGAGACATAGCACCATTTGCTGAAATATTTCTGCATTTCTTTCTTTGTAGAAGCTTGCCAAACTGCTGTACTTGATCTGTTTAAAATGTGTAAATAAATTCGCAGTTCAATTTCCCATGAAATAAATAATCATTTGCCTTTTCAGATGCAGTTAGTTTACTTTTAAACAAATCAACTTGCCACATAAAACCAAGCAAAACTTCAAGTTTCTTCTTATCTAGAGCTTTATCTATGTACATCAGAATATGCCTACAGATTTCTTGGAGTAATTTGGGCAGTAAATTATATTCAGTCTTCTAGAAGATGTTTTGAGTTGTATTCATTTTACTGTATCCATCTTATAGGACACTGAAGAAAACCAAATGTTCTCTATATGGCACCATACATTGTTTAGACAGTATGTTTTTGCGTGCTTGCATTTTCAGTAATGATGCCAAGAAGACATGTGATACCATGCACATAAATGATTTTAAGCTATGCCCATGTTAAGTCACAGGTGTGCTATAGTCAAACTGCTCACTGCTGTCATGGTTTAGGGTCAGGGCAGACCCTTAGACCTATAACAGATGCTCTCTGTCAACCCCACTCCTTCCCCAAAGGGGAAAAGAAAGGGAATAAGGGAGAGAGAGTTAGTGATTAGAAAAGGAAACAGGAACAGCTTTAATGAAAATTAAAATAATAATAAAAATTGAATATATACAAATATATACAAAACCAGTATTGAACCCAGCCCCCCTGATGGCAATTACATCACCATCAGCACTGATGCTGTGCAGCAGGCACTGGGCGAGTCCCAGACTGGGCCCTGCACCAGATGGGAACTGTGTTCAGGAGCTGGATTCTGGTACCGGATTCAGGAACACACCTATCAGGATCAAAGGCAGAATGGACAGATTCCTCATTGGAATCTCTGAGGATGGAACTGAAAGAGGACCTGAGCCAAGCAAATCCAAGCTGGCAAAGCAGTCCAAGAGCACAAAGAGAGGGAGCTCTCTAAGAGAGACCCTTGTGATACCTCAGCTTTATACTGAATATGATATTTGTGGGCTGGAATACCTCGTTCAGTTTGGGGTCGCCTGTCCTGTCCTCTCTCCCTGCAGGGACAGCCTTTCACTTTTCTGTACCCCCCAATGTGGTACACAAGACCCAGCAGTGGCCTTCATCTGCATACCAATCCCTTGTAGTAACTCTAAACATGGGGTGTTAACACTGCTAGAGGCAGACACTGCCTGTGAAAACATTTTGCTAACTTCAGAAAGTGCAGTTAGAAGAACTGACCTGAAAAGTAAAATCACTGAACAGAATTAGTTCTGCTCTCACTCAAACCAGGAAAACTGCCAATCTTGACAATGCTGGACAGAGCTTAATTTCTGAGAGCTTTCTTAGATGTGCTTGGAAGTCAGGAGTATCTTCAAGAGAAACACAGTATTTTGCATACCACGGTAGTTAGGTGCTGAAGTCTCAAGAATCAAAATTTTAGTATATAGAGTCATCTTGCCACCTCTGTTTTGGAAATCAGATCTTCCAGAATTGCAGAATACTTACAGGTATTCAATAATCTTTATATTAGTAGAAACTTATCATAACCAAAGTCCGCAAACTCTAGAAGTTCCCAAAAGACTTTTCTTTCCCATTCTTTCCTTGTAAAAAGTATCAGTTTAAACTTCTAGAATTATTAAAGGTCTTTATACTTAGTTTAAAATCCTATATTGTGTTACCCACACATCTCTACTTGTATGCCGAGGAACTTCCTCTGCACTCCAAAGGCAGCAGTGATTATGTTTGTGATGCTGGTGCAATTTAAAGTCACTGTATCGGTAATTAATCTCTATCCTTTGATAATGTATATATTGAATGACCAGTTCAAGAAATGCTAAATTAGTCTTTTAATTTATGAAAATAGATATATGAAATAATAGGGCAAGACATATATAAGTTATGAGGCAGGTCTGTGTCTGACAGTCATTAGTTTAATAATCTTTTGGACAGTTTTAAAGGTGTTTTTTTTGTTTTTAAATAGACAAAGATTTTCAATATTCCTTCTTTGTTTCAGAACATTTTTAGTGTGTTTGCTGAATTCAGGAGTATTGTACACAGAATGCCACCTTATATTGAAAACATTCTTCCATTATCATCTCAGTTTCTATATCAGTGTCCCCTTAAAAAAAAACACCCAAAACCACAAATAAAACAACTTGGAATTTGTTTATTTAGTTGACAGAACAATGTAACTGTATTCAGATTCTCTCTTCTCTCTCCATATTTGCTTGGCATTATAATACTAGAAAAGCTAGAGAATGAAAGAATCACTATGGATCAAAGGAGAAGAAGTATATTTAATGTAAAAAAACCCAATTCTGATCATGGTAATCATTTTCAAAGGACATTTTTAATGGCAAGAAATATATATTGAATGAGAGGGGGGCTGTGTAGGAGGAAGAGAAAGATGAGGAAATGTACAGTGGTCCCTTCTTGCAGATGTGTGCAACTTTTTCATTAGAACACTCCACAGCAATGACCATGTGGTCCATCTGTAAGTTCTGTAAAATCCTGGTTATACATTGATTAGCTTCCTAGCAATTCAGTCTATTAATGTGGTCATTAGTTTTGCTGTGGTTTTTTTCTGACCAGTAGGATGAGATGTGCTCTCTCTCTTAAGTTCCCACTTCCCTACTTTGCTTGTCTTCCAAACAAGCCTAGAGATGAATTTTTGAAGAAGTTTATAAATAAGTTTATAATTTCCCCTTCTGCGTGGGAAGGTGGTGATCTGCACCCATTCACTGTTCATAGTTAATCTCAGTAGTGATGTCAAATGTAAATATTACTCTACTTAAATTTAACATTATTTTACATTTTAAACAAGTGGGAATAAATATTAACCAAATGATAGATAGTAGCTGACACAATGAAAGGATGCTTTGTAATGACAGGAAATTAAAGAAGTTATATGAATGTCTTAATATAGAGAGGTGAATAGTAATATATACATCAAACATGGCATGGAATAGGAAAATTTATTAAAATTGGAAAACATTGCAGTGATTTTTTTAAAGCCAGGCACACTTGTGAAGAATAGCTAGGAAATAAATTTAGATTTATAATATATTTATGTGATATTATAGTCTGGTGAAAAAAAATGCAAACTTGACTTAGGCATACATACAAGTGCACTTCTCTTTATGCAGTATTTGAGACCTTAATGGATATTTTAATAGCCTTTAACTTGGAAGACAAACACGAATCTTAGGATTTGAGTGCCATGTAGGAAGCATTTATGTTACCTAAAATATTACAGAGTTTTAACTATCTATGGAGATGACAACATGCAGTGTACTTAATTAGTTCAGATGTGGCGTTCTTAATCATTGCTAAAATTTATGTTTACAGAAATAAATTTAAAATATCCTTGCAAAACACACTGTAGACACATCTGATGAGTTCTAAGATTTATTACAATTTTATAGTGAATCTCCTCATCATCTCTGCCTTTGTGTTGTGTAGCTCTTTGCTAGAGACATATTGTTTTTGTAAATTAGACTAGACCTAAAGCTGTGGAAATGAGAAGTTACTTTTACAATGTGATATACTTCTGAGCCTTCCTAAATCAGAGGAAATCTACTGTCTTTTTAATTTTTAAATTATATTTAGACTCTAGCTTTGAAATCATCTAGTATTTTAAAATAGTTATCTGAGATGTCTATCAATACAAACCACAGTTATTTAAGTAGGGCTAAAAAAACTCTGCTAAAAACACATGTTGGCTAACATGTTATAATGGAACTGCATTTTCCTGACCTCCCTATCATTGTCCTGCTAATCAGGTACTGCTGTCAAAAAGCAAAGTCCAAGCTTTGAGAGACCTCTGTCACGATTTTGTTTGTGGTGATTACTGTACCTCTGTTGTTCATTGAACAGTTTGTCATAGAATCAGGTGTCCTCTCTGTCTGTGGAGACCTGCTTATGCCACACTTTCAGCTCAAGTTTGTTGACAGCTATGAAACTTGACTCATATTTAAAGTCTGTTGGATTTCTGAGCTCAGTTCTTTGCAAAAATTTTACAATACATTTTAAACCTAGTGATCTGAAACTTTCCGTTATCTTACATAGTCATGAGTAGGTGACTGGACTAGAAATCTTAGGAGCACTTGCAAACTCTTTGTTACATAAAGTACTTTGTCAATCCTAAAGTCTGTCCACTCAAAGTTTTTGGATGTTTGTAACATTTCTAATATGCAGTTGATATGGTACTCTTATCTGAGCATCAGTTATTTGAGAAAGCATCCCCTGACTGATGATGAAAGAAGAATGGTACTTTTGGGGCTTCCTATCTGAAACAGAGTGGTTGCCAACCCTGCCACAGCTCTCTGGGGTTGCAGGCCTTCAGCAAACATGGGAACAGTGAGGATGACATTGTTCATTTAGATCTTTGATTCTAAACTTTTCATAGGTATGTTTATACTGACACCAAATTGTGCTTCAGTCAGTCAGCCTATATGTGGTAGCAATATTTTGCTAGCATGGGGTCAGGTTACAGGCCTGAGGCTAACAGTTTATCTGTCTTTTTTTTGTATGAGAGAATGACTAGCTGGGGTTTTTTTCATATACTTGGACTGTTCCAGCTCTCAGAAATGTTGCTATTGGCATATATGTTATTTTTATAAATTACATTAAAGATATTCCATTCTCTGTCATCATTTGTTTGAAAAAAAAACAACGCCCAACTTGACTGTGATATAAACATTTCATTCATTCATTTAAAAAAATGTGATAAGTGAGAGAAATGTGGGTTGGAAATGTAGCCAGCAGCCTGGAAAACACATGATAGGAGTTGGGAAACAGCACAGCGGATATCTACACTTCAGTTGAATGCTTAAAGTTTGTTCCAGACCATTAGGGTTGAACATTTGCAACCAACAGTTATGTGAGTAACACACATTTGAGTTCAGAGTACACAATATTTTCCATTTACTGTACCCTGTTGCTGGTATGCTTTTTCTTTCTCTAAAAAATAGGAAAGATCATATTTGACAGATATGAAATGTAATTCCAGAGTAACAACTAATCTTAATCCAAAATACTCAAACTTCATCAATGCAAGTTTGCACACAAAAAAAGATGCTTATAAGCTTGGAGGGAAGTGTCTGAATTTACAGAGATGCTCAGGCATCGTAGCACCCAGTGGTGGCAGGGTTGAGCACCATGTAAATTCAGACTACTTTTTCAAATTGTTGTGCATGTGTTTAGGTTGCCAATTTAAAAATATTGCCCTGTGTTTCATTTCATTTCAAACTACTCACAGTGAAGTTCTTCCATGCTTTGTAGGATTCATCTGCATGGGTAAAACAACTGGTAGCTGAGCAATCTTATCTACTGCCTCCTAAAAATTATTGATATGTGTATGTGCAGGAATAATATATGCTAACACAATGAGATACGTTCAAATTACAACGAGAATAATAAGTCCCACAGTCATCACTGTTGCATTAAACAATAATATTAAAGTGTTCTTACAGTCAATACAGGAACAAATGAAAAATACATTTATGGATTTTCTTTTTCCTCCCCTGAATCAGGCTGTTAAAACTCCTGAAGAAATGAATGAAATTAAAGATGGATCTGAACAACCATTTAAATTTTTATGGGATTACAATTCTACCAAAGCCATGTGTTTATTGTCCTCACACACTCTACTGCATAGCACATTGTTGTCATGAGCACAAATATAATAGCATGTTTTTTAAATTTTTAAAAGTATATTGTTTGTAAAATGCACCGTATAGATCAATAATTCTTACAAACACACGTGTTTTAAAACAAAGCCCAATAATGCAGTATTTCTGTGATAAAGCAAGAGCTACGTTTTACCTAGAAACACACAGCATCATTTTTAAACAAATGGAATTTCTTTTAATGTTGGTGCTGTACTCAAATCATCCTCAAATTACAAAGGAATATCTTCCATTCTGCAGGATAATGGGAAGATATTTTCTCTAAATCTTTAAGTATAGCCTTATCCTGTAAGTATCTTCAGTTCCATGCTGCTTGTCTTTCACTTTGTTCCCTCAAGCACTTTGCAACCTTTGTGACTCTCTGAAGAAAGAAAGGGAAAGTGAATCTGAAAATCAGAGATTTCTGAATGCTGTTAGGTTTGTTACTATTCTCTGTAGTTGAAAAAAGTCACGTAGCAGTGTCACTGGCCATCAGCTAATGACAGCATGGTTGTAAGCCAGGAAAATAGTTCAGTGCAAGTCACTAATAAATTATGGTATTTGGGATCCCCAACCTGAACGGTCTAATATGACTGTGCCCTCTATACAGTTGTATGCCCTGCCATTATTCCCATACAAAATATGCTGCATTCAACACATTCAACATGAAAACTCAATTCTGTGTTCAATTTGTATCCTGGCTAAAACTTAACTTCAGTGGGCAAGGAAATGGGTTCTCCCTTCTGCGTGGAAATAGAGAGACTAAGCTGTTTAACAGTCCTATTGGTTTCCTTTAATAGCATATGTTATAGTCAAATAGTAGAGAGTAAACAACTTAAAGGTTAAGTGTGCTTAGCTGGGCAAGACACGTCTCTTGGATGTTTGAAATTGGATTACTGTAGCTTTGCGTATTATGTATCTAGTTACATTAGGAAAGGGAAGTTGAAGCCAGCAGCATTTCAGAGAGAAGAACATTAAGCCTACCACATACAGATTTTTCACCTTATGATTAAGCCAGTTGTAGTGAAGCAATGACTTGCATTAAGCAAGAAAGCAACTTGCAGAAGCACATGATCTTCAAGTTGGCCAGTAAACTGGTGGTCTTACTTCAGGAGACAGAGCAATCTCATGACTAAATCAGTGAGGAAGAAAAGTCTAACTCTGCTTTTCTACTGCTGTGCCTGTTTTCATCAGTGTGGGAGATGCTCTAAAATCCCTAAGAGGACAGACTGCAGAGGCCCCACAACAAAGTCACCTGTTGCAGCAACCAATAACCTTCTCCCCTCTGTCCCTTTCCCATTGACACTCCATGTCCTATCATCCCTGCCCTTTCACTCAGTCCTCTTAACATTTCCCTCCTTTCCAGAGAGGTTTGTCCCCCTCCCAGCTGCTTTACTGACACTTTGCCACACTAGGTGTTTGGGGTTTTTTAAACATAGTCTGTGGAATGAATTATTATGATAACAGTGTAATATATATATAACTGTATGAAGACTTTTATACAAGCAAAAGGAAGATACTCAAACTGGAAATAAACAATCAGGTTTGAATGGAGTGTGCAGGCTCTTTTAGAATACGTGTTGTAGTCTACACTTAGCTTTAGGCATCACATTTCTCCCTGTTCAGGATGAATTTCTCTGCAGGATCACTATTCAGCCATTAGAGAGAGAGAAAGACTCTCCTGCAGAGGTTGATTCCATCACTGAAGCAAAGCTCCTGCTCTGAATTATCCTTGAATAGTCTGTGTCTCTGCATGTACTCTGTTCAGAATTGGAGATGATTACCCTTCCAAAGTAGGAACCTGAGTTGCATGAATAAAGGCTGCTGGTGTGACTGCCCTCCAAGATTTGCACTAACAGTTTTATATTATGATGCTTTCCAAATTCTAGTCTAAAGAAATTAGAAAAAAAGTGGTTTTCCATGGGAGAAGTCATTTAGCTACGAGACACACATTGAAAGTTTGCTTACTTTTTGTGCATTTATAAGCATGACTTTAGCAAATATAATTATGAATGCAATAGTACTTGAATTCCAAGTCCTGTTTCTTTCCACAATGAAAAAGTAATTTCCAAGAAACAGATTAATAATTGATTGCATTTTTTACGAAAATATTTACTATTTCCAAGTAAGACATGAAGCTTTTTATGTCCAAGACAATTTTCCATGGTATTTGTGCAGACATTTTTATACACAGAAATAGATAAAACACGTGCAACATGAGAAAAGTGTTGTGTAATACTCTGACTGAAAATATACTTTCTTGTAAATTTACTCTCTATCCTTTTTTCTTCATTGACAAAATAGATAGCATGACTAGATTTTCTTCCTTCTTTACCCCTTTCAAGTATTTAGTTTCTTCCTTTCTCACCTTCCCCACAAAGTGAAGAAGCAGTTTGGGTTCAGGTTTGTTTTAAGCCTCTGAACCTGCACATCAAATAAGCCAAGCAAGTTCCACAGTAAATGAAAGATAGAGTAGAAATTATTAATAAAGTTCTTATTGACTGAGTGCAGCTTCAACATAAGAGGAACCACCACAGTTTATTCCATTTTTTTTTCTGTGGAGACATGTGCAAGTCTTCTTCTGTACTGTCACTATTGAATAATGGTAAATGAAAAAGGTTGAAATCAAAAGATTTGCATTACTTAACACAAAAAGAGTTTTACCCTTTGAACATGAAACACTAACCATAAATATTAACTGTAGGCTATTAAATATAGCCTTTCTTTTTATTGTTAAACTAGCAATACAGTCCCATGAAAACCCCTATTGCTGTCCCTGAGAGTTGGCTCCCATACTGCCAGTGACACAAATGACAGCCTAAGGAGCAGGTGCTCAGAAATGCTTATTATAAGACAAACCAGAATCTCACAGTGGAGCTTGCTTAAAAGGCAAGACCATTTTCATTACTTTGTCAGCAACTTTCTTTATTTCCCATTGCAGTCATGGAAGCTGTTTTGCTAGAGTTTTTTTTTTCCCTTGCAACTGAATCCTGGCATATGCAATGAAACATTGTGGTGGAATATTTCAGTATTTGAAAAACTTTGTTCTGAGTGTGTTTATTCACCTTTTGTTTTCTGTGAATGTTCAGTTCCTGAAACGTACTGGCATGAACACACACTGAAAATGAATTTCAAAGATGCATGCACATGTCACCATGGAAATTGAAAGCTGAACTCAAACAGAAGACCTGCTGCTGGGATGATTGTGTGCTTTATCCAGTTTGGGCATAGAAGCAGTGTCATGTGAAATATCTGAATAGTCACAGAGCAACTGCAGTGGTTGTGATTGGCAGAAACTTTGCCATTGATATAGTGAGGGTAAGAATACCTCATGAATGCAAAATGATCTTGAGTTACAGCAGCTGAAAGAAGTATAATTTGCTTGTGCACATCTATTAATAGAAAAGAAAGCTGGACATAAATATTTTTTTTCCCTTAATTATTTGATTGATTCAATCTCTGTCTTCAGTCCTCTGTCTTCACTTATTGTTATGTTAATCCTTTGCCTATGACCTCACAAGTCAATGACTGTTGAGGACACACATTTGCCTATACAACTTCATTTTAAGTTTATGTTTGACAGTTATGAAAAGGAAAACTTTCATTTACTGCTTGTGGAAGATAACATTTTCTTTTGAATTTACCTCTAGTATGGTGTATCAGAAGATAATTGTTCCACTTTGAAAGATATTAGTTAAGATATCATGCACTATGGGTAAAAATGCTTCAATGAGGCAAAGGTTCCATCTTTTTATGGCTTTTTAGGTGACAGTCACATGTTCTGAGACAGTCACCATAAGGTTAGACTTTTTACAAACATCTGTATTAGACTGTAGATTTATAAGAATATTAACTATTTGGTAAACTGAACCAGTGTAATTAGTTGATATTTTTTGTATAATTCCTGAAGTACAAAGACTTTTTTTTTACTTAGCCTATTATATTGCTCTTTGAAGTTCCTTTAATTCATAATTTCCATCAATCCATGCATATACAGTGTTCTCCAAGTACCAGGTCTAGCAAAATTTTCAGTATCACTTAATTCCTACAAACTTTTGTAGTTACTGATTATTTTGTCAGAGAAGCCATATAGTAATTTACTCAGCATCATAATTCTGTAGGGGAAAATTTATTCTGGGTTAAAATGCTTTCTTACTTCATTCAAGGTAGGTGAAGTGATAGGAAAAGCTACAAATGTTTTTTTACTTTTTTTCTCCTCTCTTCTTGGGGAAGCAATAGTAGAGCTCTTATGCCACCCCAGAGGAGTGTGTGAAAGAAGAAACTAAATGCATAGTGTGCCCATCTTTCATGAAGTGGCACATTTATATCTGGCTGTATGGTTACATGCTTTCTCACCTGGGGGGGCCACAAAAAGGGGCTATCACAAAAGGATTTGGAGTCAGGCTCACTGTAGGTGCAACAGAAGTGTGATTACTCTTCATCAAAAAGTGAAATGAATCATTTAGCATCCATCTAATTGTTACAACACTTTATTCCCTTCGTGTTCTTTTCTGAAGTAGTTTTAAAGACAGAATAAATACAAGTTTCAGACTGCACAAAATCCAAATCGTGCCAATTTCTGTGAATAAAATCAATATTTTTTCTGCCTTTTAGGGTTTGATTTATTCATAACTCTTTTGAGAAATTCATGCAGTACAATTTTGGTGTTATTTTCTGTTAAAGATTTTCCCTTCTTTCCTTTTGTTGGCCCCATTTCTCCCACACACAAATCCACAAAGCCACAGATGCTCCATTACAATGATGTCAGTCTGCTCCAGCTGTTTGGTAGGTACATTTATAAAGTTCAGCCTTACATTATGTCATAAATGTATATTTCATGTATAAATATAAAGCTAACATATTGCAGATCACTCTAAGTGTAATTTTAATGGAGGTTCAGTAAGTTTAAAAAATACTAAGAAGTGTTTAATCTTTCCGTTGGCAACATTTTTATAGTAAGTTTTCCAAATATTTTTTTCTGAAGCTGGGTTTGAATATTCCGTGCCCCCTCCGCTACTTTGTGTTCTGTGATCTTTGGAAAAAGCAGAGAGTTATTTTAGTAAGACAATATGTATTTTAAATAAAGATGTCTGAGCAAAAATATGTTTCTCTCCACATCTTCGTGGTGCTCAAACCCTCACTAAATGTTCTGTACATTTACCAGCATACCACACTGAAAAACACCTTATTCCTGGAATTGTCAGATTTCAATGATATTTGATATGGCAGATACTCTGTTGATATGCTATATAAATTCTGACAGATTGTTTATAAAATGTATCAAGAATTGGATCTAAGCCTTAAAGCCTTTCTTTGTATTGTGTCCTGAATTTCAAAGAAAAGGCTAAACAGTGCCTATTTGGCTCTGCCTTCTCCCCCTTTTCTCCTTGGTATGTTCTTAAGAGTTCAAATCATTGCAACTATGTGGATCATTGAATAGTGCCCACAGGATCCTTCCCCAGTCTCCCCTGGGTGCTTCCTTCTTAGAAGCAATATCTTTATTTCTTGGTCTCCTTTTGAGTTGCCTACTTTGTCTTAATTTGAATGTGGTGCTGAGTTATCACCATATTTGTACCATATAGTCGTCATTATTCTAAAATAAATCTCCTCACTTAGGAAGATTTTGAGGCTTAATCTCTGTTTTGTTGGCTCAGTAATAAAATGACTCTCAAGAGGACAGTTGAAAGCTGAGATCTTTCTCAGTAGTTCATGTTGCTTCAAGCAAGACCCAGAGTGAATAAAGACCCTAATGTGATTATAGAGGCTAAAGTTTGGGACAGTGAGTTATCGTTATGTGGCTGCAGAAGAACCTTCATTATTTTTGCAGATTGGTTTCATGTGTTCATAAAAAATCCAGATGATAAATACATAGTTAGGTATTCATAATGGAGTAGAGATTCAGTATCGAAATCTGAAAAAAAAAAAAAAAAATATTCTGATAAACTCCTTGGTGTCCCAGTCCCCGCATTAATGTATCAGCAGTATAAGCCTATTTGTTCTGCCTCACTTGTGTACCTTTCAGCATCATGTACATCTCAAAATGGACAATCATATTCTGTGAACTGAAAGAAGCATTGCCCAAGGTCCTCTACTTCTACAAAGTGTGGAAATATAGTGTGATATATAAAGTCAGTGATGTTTGTGACTATAATGCAGGTGTTGTTGACAAGTTCAAAAAACCCTAACAAAACCTTTTGCTCAGAAATACAGATAATGTCACCATTATTTGATTTCTTTTTTTATTTGCAGATCTTTTGTTATCCAGCAAATTCCAAGCAGCAATCTCTTCATGGTGGTAGTAGATAATGAATGCTTCTGTGATTCTGTCCCACCAATCACTATGGCACCTATAGAAATAAGGTATATCCTTTTATTGCAAAGTTGTCAGAAAGAGATTCAAGATGCAAATATTGAAAAATTTCTTGTTATGTAAAATTTTATTGCATAACTTAAGAATGCATGATTACCCATCATAAAGTACTGGGGCTATTTGAAATTAAGCCAGATGAGCATGTATTCTTACTCATTTTCAAGGAAGGAGAATTAACTCGTGGCTGGTTTTGAACAGCCAATACAAATTAAGTGAGCACACTTACATGCATCTTTAAGTATCATAAGGTCATGGTCATCTTTCAAATTAGTATGTAATTTCCTTATAAGAATGGAGATCCTGGTATTAGAAAACTCCTTACAGTATAGTTAACTTTTTATTTTGGGGTTGGACTGGAATATTGAAAATATTTCAGAATACTGCTTTCCAAAAATGTAAAAATATATCAAAGTAAATATGTCATATGATTTTTAGTTGCTGCACTTTTTTTATTTTGCAGTGTTCTGCATTTCAGGATTTGTTTTCTAACCTAAGTTGGAATATATCAAAAGTAGCCTGCAATGCACTTTATTGCAGACTTTTTATAGAAAGGCAGGATAGCAGTGCAATTGCAAATGCTACTATCTAAATTACAGATCACTGAGGAGAAAGCACTAGAATTACATTATTTTTCTTGTGTTGACCACACATCACCTTGGGTTTCTGATGGAGAGGAAAGAAGGAGCTGAAAGATTTTCACTTTATTAATTTCAACCACTTATGTAAACTCAAGACATTAAAATGCAACACTTGGAACATCTCTCCTTAACTGCCTTGCACATAATGAATCACTTAAATGTGAACGTTTAAAATCTCAGAAGATTAGACGACGACCAGAATCTTGTCATGGATTTCACCCTGAAGTAAGTTTCTACCTGATTTTCCTTTCTTTTAGATTACAGTAGATGTTTTAATTCTTAAAAAAACCAAACAAACAACAACAATGGGGGGGGGGGGGGGGGGGGAAAAAAAAAAAAAAAAAAAAAAAAAAATGAATTTTAATAAAAAAAAAAAAAAAAAAGAGACAAGGGGTAGGGGGGGAGGGGAGAAAATAAAAGAAAAAAAGTAGGAAAACTGTCTTCTAATGAAATATCAGGAAATATTCTTACCAGTCAGACCACACTAGTAGGGAAAGTGAGTGACTTTGTAAGTCCTGCAAATGTTCCTAGTACTTCTGTAGACAATACCTTGACCTGCTGCTTTTGTAGACTGTTTTGTATCATATAGGAGAATGTGGTAGGATGTAAGCAGAGACTGGCAGCCAGGAATTTCTGAGAACATACTCTGGCTCAGGCACTGACCACAAGATTCCTCATTAGAGATGGCTAGGAACTTTGTGCTGCTGATGTTTTTTTCAGTAACTATCCTCAGTATCTCAACTGTCATGCTATAGTCATTATGTTTACAAATAGTATTGCTTGGGAGAGATCACTACACATATTTACTGCTCTATATTCTGCATAGTACTTTTATTTGTATAGTGCAAAGGAAATCTGATAGAGACTGGGATGTGATTACAGTAGCTTGTACAGTGTATTTTCATGGACATCTGTTTTACTCCAGAGCCTTCAATGGTGTAATGGTTGTTCAAATGAAAATATGTACTTACATTACTTCCTGAGTGTATTTAGTTTATGGGTTTTATTGTTTATGTTAGTTGTTGTTTGCTTGTATTTATGTTCCTTTGTTGTTTTGTCTGTTTTGTTGTTTTTTTCTTTAGGAAAATGCAAGAGAATGTGGTGGTGTCTCAGGCCTTAGTGCTAAACCTCCTCTTGTTGTTCTTCCTCTGCTATTCATGATTTTCTCAAGGTGACATTGACGGATGTGTTCCATTGGCATGCTAATACTTGGATAAACTGTGATCTGGGAAATGGTGCAAAATAGAGGACATGAAGTATAGTCAGAGCATCAGCATTTCATGATTTTAAACTGTTGGTGATATAAATTCTTAAGATATGTTGAAGATTTATCTTTTTACTTTGCAAGTCATGCAGTTGTGAATTTGGCATATGGTAGTCATGATTCATCAAAAAAGGACTTTGTAGATAGAGGTGACCATTGCTTTGTCCCATTGAAAACAATTTAAAACTATGTACTTTTTCAATAAAGTATATTAAAATCACAGTTTCAGAGTGTATTTTAAGTACGATAGTATAATTGTGACATTAATTAATGGTGGAAAGAGAATAAAATAAGTGGAAAATATTTTCTTAAGCTTTTATCCTATTTCTGAAAACATTCAGAGAAAATGTGGAGCTAGCTTTTATAATAATAATAGCTTTTATTAACCAGTCAAGGAAACACATGTGCACGTATGAAGCTGAGCAGGTAATATGCTGTGCTGATTTATATAGTGAGGGTTTGGTTTCTGGAAATAGCTATAAAACATCTCAGCCACATTTAGAAAGTGAGCCAAAGTCTGATTAAAGCCTTTTCCCGAACTTGGGCAAGCTTTAGATCAAATTGGTAGATATGGCTGCAGATGGCAAAATTAAATACTTTTCATCTGCTACAATTTGTGGGAAGATATGTAAAGTAACCTATATAAAAGGATGATGCTGCTCTGTTAGTGTTCTGCCCTGTAGACATCATGTCACTAGGAGAAGCTCATTATGAGAAAATTCATAAGCAGAGAAGGTTTGACTTAAAACAAATCTGTGTCCATAGAACTCATGGTTTTCACCGAGAATTCATTGAGGCTCACCCTCAGTGGGCAAAGATCAAGACAAATGTATTTTTTATTCCAGGCCTTATGTTGTTCTTTATAAGGGAAATGAGAAGATTTCTGAATCTTTTAAAACACTGTACATCCTACCCCTAATATAATGAGTATATTCCTCTTGTAATTGGTAGTAATGTCCCTGTTGTGGTTATGTTTGCTGAAGATCTTGGTCTTTGAAGTGTGTTAGTCTCTCAGTTTATCTTTGCAGTTTTATATGAAGTAGAATGCTATCAAGAGACTAATGTGATCTAACAATATAATACATTAGATGAAAAATAAAATGCTATTGTTCTAAATCTTCTGCTTGAAGATTGCACTTTCCTGATTGGAGTAAGTATGCTTTTACCTTTAGATAAATACCAAGCAGATTTGTTATGTATCCTAGCTGAGAATAGAAAGCTAAGCCACTGAGGAGGTCTTCGTTTTAAGGAATATTATCCAGCTTCTAGGAGGAAGAACTAGTGAAATAAAATTTCCACTTCAATGCATTAATGGGTGCAAATGCACTGGTACTTCCTCTGGTTCTGAAACCATACATATCTTTGTCTGGACTCACAATTTTCTTTTCCACACCTTTTTTTTGGTGAGGAGTGTTTTCCTGCCGACTTCCCTGTCCTTCCTGTTGGTCTAAAAATCACTCACTATAGTAATAATTTTTCAGCTGACATTCAGACAATCTTTTGTCCCAGTGACATGCTCTGTGTTCTAAGTTAATTGGGAATTCAAGGCATTTTCTCCACTTGGACTGACAGAGATATCCTGCAGTTCTTTGCTTGTTTTTTCTCTGAGCAACATTACTCCTTCCCTCCATAATTCTCTTTAAAATTAGTCTCAATACTCTATTTATAAAGTATTTTAGTTTCTGATTTTCCTTATGCATTTCCAGAATGCACAGCACTACAGCCTCATAGTCCTTTTGTATGTCTGATTCTTGTTCTTTCTCAGTGCAACTTAAATGGGAAATGTTTATAAATCAACACAGTCCAGGTGATTTAGTAGAAAGTGAAAAGAAAAATCTTTCTCATTAGAACAATTGAAAACTTCTGCATAAAAATGCAGATCCTGTCTGGTATATAAATCATCACTGTTCTTACAAAGAAAAAGAATACATTAAAGGAGGCAATGTATTTCTACCTAACCAAGATGGAAATGCCTAATAAGAATTCATTGTTAATTTTGGAAAGAGGTGGACAGTTTTGTAATTAGAAAGGAGCCAGAAAGTAACAAGAGAGATTAAAATATGACAGCCTAAGTTAATATTGTGAAAGAGATTAAAGTATGGATATGGAAATGAGTATTGCTCAGAGAAATGTGACAGTTCACTTTCACACATGAAGACAAAATTCTAAAGCAGAATGTATTGATGTACACAAACACATTGCTATGTAAAGTAGAATAACCCAAATCCAAAGCTGCTAAATGCAAAAATATTTTTTATGAGTTGCCAGTACTTTGCTAACGAAGATGCCTTTTAATTTTGTTTATTCCTTTACAAGTTTCTGATGCAATGTGAATTCGGATCCATAAAGCCATTAGTTTAGGATAAATGGAGATGTTGCCTTGGGTTCACATTTGTGGATCTTTGCCTGTGCAGGTCCTCATATTCAGTTGAATATGTTCAGTCACTGACATTCATAATGATTTTTCTGAATTTCAGATATCAGTCATGAGTTCATGAAACAGATCAACAGTAGGCCAGTGATAATTCTGTGAGATCTCTGTGTATTTGAACTAATTGGCTGCATCTGTACTAGTAAAGTGAGTGTGTCTGCAAACATTTCTTGACACCGAGACAAATTGTCTGAGTGGTGTGTGTATATGATGGTCAGATCACTTGGTCTCTGAAACTGAGTGGCTGCAATACCACCAGCCTATGTCCAAAGAGAAACAATGGAGTTTTATGGGACAGAGCTAGCTGACACGGGCTGAAAGCATGCCAAGGGCTATTTGAAATGGTTTTACAGAAAAGCTGATCTCATTCTCATCCATAGGCATGTTCCTGACTGTCAAGTTTATCAGTATATATGTCATCATTAGCTCTGAAATACTGAGAAGGTGTGAAGGTACTGTGAAGTGGGTCTGTGCTGTCATACTGTAATTTGTGGCGGGTCATAAAAGGTGTAATTAAATTTCATAAGATCGCTAATCATAGGTGCTACTCCTCTCAAATCCTAAACATATCATGCAAGGTCTGATCTGAAGCCCAACATAGTCAATAGAAAAACACAGATGTGTACATATGCATGCATACAGCTGCATATATGTAAACTATATGTATTTTTAATAAACAAGAAATTCAGACATCATCTGTATTTTTTATCTCCCTAAATCTAAGGTAAAATCCACTCTCTTTGTTAATGACATAGATTTTCAACTTATTGGCCCCAGCTGCCTCACCTACCTTTAATCTTGATACAGGAAAAGCTGTTTGAGGGCTCAGGACTGGCTATGAACACACCATTTTCTAATGGGTTTGTGCGGGAAAATTGTGTGCCCATAACTGTCAGTGCTGCAAACACTCCTGTAAAATCCTGTAAGCCAGAGAGCCTCAGGCAGGTTTCTGCATCTGTGCTATCTCCTTTCATTGTTTTCGTGACACTGAGACTGCCTGACCCACTGCATTTTGCTGGCAGGGCCAATTCTGCAATATGTATGCTAGGCAAAACAGGTGGTTGCCTAGGGCAAGAAGATACTGAAAGCAGCAGTGATTGTTTCATTGCCTAAATGGCTTCAAGAGACTGTTTCAGTTTTCTTCTGATAGCAAGAGCTCCAAACGAGGCACTGGCCTGTAGTCCTCTGGGTTCAGAAGACAAGAGAGAAGTTTGGCTCAGAGGTTTGTGGCTATAAGATGCTATTAGCATCTTATATAAGCATTATATTAGCATTAGTTTGTGGTATATAGGATGCTAGTTATTTCTATTTGTCTCCTGAGTCCTTTATGATCTCCAAAGGAATTCTACATCTTAGGACTTTCTGTGCCTCTTGAATTCCAACTTGTGCAACTTTATTACATATAAGCATTCAAAATTGGAAAGTTTTCTGTAGAAGACTGCATCAAAATCTTGCAACTGTGGAAAATACTAAGGTTGTTTAATTTTCCTTCTCAATTATTCTTTTCCCTGGGCTCTCCAAGATACTTCCATTAGTATGTTTTTTAATTCTTGTCCAAGTTCTTTCCCATGGTTCTGAAGGTTTCAAGTGTGTATTTAGTTGACTTGCTATTTATCTGTTTTACAGAAATGTACACTGCCTGACAGATCCAGTTCCCATGTATCTGCTGAGAGATATGGTTCCCATATATAGCATCTTCAGAAGATCTCACTGGAGTTTATAACAATACATTCTGAAGGCAATTTTCTTCTCTTTTGTCTTTAGCCTTTGGCCATTAGACCCCAATCATATTTCTTCGAATATAATAATATTGTTGTTATAGTTCCTTGGGAGGATTTACCTCATCTTCAAGAGTCAGTCCCATGTTTCTTCCCAAGAATACTTTTGAGGCTTGATGTTATAACTTGAATATACCAAGTCATAGTGTATCCTTGTGATGCTCTGAGTAGAAGGATATATTTACAACTCTTTCAGACTGTTTTTTCCTTCTTCTTCCCATACTAGCTGTGGTCAACTAAGGAAATGCTATTTTATTGTCTGCTATTCCAGTACAAATTATTTTACAAGTTCACAGTTCTGCCTCGGAGATGTTTTGAAGAATTTCAGAGAACATTGTTAATCTAGGAAGAACCCATTGGAACAAGAGGGACTTTTGCATTATGGTTGAGTTATATCCAGGTTATAGATGGTAAACTTGTAACTAGTATGAAAAAAATATATGCAATATATTTTAAAACAAAAAGTATACCTTACATAACATCTGTTAAATACCAGATGACTGCATAATGATCAGTTTTAAGAACATGTAACTTTGCTTACAGAATTACATCTAACTGAAACTGATTGAACTGAAATAAGTGTAAACAAGGCATGATTTTTCATTGTGAAAGCATTGCATTCCCATGTACAGATGTGTTAAATATCTCATTACTGAGACTTCTTTTAGTTCTGTAATTTTTAAAAAGGCACCCTTAATTAAACAAAAAAAAAAAACCCAAAACAAAACAAAAAAAGAACAGTAACTAATTTTTTAAAAAATCATTATTTCCTAAGTCTGAAGGTGGTCTTACTTAAGAGTAGACAGTAGAGCTGTGAATTGATCCAGCCATTCAAGTGATGAAACCTTATGAAGACAATTTCCATTTCAACAGTTTTAACAGATCTGATTGCTCATCATTGTGGCAGAAATAACCAGGTAATTGTGTTTATGTCAAGCTACCCTCTAACCTAAGCTACCCTCATCAGGTGTCAAGAGCTCACATTAGTTCTCTGCTCTGCTGCTAACAGTTTCTGGCAACACATGAGGTGCCTTGTCTATTCAGATTTACAGGTAATTCACCCAAAATTAACAAAATAGTACAGAAAAAACCAAATCAATGCTGTATCAAGATAAGTGGCATGAAATCTACTGTATTCCTTGTGATATTTTTGTTATTAATTGAAAGTTCTTTATCTTTATATTAAATGTAATTGAGGCTGATTTTCCAGTTTGTCATGTCAGAATGCTGTCCAAGATGTTTGTTGAAGAGTTGAGCTCTAGTTCATTCATGCACTGAAGAGTTTGGTTATCTCTAAGTTGAATTCTTTTATCAAAAGGTTATAAGGAGTTGACAGCTAGTAGGGCCTCTGTAAGATCAAACTTGAAAGCTGGCTTTCTTGTTCCAGATGCAGTCTTGAACTGCACTTATGTGTGTTTAAAGCTGCCTTGTAAGAGAAGGTTACACTTGACAATTCTGAGTCAAATTTGAACCTTTAATCTAGAAGTTCAAGTGGTTAATGCTGGGTTTGTTTGACTATGTTAGGATTTAGTTTGCAGCTTTAACATGCTGGGTATTTAACTTCCAGGAGAAAGGGAAGATCAGATTTCAGTACATAGCAAGAAGTGTTTTGAATCAGCTATTCAAATGTCTTAGGAAGAAAGCTAAATGTTAAATGGAGAAAGCTGGTTGGGACTAGTTGGCATAGTTGAACTAATTGAGAATGCTTTTGGCAGACTTGCAAATGTGTAGATGGCTTCTGAGAATTGTTTCATTTGTTTGTTAGTGTTTTGTCACTGGTCAGTTAGGTTTAGCTGGCAAATGAAAGATTACTTTTCATTTGCCGGTGTTGTTTGTGTGGAAAAAAAATAGAGAGAATTAATTTGTAAGCAGCCAGCTGCATTCCTGGATCTTCTAATACCGCCTCTGAGACATTACTGTGGTATGTGCAATAGTTAATGTAGAATCCCAAGTTCCTGTCAATATTTTATTATCTGCTATAGTTAATGAAGCTGTTTAGGTACATCTGTTTCATGTCTAAAGATGTGAGTGAAATATTTAGGAAAAAAAAATAAAGCTACTTAACATTGCTAGTTTCTAAAAATTTGTAATTTCATTATCTCAAAAAGACTTTAAAAACCAGGAGAGAAAAACGAGTGGTAAAGACTCTAATGGAGACTTATAATTTCCCATCATCAGACCTTTTTCAGAAAGGCATTTTCTTTTTCAGAAAGGCATTTTCTTTTTCAGAAAGGCATTTTCTTTTAAAGCAGACATTCTTCCTGCTTTTTCTTCTTCAGTTTTTCAAAGTCCAAACCCAGATAATTTCAAGAACTCCCAGGAAATCTATCCTCTGGAGACAAGGTGAACAAAGAGTATTTTGAATTGAGCTTAAAAGATGAAGTTAATGTGGTACACCTATATTTATACAAGTATGGACTCAATAAGGGATATCTAGTTAATATCCTCTAGGCCCACTAGTAATGATATAAACAGAGATCTCTGTAGGAAGATAAATATTCTGTGAGATATAGGAAAGTCAAGAATTGTTATTTTCCACTGATAAAACTTGTGTTGGCAGAAAACCTACAGATTTTATTTAAAAGAAAAAGCTTTAAAAATTTGTGTTTATGAAAACTTAGAGAGGCATTGTTTAAGTCCATTTTTTAACCATGAAATCCTTTTGACATATGGCAGTCATTATGTATTTACATCTGTCTATCTTGAAAGATTATTTTATCATAGAAGATACTTAGAAGTTTCACATTTAACATATTTTTCAATAAACACTTGAGAAATTCTTCACAGTAAACAATGGTCTTATACTGCCTTGCCAAGCATGTAAATGATCTACAACTCCTAATGCACCAAAGATTGTTGCATATTTTCAGCTCTGCATTTGGGACCTCTAGGCAATGCTGTTTCAGATTAGGACAAACCATGAATTTCTTAACTGTTTCACTTAAGAGAAGGCAGCTTTATCCTTCTGATATTCATGGCAGAAAACCTGGAAATTTGTCCTGCCCATTTCTTTCCAAATACATCAACCCTATCTTCATTAGCATCTGACAGATTTAAGATTAGTGGAGGATACCCTAATGCAGAAAAAAATGAAATAATATATGAGCAAAATAAACAGGAAAAAAAAAAGCTTTCTATGCTTTTTACTGTTTTCCCTGTCCAACTTTTGCCTACATGAGAAGAAAAATCTCTTGTAACATGGCAGGCATAAAAAGGAAAGATAATGGCCTCTTGAAAGGAAAGAATGACACATTTTTTCCTTCTATCTTATTGTAACAGTCAATAGAAATATGCATTCCATGTTCATGGAAATATTTTTGCTTTCATGTAGACCTAATGGTAAAATTACCCATGAACAGGTAGGGCATATAATATTTTGCTTTTTTAGGTATTAGCTAAATGAAATTTTGTTTAGGCAGCATTTTCATGGCTTTAATATCAATCTGGTTTTATATGGAAGGACATAACCATATATTATTAGAGGCAGTGCCTCAGTGCCAAGTTGCAGAAAAGGCAACTTGTATTTGTGACAAGCAAGGCATCTCATGAGAAGCTTCATTTGTTATCTAACAGCACAAGCCAGAATAGCACAGACTCAAAGCTGAAGCAGTTGAAAACAAGGAAATGGGAAAGAAGTTGTCTCAGTAAATTATGAAAAAGGAAAACACAAAAAGACAAGCTACCCACTGAGCTAGGTTTGGTCTTGGTTCAGCAGAGTGTTCCTCTTGAATACTTCTCAAGTATTGTCCTCATTTTATAGCTGGGGAGATGGAAATGCAGAGAGCTCAGGATGTGAATCCCTTGAGATTTTGCATTTGTATTTCTGTCAGGAAATAAATGTTGTGTAGTGCTTGTTCTGATCGCCCCAGAAATGCTACACTGATCAAATCAGGAATCACAATTGAGGAGCAGAGTCATTCAGTCAATTGTGCACAGGCAATATAAAGATATGACTCCAAAGAATTTTACCCATCATTTTCATGTTCAGCCTATTAAACTACAGTGTTCTGAGGCAAATTAGACTGACTGTTGGAATGGACACAAAATAGGAATTCAAGTGAAATATTTCATATCTTTTGGAAATGCTACTAGAGTCCTATCCAATTTTTTAGTAGAAATGACAGAGATATAGGTGCAGGTATCTCTTCCATATCTTTAGTGAACTTTAGCTTGAAGCATATAAAGTAATCTAAAATTTCTCTTTTCTAAGATCAATGCTATAAAGAAGCTGATTTAAAAAATAGTTCTTCAAGTATGTATGTTTATCATAATTATCAAAAGTCCCAGTTTCTTTCAAGTAGAGAAATCTTGACTATTCTTAAAGCCTTAACATAGGTAAGTAACAGTGTAACATTGCAAAATAGTCCAACAAGCCTTTTGGCCCATTTGTTACTGAACTTCCAGAAACATGAATTTCTATTACCTGCAATGTCTTCTGGTAGAGATTTGCATCTCGTATAAATGAAAGAAACAGATGCTTATCAAACAGACAGCACTTTTAACATATCAGTGGATCAGGTTTTGCCTTTTTTTTTAATAGTTGAATAATCACTGAGGAAACGCAACCATAGCATTCATGAAGAAGAAAAGGGAAAGCAAATGGATATAAGATTGACCTATCATTCTTTGTTCCAGTCTTTAGAGACTGCTGTACTCCACATCTGTTTCTTCTCCATAATTTTATCATGATGGATATTTTCTGCTATAGCTTATAGTGCTCTAGGTCCTTTTAAATTCTTCCATTTTCTTGTGTTCTTCCTACTTACATTTTTCTATGAGTTCTGAAAAAAATCCTAAAGTACCCAACAAAGCACCAAGCCCTATGATCATGTTGAAGAAGATAGAGCTCATTGCGTCTTTTTGGATTTTTACATACAGTTTGCTACCATTAGAACCAGAAAGGTCAATTTCACAGTACTAGAGGGGGTATGTATGTTATGTATATCTGTATATGTTATAGTTCTGGAAAAAAGTAATGTGGTAAAGAGCATTATTTTTCTTATGCAGATATTGATAAGCAGCATGTCATCCTAGTACATCCTTGCTTTCTGGTTCTGATTACATCCTCTTAACCTAGTCTATACCAATGCACTGGAGTGCAATAATTCATGGAATATTATGGGCCATGTATATTTCAAGTTGGCTTCTCAAGTGACAGCATAACTCTTTCACAATCTCCTTGTCCAGTCTTCAACAGAGAATGTAAATTGTTCTCTTTTCCCTCCCTGATGAATCTGAAGAGTGCAGCAGCATTCCCTCTATCCACACACTACACAACAAGGTTTCCTATACTTCATTCTATCTGTCCTCCCTACACGGACTGTCTCAAACATGTCAAATGTATCAACTGAGGGGGAGAGAATTAGGAAAGAACATCTATTGAGAAGCCTCAGATGGCAGTACTTTTTTAAGTTCTGTTTACTTTCACGATATTTTTCAAGGATTTGTTGGAGTTGTATTCATTTCCTATTTATCCATTCACATTATGTGCTTTTTAGTATTTGTGCCCTACTTGAAGTGGCTTGGCAGAACCATTCAAAGGTAATTGAATTCTATGGTGAACTTCAAAATTATGTTCTTAAATGCAAAATTGGGTATAGTTATTTGAGATCTACCCGTCAATTCATCTTTAATTTAAGGGAGAGAAAAGACATTGGACTTATCTTGAGACTTGACTATAACAAAATGATATTTTGCCTTCTGTTTTCAGTGAGTATACTGAAAGCTATATTGGAAAGGGCCAGTGACACCTAATTAGAACAATTTCAGCAGGAAATAAAAAGTACATATGGGCCTGATTCTGTATTCCACTGCAAACATTGGGTGTTTGAGGTGGCCACTGGTGACTGGAACCTTGCTCTTTCTGGGCTTCTGCAACTTAGAATTTGTTTCTCTTAGCAGTTTAAGATATGCTAGCCTCCTGGCTCTTCTTAAGATCTGCTGGTTCAAGCTCCCTCCTGTGCTAAGTCCTTCAACTGCAGTGAATTTAACCTGCTGGCTAACGCAATTGCAAGAAATGCTATTTTTATCTGTGACACTGCTGTTTTTCTCCTTTTATTTCATATATACAGGTCTCAGAAAATGGGCAATCTTATAAGGATTGGAGACTATGATTATTCTTTATTTTTATTCAGTTGTCTCAGATTAATGTATGACCTTTTACCTTTACTGAGGAATTTCCCCATATGTCTGCTCAAAGAATTTCCTTAGATGATTCTCTGTGGATTTCATTCCATGTTTTGTGGAAGTGAATTATGATTGGATTAGAAAGGCGTAAATCTTCCTGAGTTTTCAGGAGATGATTTCCTGGATTTCCGAAGTTAGCAATATGTCATTCTATCTTCACCCATGCCATGGACTCTGTATCCGTGTTCCAGGTGGAAATAGTTTCTGCCTGATTGAAATTCATTTACTTTAAAATGGAGTTCTTAAATTTTAGAAATCAAAAGCAACTGATATCATGCAAATATAAGCAAATGGCTTTTGAACAGAACTGTTAAAGTGATTCAGAAAGCTGCTGCTGAGAAAATAGTCTAGTTAATCTTCTGTCTGTAGAAGACAGATCTCTCCTAGATAAGATCTATTTGGTCTAGTGGGATAAATATTCAAAGAGCTAAAGCCATCTAACTGATGGCAAATTATATCTTTTTTTTTTTCTTTCTTGTCAAAGGTTTACAAAGTATTGCATATTGCTAGTGTTTATCAGTTTGTTATAATGACAAATTTCTTCAGAATTCACTTAGAACTATCAATGCAATTATTTCTAATTATTTTTCTGTAAAGAAAAATTATGGGTAATGGCCAGTGAAAAATTAGTTTAAACATGTTTCTTTAAAATTTTGAATGGATAGTCTCATAAATTTTTCCATGAATGCAAAAAGAATCCAGTTTCTGTGCAACTCTGTCTATATGAAGAGCAACATTAATGGCATATGGACAGCCGTGTCTGTACATGCAACTGGCATGCTTCCTTGCTCTGAGCCAGTGCGAGTTCTTGATTGAATGCTGGCACTTTGCACAAGTATAACTGTCAAGTCAAAATATTTGTAGTGAGTGATACCTATATCACCCACCATAATTGTAAATATTATCTCAATTGTCAGCCTTCATCCCCTGCTTCACAATTTCAGTAGGTGCTGAAGGGCACTTCCTTTCCAAGGAGACTGTCAGGTAGGACTCCACAGGCTTTCTTCTGCTTTCTCATCTTGTTAACGTGTACATAAGTCTGCTAGGAAGGACTGTCTGCAGGGGAACATTTGTTAGCTTAGTTGTACTGGTATAATTATATCAATTGTAATTTCACCAGTCTGGCCAGTGTAACTCCTCTTTTGGATATATTTAGTACAGAATAAAGATATCTTTTTCTCCTTAAACAGCTTTCAAAGTGACATAAGCTAAACCGGAGATAAGCACTCATAGTCCTTATATGAATGTCCAAATAGAGAGTTATATTTATACCCCAATTATAACAGTTATAATTAAGCCACTATAACTATGCTGGTAAATTTCCTAGAGTAGAGAAGCCCTTAATTAGGTGGTATAGTCTGAAAAGTTTTCAGTTGGCTAATGCCACCCAGCTTTAAAACAACACCATGTTCAATTCAGCCAGCATCCCTCTGTGCCTAGTGCACTTACTAGGGGTAAGTCTGAGGTCAGAGGGGGACCTTTACTGACTGAAACCTGTTCCTAATATAAATAAAAGTATAGCTGTATAATAGTGGTGGAAGAGGGTAGGAGAAACGGGGAGGAGTGGAGAGAGGATGTGGCCAGTTTGATGTTCCCCTCTTTTTTAAGGATGTTTGGTTAGGTTTCTTTTTTGGGCCAGATTTGTGCCGGGCAAAGTGCTTAACTGTTTCTTTCTCACATGGAGCAGAAGCCTTTGCCACTTCCAGATGAGGCTGCTGCAGTACACCTTTGATTAGACCATAACCCCAGGAAAGCAGACTCATAAAGAAGGATATTGCCTACTTGGCATTGTGACAGCACCAGGTCCTGTTGCTTTGTCATCTTACAGGTATTAGCTCCCAGACTGAATTTAAGATGCTAGTTTTAATTTAGAAAGCTCCAAACAGCAAGTAGTCTACTCTACAGGTGAGAATCACTTTCCAGTGTCATACTTTTCTAGTTAAAATGAGCAAAGGCATCCTCTCGTGCTCTGAAGAGGCAGGTGTCTGTAAGTCCTTGGTTAATATCCCTTACTAGAAAAGCTTCAGTGTGCTTATTTATCTTGAGGACCAAAGTACATCCTTTGCTATGAATTTTGCTGCGTATGTGCAGTGATGGAAGTTGGAGCTTTGTAAGGGATAGAAGGTCGGAGGTGTTTTGCACAGACTTAATCCCAATGGTTGTTAAGGAAGGATGTGAGTAATTAAATCTTGTCTGCGTAGTTTAAAAGGTACAGAAGGATTTTGGGTAAGTGCTCACTCTTTGTGACAATTTCTATAAATATTTAAACATATACTGTCAGATGCACTGATAACCTTTAACCTCAGAACTGCTTGTATTTTAGCTGTAGGTAGAATAGTTTAATAAACTGTATAGAAATTATGTACACTTAGAGACCTAACTGTTATGGGAAACACTGATTTTTATTTTATTTTTTCTTAGTAATAAATCAGCCTGTGTTCAGGAACAAGCATTGTACTAGGTGTAGAAAAATTGCTTGAGGACTTTTACATCTTTAGAATGCTAACCTTGATTTTCTAATATTAGATTTTGGCCACTGACAGTAGTATAAAATACAGAGCTTTGCAACTCTCCAAAAGAGAAACCCCCAAAAAAGTGAATAAATACTCTAAGTAGTTGAACATATTCAGGAGGGAAGGGCTTCTAATCACATTTCAGATAGTGCTGAAGACAGTAAGTAATGAATTGGGAAAACCAGATAGAAATTGTAGCAACATTTGTAGATAAGATCTAGAACTGATAAATCAGGCATATATCTTCTGCTCATTCCGAGAGAAGTGCACAGTTAATGAATTACAAAGATTGATACTAATGCTTTAATTAAACTCTCTATTGCTTTTCCCAATAATGCTTGAAATGAGAAATGTCTGGTAGTTGATGCTCAGTATCTGCATATCATTTCTCCAATGAGAAAATTTCCACTGCTGTCAGTATTGTGTGTACATTGAACACAGTGGTGTTCTGCTGGGAGTAATGCACTTGTTTCATTCTCCAGTTACAAGTTTAGTTACTTTCTCATACTTCCATCTTTCTACACTTGATTGTGGGGCCTAATTCTGCCTGCCTTTGCACAGGGAGGTCTGCATTTGAAGGTAAAAGTTTGGCTGCTGTGAGACCATCATGGAGTTATTCTGATAGCTTTGTAAAGTGCTTAAGGATCATTTGGGATGAGATGGGCTATACAACGCCCAATTGCTATGTTCATTTAAAAATGCCTGCTTAAGTTTTTGGCACAGAGAGGCAGGACTTCTTGAACCAAAGTTGGAGGCATATGTAAAAGCAATAGTGAGTGGTTTAATGAAATTCTCTTGAGGCTCTATAGCTTGAAGAACTTCTTAGAGAAGTGTGTACTGCCAAGTTGGTTTTTCCCAAGCTCTTACAGCTCTAGTAATATGGTTTGAAATGAAAATAAAATACAGAAGCTTAGTTAATTTATGCCACTGCCTTAGCTGTGTTTAACACACAAGCTGTGTCCTGAACTTATTTGGTCATTTTGATGATTGGCCAATTATGTATAATACACTGTACACTTCAGATTTTTATTTCCTGTTAAATTCTGAAAAATAACTACAGCACCTCTCTAAGAAACAGTTGTAGTCTTTTTAAATGTCATTGCATATTAAATATGCTTGTGTTTTGGCAATTGTCACAAGGTATTACTTCTTTAAAAATCATTTATGCACATTACAGATAAAAGACACAATAGTTTTTGAAGAAAGTGCTCACCACAGAAATAAGTGATGGCAGTTGTACAACAAAACTGATAGCTGTTAAGTTGTATTAAGTTGCGAACAACAATTTTGGTCAAAAATTTTTAGTATGGTTTTGTTTTTCTTTCCATGGAAAATTTTTTCCTTGGGTGGAAAAAAACCAACATTTTTTTTGATTAAAAAAAAAATTTAAATCAAAATGTATTCTTTTGAACTGATATTATGAAACAAAACAGTTTCTGTTCTACTAAAAGTGTGTCATTTTGAATTTAATGTCAAAATGTGTAGTTGAGTGGCAACAGCCTTTTTTTAACTACTTGTTCATTTCTGTTTTTAACTTGAAAGCTGTAAGACTACATAAATTTTTAAGTGTATATAAATATCAGCATGTTTGAATAAGGAAATATAATTCAGATCTGTCTAGTTGTTAAACTTTGGGAAAAAAAAGATGAAGAATGAGACACTTTCCTGAAAGAAGATGCTGTCCCTGTTCCCTAAGTTTTCCCCTTCACATTGCAGTGTAACAGTAAGTGGCCCAGATCCAACGTGCACTAATCTGGGTTTGTTCAGATTGATGCACAGGTCCATCAGTTTTGGTAGAACAGCTTTTTTTGCTAAAAATTAAGCACGTGCATAAATGCCTGCTGGAGCAGAGCCTAACTTAGCAAGGGACTTTACCCCCTTGAAGCACAGTGCTTCACAAACCCAGTTCTGTAAGATTATATGCACAATATGTTTCAGAGCTGTACTTGGTGACTGTTGCATTGTTTGACTTCAATATGTGCTCATTTTGGATTCTTTGTTCCAAAATGTGTATTTGAATACAAATGAGCCTGAACACAAGCCAAGAGAGGGACTTCTTTCTGTCTCAAACTATTAAATGCCTAAGCATCTTCAATTAAAAAAAAATAAACAAGGGACCTGACACTAACTGGCCTGAACTGTAACAGGCATGTGCTTATGTAGATTTATTTATTTTTCACATGTGTGTAATTGAACTCTATCAAGGCAAGTCTGCAATAAAATACAATGGAACTTCAGCATTAATATCTGTTTGCACCATGCTGTTTAATGGAGGCAAACAAAGTTTCCTTTTAAATCAGTACCTCTTTCACTCTTCCCACAAGGAAAGCAAGCGGTCATGGACCAGGCTTTGGGCATCAACCAGGCTTTTGTCATCATGCTCTTGGTTCAGGTAAGAAACAGACTGCTGGTGCTGGGTGTGCTTTTGGCTAATCTGCTCAGACAGACACCCTCATGATTTGTATACCCTCTCTGATCTGGAGCCGCAGATCAAAGGAAAATGCAGGCTGGTAATGTCAAAGCTTGCAGCTCCTAGACTCTGAAAGCAAAGAACAGCACCTTGAGCTGCAACCATTAAGAGAATCTGCCATAAATCCTGTTGTGGTGTTAGAGCATGATAGGTGAAAGCCACCCACTGTGTTTGGCTTATAGCTTCCACTTGGCTTTTACAAAGCCCGTTCACTTTTGTATTTTTCTAAGATACTTTGGCAGTCTCTGTTATAGTGTATTGTCGATCAAGTGCTCTTATAAAAGAAGTGACTTTCATGCTCTTTGCTAAAAGATGAGAATTTTTGATGAAATGCACATTTATGTCAGGGGATTGACAGGCATTAGTGGCAGCAGTCAGGACTTTCCTTTCAGCAAAGGGAGAAGCTCATTTCCATTCCAAGCCCTCATGCACTATTTAAACCTTGCGTTTGGACCAAAACCCTGGCAAACTATAGGTAAGTGGCAAAACACTCAATAATCAGGATTAGGTAATAAAATTGAAAGAGTTTATGGGACCTTTGCAGGTCCTGGGCATGGAGACAAATTTTTCTCACAATTTCCACTGAATTAAAGCATCTGGGGAAAGAGGCAGCGTGCTTGAATGAAGATAGAAGTATGCAGAAAGCAGTAAATGGTGGAGTTACTCTGTGAGACTGTACTATCACAAAACACTGCAACAGAGCTGCCCAGTAGGTAAAGCCTGACCTCAGAAACAGGGAATTTTGGCAACAAGGTTTCAGCACTGTAGGAAGAAGGTTTAAGCTTACCATGCTACAAAACTGCATCACTTTAGTAGGAAAATCTGTGATTACACTGCAAAAGCAGGTAACCTGGCTGTGGAGCTGACGCAGAGGGGAGGGGAGAGTTAGCTGCTCTGGCGCTTCCCCATCCTCTCCCCTGCCTAAAATTCCACAGAAATTTTGCCTGGGAGAGAGCAGGTAGACAAGAGAAAGAGTATTTCTCCTGGGAAAATTGATGCTGGTAGGAGGATGAAGCAAGAGAAACCAACCTCTTGATTCTTTGATTGAAGTCCTTTCAGCTTTACATTAGGCACAAGGACGAATGGTTATTTACGCAACTCTCAGCCCCACAATTGAGTGAAAGTAGTTGCCTGATGCTTAGGGCAGTGCCTTTGGTGTCTTACTGACTTTCCTTGTGTGATCATTACAGGCATTTTCTATAATCCCCAAATATGAAGCAGAACCAACAGGGAATCAGATATCAAAAGGAAACCCTAATGCTAGAATTTGTGATGTTTCAATGATGCCTCGGACCAGAAGCTGTTACACGCAGTGGGGTTGGGTCCTTTCAGAAATGAAAAGTGTAAAGATACTTCCTGCAGATATTACCACACTGTAGTGACTGGTTAAACAATGAAAAGATACGGGCTTTTGTTCTGGTTGCTTTGTAACGGATAATACACAAATAAGTAATGAGTTACAAGAGAACGAATATAGACCTATTTTTTCTATATGGCATTCATGAACTGGACAGACATAGCTGTTTGTCTGGAGAAAAACTCAAAAGTCAGAGCTTTGAAAAGCTTAAGCACATAAAAATGTTACTCTGTTTTGTGTGTCTAGGAAGCACACAGTAATGTGAAACATCCACCACATGTTTAAATTGTGTAGGATTATTTATACATATGTGTGTGTATATTTGTAGTGAGAGATGGAGAAATAAAATTATGTGATATTATTGTTTTAAAGCTGATTGCAGATACTCTATAGCAATTTTGTAAAAGGAATGTCTAGAATGAGAGAAATGAATACCAGCATTAAAATAAAATTAAGTCAATCAGATTGTCAGATATCATGCTGGCCTAAAAATTCAATCTAAAAGAATTAATGGAGGAACTGGACCATGAAAGCCAAGAAATGGGGTCTGAAAATAAACTTGATTAAGAAGATAATGCTCAAGATGTACAAAGGAAGACTGATTAGCATAGACAAAAACATCAATGAACAAGCAGAGGAATAAATCTAACATAGACAGCTGCTCAGATCAGATCAGAACATATTTAAAAGATGAAAGACAACATAAGGAGCAATTTCTCATGTAGACTGGAGAGGAAGGCTTCCAACTGATGTATTCCTTCTATAAATGGCTTTTGTCCAAGACACAAAGCTTCATCTACAAGTAAATATGGTAGTTGGTTTGCTTTTATCCTGAAAATCTGTAGAAAGACCATGACAGGAATTCCATTATGAGAAAGGGACAAAAAATGTTGAGTAAAACAAAATCAGCAAATATGTTTAAAGTTGGAAAATGTAGTAGATTGGGGACATAAAAGTGGGAATGAAGTTATGAATGATAGATCATGCACATGTGAAGTAAATGCCCCTTGCACTTCACAGTTGCTTTGGTGGGAAAAGATTTGTGATTTTTATTTTATTTTTTGAAGGGAAAGGCCTTCAACCAATTCAAACTGTGAAAACACCATAACAGTGAAGATTGTTAGCTGTTTATTAAATACTGTAATGAGGGTTTCAGAGTGAGAGTAAGACTCTAGATATGTGTCATTCTATGAAAAACTGAAATGCATCATATCTGCTCTGAAACACAAAATCAAAAATAAAACAAACAAAAAATAGAAAAAGGGTGGTGGATGCATACGGTAGAAGGAAATATATACAATACAAAGTTAGCTACCAGAGCTTTTTTTTTAATGTATTTGATAATAAAGGCTTAGAGAAAGAGAATAGAAAGAAGTAAGACCTGAACTTGTCACCTGTAGTATAACCAGGGTAAGTAAATACACGTGTTTTGTCTCAAGAGGAACAGATAAGGAGAGATAGAAGACCTAATTTGCCTAATGCCTTGTTTTCATTGTTATAAGCTTTTTGGTGAGCCTAATTCTGAATGGACATTACCATAGGGTGGCCTCACCAGCTTGGTGTGTCTGAAGGCGCGCAGGGTTGGGTATTTTCGGCCAGGCACAGGCAGTCACGGCTGTTGCTATTTTTGCACTGACTCCTCTCTAATCACTCAACACATTTTAAAACAAGATATAATGATAGACTGTGTTGCCAAGACAGAAAAATCAACACAGTATCTAAGGGAATATGAAAAGAAATGAAAACTCAAAATGTATCTGGAAGAGAAATATAACAGACAAAAAATCTTCTGATAAAGGTTGTTTCTATAAACTTGGCAATGTCTCTGCTATAAGTAAATATGACTGTCTGCCTGTCTTGCTTTATGTTCAATACATCCAAAATTGTGGGAGGGGGGCAGGGAATACAAGGAAGTCTGTTCTCTTGGTAAAGCCAGCTGAGTTTTCAGGCCTAATCCATTCTGAAATTAAAATTAGCTCAAATGGTTGGATTCTACCAGGAAATTTAAAATGGAGAATTTCCTTCATGAATATGGATAAGAAGATGACAACTTTTTGGATGTTCTACAAAGTGACTTCCGTTAGGGAAAACAAACCAAAATAAAAAAAAAAATCTATATATCTATCTCTTTTCCCAACAGTTTACCAATGATTCCTCTGAATTTCAGGTATTATTCTATAAATGACTTGAATAGAAGTCCCAAATCCCCATTACTACTTATGAAGTATCTTTGGGTTTATATTGACATTTTTAATGGTGACCATTGAATCAGATTGTATGGAATCCAAGGACAAAGTTCCATTAACTTCAGCACTGCTGAATCAAACATGAGAGGTGGTAAAACCCCTTTGATTTAAACGAGTTAGGAAACACCATGGTTTAGCACTCCCTTTCTAAGCAATAGAAGTCCTAATCCAAAACAAACTGATGTAAGTAGAACAATTTGCCTTTCTGATGTTAAAGAGTTTTAGTTGCAACTGCAAATCATGGTGAATTAGGCATAATCTATCTATACTTCTCTTTCCTTCATTGTAAATACTGCCTTTCCAGATCCACTGGGGGGGGGGGGGGGGGGGGCGGTTTCTTAATTATTTTGTAGACATTTGGAATACCTAAAAATGTTTTCTGGCAACTGTAGGACAAATAAATTCCATTGTAATGACAAAAAGTAGGTCTCCTACTGAATCAGCTACTCTATCTAGCAAGCATTGTAGAAGCTGCAATATGTGACTTTCTGGAAACAGATCACTGGTAATTAGTAAAATTATTTCTTTTCTATTTGAAAAATATACACTGCATCTACACTAGCAAGCCATGTGCTCAGCAGGAGAATCTGTAACACAACTTGGTGCAGAGGATCTGACATCCCAAGGTATAGGTAAAGCTGGGAGTTTAACTCTGGGCAAGGTTTAGCCCAGTCCCCTGGGCAGATCACCCATCAACAGATTCAGTACTTTACTGGGCCTTCTGAAACACATCTTCCAGATTGTTCATCCAGGTTTTGGGTTCCAAAACTTGCACAGCGTGAAGCCCAGATGAGCAAGTAGGGGAGTTGCTTCAGTGGGTATGTATCTGATCCAAAAAACATACTAATCTAAGTGCACACAAAATAGCTTTTTTTTTACTGTTGATGTTGCTGTTAGACATTCTAAAATAGCTTCTGAAGAGAAAGCCATAGTGTAAAATATATTTGTGGATATTACTTGCAAGAGTTCTTTATGAATTAACTGCACTACCTCTGACTGAATTACAGATAGTTATTATTTAAAATAAGAGATAGGTGGTTTACACTGAAAATAGGTGATTGGTTTACAAGTTGACTAGGAGGTCTACACTAAGTCAACATGGAAGCTCTTTCATTTTATATGTCAGATTTCATAACTAATATATTGTATTGTTTCAAATGATATAATCAGAATTGTTTTGCCTCAAACCTCATTAGCAATTATGGACTCAAACTAGTCATATAACTTCATCTTACTCTGGATTTTTCATATGATGTTGATGTTGATGTTGGATGCTATTCTGGGTACTCAAAAATCTTATAATTAGCCAAAGTGACTTTTTTAGAACTACCTGAATGTAACATGTCAATTATGCTTTTCATTACTTTGCTGATGCAGAAGAAAAATTTGGGGATGTTTCCCAGGTTAGACAATTAACATTCTCCCTTGTGGTTCAAATGGCAATAGCAAACCCCAGGCAATATATGAAGCTTTGAGTACTCATTATTTTTAAAACTTGTACATCATAGTACCAGATAAGCTTTTGGGTGGGGACTGTCTTTTTCTTTGTTTGTATAATAGAAGTATATGTATAAAGAAATAATAATTCTTTAGTAATTCTGTAATTCACAGTAATTCTTATCACACAGCTAATCTTGAGAGCAAGCTTTTGGAAAGGAGGCTCTCAGTATTAACCATTTCATTAATTTACATTTCCATGTTATTATCTAATTTAAATACCACTATTTTGCTACTGTGAAAATGGATATTAATTTTAGTACTTTCCTTGTTAGTTACACTTGTCTTAAAATGCCCTTAGGAATAAATTTATACTGTACACCAATGTGAAAAGAAAATTTGATATATGACAATTCTGATTTTATCCAAGTAAAATTAATTTTTCTAATTAATAAGATTTGCATTGCAAATAGCACTGATTCTTTTTTTGCATAAGACTATTTCAAATATAAATATTTTTTTACTTTATTTTGTCTATGAATAGTTACTGAAATCAAACCCCAACTGGAAAAACATGTCAAAATATTTTAAGTAGAATATGATGGGAATGTGCAAACAAGTAAGAAGAAACAGAGCTCCACAGGAAACATCACTACAGATCTTCAGTGTTAAGGGAGGTGATTCAGTCTTATTGACATATAGCTAAAACCTGAAAATAATGAAATAATTTAATATGGTTTTTTTTTTTTTTTTTTTTTCCTGAAGTGGATAAACGCTTCTCACTTCTTTATAGTTTGTATCCCAGTCCTGTTTCCTGACAAATTTCATTGCCTGCATAATACACCCACTTGTCAAAATAAGCCACACACAGCACTTTCAAGTTTTCCAGAATGAAACCAGATTTGTAGCTGTGTATATAAACTGTGTATTTAAACATACTGGTACTTTTTCAGGTCTAACTTTGCTTTTACTTCCAGAGACCACCTGTACATGGCAGGACAGGTAAGCTCTGTTGTACCAATCTCTTTCTTGGTCTCCTACTTGCCTGGACTATGAAATGCCAAGTGCCCAGATCTCTGCTGAGCCACATGCCTCTGTTCCATCCCAAGAAGACCAGGTTGTCCCTGCCTCTGAAGTTGGGGCACAGCCAGGAACACATCTGAGGTCAGGACTCACTTAGCACACTCTGCTGGCAGCCACAAGTATCTTGACCCAAATGCCATTCAGACCAACAGATAGGCTCCTATAGACTTGAATGAGATTTAGACCTGAAGCTGAAGTATGGAGTTTAGATTTGTTTACTTATATAAATGTAAAGTATTCAAAGTATGGCAAGCATTGATATTTGATCTTGAGTCAGTTTGGGCTGTTACTGCATTTATTGCATGATTATGGAAGACTCCAGAATAAGCTGATCAGGTCACATAATTACTTTATTTACTTAGCAGGGTTGGAAGCAAACCCTTCTGTTTCCATAACTAGAGAGCCTTTTAGTACTTGGAAGTATATCCTAAAATTCTTTTAAAGCTGTTTCTTTAAAAACAAATGCATAGGTAATTTCCTCTTGTATACCTCTGAAACCAGTAGATTCCACCATCACGACATCAATATAGTATTACTACATCTACTCTATCACATCTATGTAATGTTGAAAGTAAACACAGGTAAATATTTCACATTCTCAACTGTGCCATATTTACTCTCCCCCTAGGTCTCTCATTAAAAACTGCAGAATGGAAAAGGAATAATCCCCTGTACCTCTTTCACTATTGGTATTTTTTAGTTGCATTTTTGCTTCTGTGCACAGTACTGAGGATCTTGCCATCGACTGATGGATAAATCTTAAGTAAGCACACATATAAAGCATTTTATAGGGTGGAAGATGAGTGTCTGATTCACCCTAAAGAGTGGGTAAGAACCTATCCAGCCACAGGATATGGATTGCAAATTATCAGGCTTCTGAAGAGATACAGGTAAGGAAGAAAAAAGAGCTGAAATACCTCTACATAAAAGTGAGATTTATATGATTATTCACTGTGCTCATTTTTTCCAGATTCAGTCTTACGCTAGATCTTGTGCTTCTCTTTCCTATCTAAATTGATTTTTAAAATGACATGTTAAATTATGTTTATTCTGCCAAGTGCAAGGGGAAATATTTGCTAGATTAGTGTTTTTAATGGCTTCATATATTTGTTGCATCTTGAAACAAACTAAGTGTCTGAAATTCCAGTACCTAGTATACACCTACATCTTGTTATGCAAAGTCACCCTCAGGTAATACCTGTGCCCATATAAAATAATAACAGTTAAGGAAAAAAGGGAAACAGTGTATAAAATAGCAACAGCATATGATGCCAATTATGTTAAAGCCAAAAATAATACTTCTTGGCATGTTATATTTAAACTATGGTCTACTAATGTTACTTGGATATAGGCAGTTTTCGATGTACACTTAGAAATATTTCTATTTGAGAACTATTAGGAAAATATTTGGAAATTACAATGTTGGAGCATGTGGAATGAGTTACCTCCCACAATTATGTGAACTACTGTATAGCAGAGCTACATTAGCTTCCCTGCAACTAATGAACCATGTCATTAATTACAGACATTCAAAATAAAAATTACTCCAAGGCAAGCCAAATATTTACTATAAATAAAAGGGTCAAGAACTACAAAGTAGCCATTTCATTCTAAACCAATTGTGTTTAATTTTTACTGCCTTTCTCCTCAAATTAAATTTCAAGCAGGTTAACTTGATTTTATATGTCAAACATGACAGCTGTAGGTGTACCTCCAATGAGACTTCCATCAAGGGCTAGGATCACTGGAAGATTTTCAGTAGAAGTGTTAACTATTTTAAGGATATGTTTATTAAACTCATGTGACTTGTTCTCAGGATAGGTTTCTGTTGGATATAGCTAGGAAGCATAGTCCCATGGGATTCCCTTTGGTTGTCTTATTGGCAAAACTGTCTTCAGCACTCAGTCACACTACTGACACAGTGTTAAGCTACAGTAAAATGCAGTGCAAAACCTAGAAATTCAGCTGACTGCTGCTGTTGGATTTGATTAGAGGTGCTGGGGTGGCGAATGTCACAAAGCTCCCCTTGGTGCATTAGACAGAGCCTGTCTGTTGCCTCGGTGCTGGTTGCTGCAGCTGTAAAAGCCACCATACCCATTCTGCCTGCAGGAAGCATAGCAAAAATGTTTGCTTTCTTCCTTATTTCAGGTAGTCACTTTGCTTCTCTACTATGTGCTAGTTCAGTAATACAGTGGGGCAAATGATTATAATTTTCATATAAATCTTCCTCTAGGGGAGAGTTTTCCTTGTCAGGCATCTAAAGGGAAATCCTCCCAGGTCACTCAGGGCTGTAGGGAGAGCAATAGCTGTCGGTAGGTGAGGGCACTGCCTGCCAGCATCCTACAAACTGCATCTCATGTTGTCTGACCTGTAGTTTCTACCCATGGTCAAACTCTCTTCACTGCACGTACTAGTATTTTATTTGTACATTTTCTATTTTATCTAAGGATATTTTTGCTTGGTTTGTGTGATGTATTTATTTTAGCAGTTAATATACAGTTCTAAATAATGTAATAGTATTTTTTTGTGCAATATAATGGTTTGATGTTACATTATTGTAAGTTACATTATTGAATGTTTTATGTTTAGCATAGTATAAAATATTTTCCCTCTAGTTTCTCCTTTTTCCATCTTTGAATCACAGCATTACCTCTCAAAGTCAAGTGTGAGGGTAGGCAGATGCACTGACCATATAGATAACAAGCAAGAAGTTTCCCCAATGAAACAACCACATAAAAGTTCCCCAAAGATCCACCTCCATGTTTGTAACTTAAGTGTTTGCCATAATAAAGATAGCAGCAGTAGATAAGCAGTTTATCTCTCTGTATTGCCAAGAACCAAAGCAGACAAACTGATGATAAATCATTGCTGCTATCAGGAAGCCAGAAAGTGCCACAGTTCACCAGACAGGTTCTCTATTATTTTCAGTTAGTTTTAGTTGTGTTCACAGTGTTTTTAACAAAAGTGAGAAGGATAAGAAGAGGATTTGAAGCAAATAGCACAAGTAGGCTTTGTGGGAATGTGGGAAAGTTTCTAAAAGTCATATTAAAATCAACTAAAACATTCAATTCATGTCTCGGATAAGGAGGTTGTGTTTAAGTAAGAGAAACAGCTGTTAAAAAAAAGATTTGTTCAATATGAAAAATTACAAATCATTTAATCTGGAGTTTGGGACCGATTGCATGAGGGTGTACAGACATAAAAGTGACAACTTTTACAGCTGAAGTATGCTTTTGCAAAGAAACTCTGGCTCCATTCAAATCAATGGCAAGATTCCCATCCGCTTCACTGGAGCCAGGATTCCCCATGTATCTGTCTTTTTTCATTCTTCCTTGAGGTATTTGTATCCCAACTATCTGTCAGGGTATTGTCTGTACAGGTCAAAATTACATCTTTCTATTCATATGTGTCAGGGTTACTGTCTGTTTTCTCACCAAAAAAAAATGAGTGAAAAATTGTTAGGCATACTTGTAGTGCTGTATCGTTCACTTTATTGCTCAGAGTAAAGAAGAAAATATCTGTTTGCTGCATCTGCTTGGAGGACAAAAATACTAGCAAAAGGGCTAAGTGCTGCTTGTGTGTAATTTTTAACTTTAAAGAGCTCTTATTTTCAGCTCTCTGTGTATTAAATTTCATATATGAGTGTCACGGGATTTAAGTAGGGGCAGAATTACCTCAATGCTGTCTCCTCTTAAAAATGCTTCCTGAATATGGAAAAATATTGCATGAGCAGGAAGGAAGGTGACTTTCATCAAACAAATCTGTCATGCAGTGAGACTATTTAACTCATCAAACAAACCCTGGCATTTGTGCCTCTGAATATTAGCATTAACCTAGAAAAATGAGAGAGATTAATGAAAATTTAAATTAAGAGAATGAAAATAGAGATAAACTACTACTTTGGAGAAACTACTACTTTGGAGATTAATGACTTTTAAAAAATGCTTAAATACACAGAGCTTGTCAAATGCAGCAAGAAGTGCCCTGGTAAGTGACAAATGACACAGAGAAGGTAATAAATGTGAATGAGGAGCTTTGTGTTCCCCCAATGTGCTATTTGTACACACAAAACCTTTAAAAGAATTGCAATTCTACACTCACTGTTGCTTATTGTGAGGAAAGTACACACAGTCTGCAGAGAAGCTATTGCTATTCTGTTTTTAAAGCCCATCTGAGAGCACATGGGCATTACAAACCAGAACATTTCACAAATATAATGGGGAGCCTTTGAAAAGTAAGGAAACATTCTGACAAGTGAAAATCCTTCAACCACAGTCTAAGAAAGTTAGAAAAGAGGCAATATAGCAGCAGACTATAGTTGTGGATGGTAGATAATACCAATACCCTTGGTAGTACATATAATACATGGTAGTGCAAAGGAATATGTCAGTAGTGAGTGAATCCCACATAAGAAAATTGTAATTACATTGTATTGATCTCCAGGCTAGAAAGAGAGTGAATCCAAGAACAGAGCAGTTTGGTATATGATCAGTAAATAAGAACGTGTTCATAATTCTGACATTTTCTAGTGTCTTAAATCTTCCTTTTGCTATTAGCCCGGACAAAATACATGAAGTTACATCAGAAACATTACTGTGTCGTTAACTTACTGGACAGCTGATCTGATCAAATATGTTTGTTGTTTAAAATAAATATGCACATAAATTCTCAGTTTGGCCATAGTTAAATATTGCATAGTCCATTCTTTTTGATAGGGTTCATGAACTTGGTATTTTGTACACAAGTGCTGTTGGAAATGCTTGTGAGAACATCATTTATGTTCAATACTGCAGTGGTCATTTCTGAAAGCTGTATCAGCAAATATTTCTGTTAGCAGTCACTTTCTGCAGAATATTAGTAGAAATTTAACACACTTGGGAAGTGCAAACAACACGGTTGACGAGCCTGGGATCAGTTCCAGGTTAATGCAGCTACACAGCTTTTGTACCAGTCAACTCATATCCTACAAGCTTAGAAAGCAGCTAAGGAGAATGCATCCCTTCATGTAAGAGGTATTTAAACATGGCAAATACACCAAAGCAAACATGATAATTACTGATGGAAAAAGATGACAGATATATCATCTCTCTTCTCTTTTCAGCTGGCCAGTAGAAGAGAAAAAAGTAATCCTTTCTGAGTAGAAAACTTCATCCTCTATTTCCATTTTCCAATTTTTCAAGGTATCTTTCTCCTGATTGTTTTTCTCAAAGAGATGCGGAGTGGTGTTTTCTCACTGCAAACAGAGATCATGAAAGTGTCCTTTTTCCTTTAGCACACTGGCTAATTTTTTTAGTTTTATGTATATTGGTAATGATGAAAACTTTAATAAAGCTGGAATCTTAGATTCACAGAGAAAAACTGCAATGTGATTAGGAAGCTTGCTGTAAATTTCATTGACTGTCCAAATTTAATCTGGAAGCCACAGAGAGGCAATAAACATGGTAAACCCTGTTGCCATTTAATGTGTTGCTTTTCAAACTACAATAAGATCATATTTTAATTGTGTTTACACCAATAATTGCTCTGTGATATTTCCATAAAAGTCATGATAGTAATTCTGTTTGGGGAGCAAAACTTACCAGTCATTTCTAAAGAATTGCATGCTGCTTGATTGAGTTTTGATGTTCTTACTGATATCTATAAACACATGGCTTTGTAATGAGATCTGAATCTCTATATCAATTTTTAAAAACCCCAGCAGTTACAAAACAGAAGGATTTATGTAATGAGCAGTGGTTGAGGAAAATAAGGGTGTTCTCACTAGGGAAGGGGAGATATTGTGATGATATAATTGGTGCTTTTCTCATACGCAGAAGACTGATAAAATTGACCTAAACAAACCTTTCCCACTGGCAAAAACACAAACAGAAGATGATGTAATGCCCACCCCAGGAAATTAGGAGCAGGTAAGAACTTAACATGAAACTACTGTATTTCATCCAAAGGGAAATACACATACTGAATGGATTATAAGAAAGTTCCTCTAAGAATGGCAAAATTGATTCATTCCACAGATAGTTAAAGAATCTCTAGACATAAATGACTGAAGGGCAGAAGAAAAAGAAGTATCTTTAAAAGGATAAAAAGGTGTAAGAGTTCCTTTGGTTTCTATGTACCTTGAATATCTGGTATAAAAAAGGTGCTAGTTGAAAAGCATGGAAGCAGGAAATTATGTATCAATATTCCAAGTTTAACATCCCAATTCTGAAATGCACCGTCTTGCTCCTATTATACACTGACCTTGAATATGTACTGAATGAGACTTATATGGTTCTTTAGTGGGAAAAAAAAATTCAACTTCAACTTTCATTTGGAACAAAACAGTTCTAACCACTTTCAGGTGACAGTGCTTCCCCTTTCTTCAAACTCAAAACTATTGAGGTGCAGTAAGAACATTTAAAAGTAGTGAAACCCTGATCATGGAAATCAGTTTTGAATTTCCTAATGTTTCCCAGTTCTGACTTTTAACAAGAACAGAATTGAATGTAATTTAGGTATTTTGACTTAATTTAATTAGGTCAAAAGGAACTTCTTTTGACTTAAATATTCTTTTGGCTTTGGATCTTTCTTCCGCCTGTGAAGATACATATTTGTAAGCCCCACTGACATTTGAATTAGCTCAGAAACACTATTCATAGTGAATAACATAGCTCAACAGTTTGTCTGCTATTCTCTGAAAAAATACTGCTCTATGTCCTTCTGAAATCAAGGTTAATAAGTGTACTTTGAATGTGTCTCCCTCTTAAAAGCATTGCTTCAATATCACAAAGAATTTATATGCAACCATGTAATTATACTCTTCCTCCTAGAAATGGACAAGACTTCCAGTGATTCATCTTTAGACTGGTCTTAACATAGGCAGGATTAGTTTTGTTCTCAGCAGCAAGACTTCCTCCTGAAGTCTCTCTCAGCATCACCTGGACAGCTTTGCTGATCAGTATCTTGAGAACACATCCTGAGAAGCAGTCGTATTAGCTGTTTGACACTGCAGTGTTTAGCCTCTGAAATGAGTAACACAGATTGAGTGACTGCAACAAAGGCTCCATCACACATGATGTGCCCACACTGCAGATCATGAAACACTGTTAAATCTTCCCAAATTCCATTCAGATGTGATCCCTCTAAAGGAAGGAACGGCCACATCCCATGTCAACTTTTTGTAGCAAATCTGAAGCATGGAAAATCCTTGAATAGGAGGAGGAAAATATTGTTTGAACTACTGAGAATTTAAGAAATATGAGTTCAGAAAGCTGGAAAAAAAAAAATCCTGTTAGCTTGGACCTGAGATTTCTTTTAAATATCAGATCAAAGAAAGCACATTGGTCAGTGAGGGGAAAGTTTGGTTTGTTTTGCCACAGATGCCAGGTGAAGAAAGCACTGTCCAGAAAGGGAAAAGGATTAAAATTCTAGCATAAACAAAAACTACTCAAAAATGGTCAGGAATCACGAAGGATAAAGTATATACCTATTTTCTGTTGATGAGTTGAGATCTTTTACTGCTTTTTGAAGTCGTCTCTCTTCATTTCCATCTACTATCAGGTGTATCTCAAAAGGACAGATGTAGATTTTGTCTTTTGAACCAGCATCACTGAGCATTCATTAGCTAGGATAAGTCCAGGAACAGGGAGAAGGATGGCCAGCTTCTGATACACAGGTAGCAGAAAGATGCCAAGTCCCCCCTGTGTACTATGTACTTGAGTACCTCTGCAAAGGACAATTGCAGAGATAAGAAAGCATCACTGCTGCCTGTTCAGATCAAAAGAAAGTAGTTTAGAAACTGTTCAATGGGATAGCCTTATCAGAGCTATTCCCACTCAAACAGTTCTGAGTTTATTGGACACAAAGGACTTAATTTACATAAAGAAGCATATGTTTACTTTGTTCACTGTCTGAATCAGAGCCTAAGTACCTGAAGCAGTAGAGTGCACAGGAAAAGCTGACTCTAGTTATTGCCTTTTTTGTATCTACTTGTAGGTAGTTTGTTAAGCCCCACAATTAACTACAGAGAATTATAAAAGGGGTCATACCCCTAAGAAGAAAATATTTCTCCTTACTCTAAGGATTAAGGCTTCTCTGGCAAGGAATTATGTTTTTTCTGCTGTTCTGGCACATTGCTTGAAACTGAGGAGTTGCATTAGCACTTCTGGAACAAGGAATAAAAGGAGGAGCTAAGAATGTGAAAAAGCATTGTGGAAACCTTCCTGCTTGAGACACTTTAAATGACTGAAGCTTCCAAAAATGTAGTGTAGAAGACTGACACTCAACTAACAGGTAAATAAAACAGATTGCCTAGCAGTGATTTTTGATTTGCAAAGTTTTGCCATTCTTTGATGCTAGCTGGGCATTTGGCTGAGCTGTTCTCAAGTAAATTACTCTCTTGCTGCTCCTAAAGCCAGTTCCAGGCAGGAACTGACAGGAGGAAGAGGAAAGCAGAAGGTCTTATAGGGCATAGCTTACTGAAGGTGTTAGTTTGGTTGGTTCTTGGGGTAGAGTGATCAGCAGAGAGCAGCACTCTAGCCATTAAAGGGTGCAACTCTGCTTTGAGAGTTCAGGTATCTGTAGCAGGAGAAGCCAAAAGAGGCCAGCTTTCCCAATACTGGTAAAAACTGAAACATGTCCCTGCTCCCTCCAACACCAATCTTCTTATCATAGAAAGGAAGGTAAAATAGAGAGTATCTGCTTAATATGCCACAATGCAAAAGGAGACAGTCTATTGAGAGTCTCTGGAGACAGATCCAGTGCAACTCTTAGGGCCAGCTGGCCATGCATCACATCCAAGAACCAGACGGCATCAGGTCAGGAGCTTTGGAGGTGAAGTGTCTTTAGGAGGCAATAAAGGTCTTCAGATCCATTGGTTCAGTTAACATACATCTTCGTATTTCCAAAATAATTATTTAGGGATTCTAGCATGTCTTATAACCATATATTCAGGCCCTGGTCATAGTTCATTACAATTATACTTCTAAGAGTGGCACGTAACCCTTCATCCTGCTATTTAGCCTAATCTGCTGTGTCTTGCCTTGTCTTGTCTGTGTATCTGAGCCAACAACGAGGGAACTTTCTTTTCTACTTAAGCAGATGTTTAACTTTCAGCACCGAAGCTGACCTTTTGCCTTGGGTTTGAAATTCTGGCCCTGCTGAAATGGGTGGAAGTTTTGGCACTGATTTTGATAGAGCAAGCATTTCATTCCAGGTGCTTTGCTCAATAAAGCATGTGAAATTGCAAAACATAGGCCTTTCCTCTTTCTCAACTTCTCAGTCATCCTAAGTATCACCAAGCGATAAACACAAAAATCTTGAGGAAACAAAGTGGCATCTTAAAAAAAAAAACTCCTACATGAATGATTAATATACCTTTTAATTTATATAATAGGTACACCTATGCACACATGCACACACATATATAAGATGTCAATGGGATCAAAGCTTTTCTCTATCACTTTAATAGGTGGCGTGCACCCTCACTTATCTGCTAAAATCAAAACTTGTACATGCACGTGCAGGTGCTGGGAGTTGCTTTTTCATATTGTTGGCACATGGCCACATAGTAGAGCCATACACCATTTTTTAGCAAGCTTGTGTTTTCTCAGGTGTTCATTTATCTGTGTGAAGTTTCTCAGACCTGTAACCTCAAGTTTAGCATGCTAATAGGAAGAGGTGCTCTTATTGCCAATAAACAGGCATTACTCTGTCTTAGATACAAGGATATAACAGAATTCTTTCCATATTACTTATAAATAATTATAAATATTCTTTGGAAATGTAGGGATCATGCACACAGAATAGTAACAATTGGCATTTGGAACAGACTATCAAAGGATGTGGTAGGTTTTCTACCACTGTTAGTTTTGCCATCAGATTTGGATAAGTTTCTAAAAGACAAGATTTGGTTCAATCTACAAGATGCCCTCCTAGAGGCATGAACCACCAACTAAAGATTTTTTTGTGAAAAAAAAATTTAAAATGCTTTGAATAATGAAGCAGATCTAAGGAAAGTGTCAGTTACTATCCATGTGATTAATATAAGCACTCTCTGCTCAAGTGGGTCAGTCTTTTAATTCACTGTTATGTTTTAAAATTGCAGAGTGGATTGACCGAATTTTTGAGTGAGTGATTGAATTGTTTATATTGAATATCTTTTTGGCAATTTAAGAAGTGACTCTGTTATTGCTACTTAAGCCCCATTACAACAATTGTGATTTTTCTGCAGGCAATATTGTCAGTTCCCATTTCTCTCAATACTCTGCATTTTGACAACAGTGCAACCTAGGAGTCAAATTACTGATTTTTTTTTCATTGTCAGAGAGACCTTTGCTTTCCTGTAGTTGACTACTTCAAGGGTTTAGTCCTTCTCCTTTGCAGTCAGTAGAATCTATTATTGCCTCTTACAGGCTAGGGATGGTGTTCTGTCTTCTGTGCATTTATTTGATTCAAATAGCTGGCTTTTGTTATCTAAACTGAAAGACACTTTCTCATCCATTAGTCAATGTATGTTAAAGATCAAAAGTTTGGGGTATTTGTTGTTGATTCTAATCTCATAACATTTTTCTTTATTTACTTCTTTTGTAGGCTCTGTATTTGAGAATTGCAAAACTTGTTTTCAATATCAACATCAACATATAAGTACCCCCCATAAATAAAAAAGCTGGAGTCACTTAAAATAGTTTCAAAGACTTCCCCACACAATATCAGATGGAATAGTCTGTAGTTTCCTGGTATTAATCTATGTTTTTATTTTATGTTTTAGTATTATGTTGCCACTTAAGTTTTCTCATCCTTTTGGACCACTGCTGAAATCTATAAGGTTATGAAAAGAAATTATACCTTTAAAGAATGCTAAACCCCTTCTAATTTCTGCTTCTTTTCATGAGTAATATGGGAGATGAATTTGAGAAGGACGTATGACAGAAACAGGCTTTTGGGAAGGAAATCAGCGTGCAGAAGTATACAGGTACCCAAGCTACCCAGCATTTTTTGAACAAGTTAACATCCCACGTGTCTACTGCATGGAGCAGCAGGAGTTATTAGAAGTATTCTGAGGAAATACTGTGGCTTCCCAGCACCATCTAACAGTGTCCTGTTACTCATGGAGACACTGCTATATCACCTGACAGCAAGCAATGCCTACAAGCACAGATAGATAGCTAAATTTGACTTGGAACTAATTTGCTAATGGAAGATAGGCTGTGACTGTCATGTGAGATATCAGACATGGATAACTAGGCAAGATCCAGTTGTGATGTTTTTTAAGCTCTTATACATAAAAGCTTCATTTCTACAGAGGAATGTGAATATAATCCTCTTTAAACTTCTCCTTGTTTTTTTTTTTCCAAAGGATGACCATCTATTTGTATTTTTCAGGTAGTGCCTTTATCATATGCTTTATTCTTTCAGTGATGTGTGTCCCTCTCCAGTAAAAACCACAAAGCAAACCTTAGATTTCAAAATGCATGTCCTCCTAAGCACTTTCTTGGGAATTTTGTTGAGCTTAAATATCTTCAGTATGTGTGAGAAAGTAAATACATATGTAACAAAGAATTCTTCCTTTCCTGGGCAAGAGTATATTATATAATGGAAGAAATATTATTCCTGGCATGATAATTAAAAAGGAATAACACATTTGAATAGTACTAGACTACAAAACACAGGGCTTACAGCTGGCAAGCCATATAATGTTATTATAGGATGAAGATTTTTTTCACTATGGTAGGAGTTACCTGGGTGATATGTCAGGAGCCTTTGGCTTTGCTTAGTTTAAGTAGTTACATTAATACAACTGAAACCATAAAAATTTATTTTACATGTTAACTTTGCAGAAGTAATTTTCTTATAATTTCAACTAGATAGTATTGAGTGAAGCCCATATATACTAAATCCAGAACTGGTTTATAAAAATGTAATGATGTATAACAGTGTAATGATTTCTTAATTTTTCTGTGAGATTTCTTTCAACAGACCCAGCATTTTAGAGATTATATGTTTATAGAATCTGTCTTTCTTCATCCTTCTTTCTCATTTTGTGCCATACCAAGGCTAGTACAGTCCACATTTCCACTCTCCTCTGATGCATCATGGCCCTGCCTGGAGATGTTCTGAGCACTGAAGTATGTACTATTTTGGGGGTAATTTGCACTTTTATTATTATTCTGATTATGTCATATTATTATTATTATCCATAAAAAAGCGTACCTTTAGCATCCTGCAGGTCAAACATAAAGCCTTGGGAAGGCTGTGAAGGTCTGAAACCAAAAGCCTTTTTTTGTTTTGTTTTCGGGTTTTTGTTTGTTTGTTTGTTTGGGTTTTTTGTTTGTTTTCTTTTTGTTTTATTTTTGTGGGTTTTCTTGTTTGTTTTGGTTTTTGTTTTTTGGGGGTTGGGAGTGAGAGGCAGTTTGTTTGGTTTTGTTTTTTATAGGTAGATTTGCACTGTGATCTCATTAATGGGACATGGATAACTACCACAGTTTTATTTTAAACAACTATAGCTCCAGAGTGCATAGTCAGTACCCAAGACCTTCTGCAGGGGAACCTGTTGAGGCTATGGAGCAGTACCACTGACAGAGACAAGGATATCCCAGCCTCTGTCATTCTGTGTTTTTTCTGTACCACATTTTCATGTCCCCCTAATACAGCTGTAATCACAATAGTCACTATTGTCACAATAAGAAAATCTTTAAGAAAGAGGAAAAAACACTCAAATCCATTAATTTCACTTCTAATGAAACTAATTATCAGATAATGTAAGCCATCTTTAGCCATATACTTAATTATTGCCAAGTCAGGGAAATCAATGGAGTTTTAGTGATTCTTGGTTCCAAGGAGACAGGCAGAAGCACTGTCCCTTTTCCTCACAGGAGCTAAGCCCAGTGGCACTACTGCAGATGTGATGGCTGGGAGCTGCTGTGTGCCAGCAGGCATGCTGGGGAATGGTTGCAACATCATCTTCTGGTGGAGAAATCTTCATGTGTACCTTCAGGCAAAATGTCTGATCTGCAGCCCACAGATGCTGTTGCCAGGTGGCTGGCGAGGGCATTCCTCACATGCTTCTGAGTAAGTATTTGGAAGGAGGGTGGGTGGCCAGACCTGCCAGCAGATGCAGAAGAGGTGTGTGGTTCCTACCTGCTAGAAAGGCAAGGGCTCTTCCTACATTACATTGCCATTATATCAGCTTCCACTGTAGTTTATTGCAACTAGTCTATAAAACAAGAAAGGCCAATATGAAACCTTCCTGGTAGGATAAAAATTGTAAAAATATTCTTCCCTGCTCCATTATCTAATGGTGTGAAGTGTTACTGAGATGCCAGAAACACTGGGAGAACGAAGAGAGAAAACAAATGTCAGCCTGTGCAGTCAGTCTTCACCACCACAAGCAGGATGAGCTGGGTTCACACCAGCCCATACTGGAGGATTGGGACATTCAAACTGAGAAAACCTGGGGAGGGATAGTCTGTGATGGAAACCCAGGGAAGCTTCTAATCTGCAGGTTGTTTAAGGGCTGTTGTTTTCCTATGTGCAATTAGTGTGTGTTTACGTGAGGCTGGTGGGTTCCTTAGGCACTGATAGTCTTTTGGAGGCCACAGCATATTCGGGAAGGTTTGCTTTTGGCATCATGTGGCTGGAGTCATTTGAAGACTGATCATGCACTAAAGAACATGTCAGGAAACCACAAGACATAGTTTCTTTGTGTGGCAATAATCTGCAGGGAGCCTGGATAGCTGTAATGGTACATTGCTGCTCGCTTTATGTCTGGCTTCGCATTAACTCTTCAATTTGCTTGCTTTGGCTTCCCCGACTGTTAAATACATACACGCAGGGTCACTTCGACATAGTAAAAAATCAGTTTCTGGAAGCAGCTTCTTAGTCTCCAAACCCTGGAGCTCTTCGCACCGGTCCTGCTCCCACATGCTGCATGGGGTTGCATGCACCATGCTTCTGGGGTAAGTCACCACCTCACCTTCCCTTGATAATTTGCTGTGACAGTGACTAATTCCAGAGGTATTGGTAATGAGCTAGGGAATTTCACCTGAATAAAATGTATTATAAAATTTGCAAGGATTATTTTTAACTGTTATTGAATGAAAAATAGTTTAAAAAAACCCTGTGTCTACCACTTCCGCCTTTGCTGCGCCAACCTCCAGCAAGCTTGGGGCATCTGGCTTTTTAACTCTTTTTACAGTTTTCTACTTTTAGATCTCCTCTTCTACTAATGCAGGAGTTTTGCCCTTTCCACCAGGCCTAGTGTATTCCACTCCCCTTTTCTCTAGTTCTTCTCTATTTTAATCACCTAAATTTAAAGAGGCTGGACAAAAATGCGTAGCTGCAACATTGAGAATCTGTCTTTGGAAGAGGGAATTGTTCCTCACACTCCTCACAAATCAGGACAGGCGAGGCTGCAAGCACTCCCCTCATTTTCTCTCCCATCCACAGTGTATTTACATAATAGGGTCTCTCAGGCTCAAGAGATGCAAAATATACTGACCTGGGAAATCAATTTGTGGTAGTGGAGGAATCTTTGAGTAATTTTTGCTAGATCTAATTTTTCTTATTATTTACTGCTGCTTTTATTTAATCAAATGTGCTTTACATACATTATATTCCTTACCAATTGCATCTAGTAAAAGCAGACAAAATAGTATTCCATAAAAATATACTTTTATTTGAAATACATTTTTCTTGAATGACCGTGATCAAAAGTAACTGAACTTAAAAAATAAATCCATATTTTTCCATATGAAAACCACCCAACCTCAGATTTATACTGTTTATGATTAAACTTAGATCGAAGAGAGACAGGCAAAGAAGACCCAAATGTAAACAGCAAAAAAAGAAAGAAAGTGTCTAGAAGAGAGCACAACAGATGCCTTCCTACCTAACGTGCCATTTCACCCTGACTCATAAAACGGTAACTAGCTTTGGAGCTAGGTGACCTGCAGAAATAAAGACATACAACATAAGGGTAAAAAAAATAATCAGAGCAGTGATGTAGCTACATATACCAGAAAATATTTGCCTTGGCTGGAGTGTCAGTTTAAGGTTGAAGCAGTTCTTGAGGTTTTTTGTTTTTTTTTTTCAGTTTGGTTTATGCATCATTAACAGGGACCGTACTATAGTTAGCTCAGTCACACAGAAGCTGCTCCCAGGATCTCAATATCTTGAGCTATGCTAAAGGTACAAGTCAGAATAAATATACGATGTTTATAATTTATACTTAAAGTGAATAATGCTGCATTGTCAAATGTCAATTAGCCGTGGTTGCTTATTTGGTCTAAGGATTATCTTTATCGTGGATCCTGAGCACTTCAATCTGGCAGATTTTGTAACCAATATGAAGTATTGCGCAAACAGGGCCCTCCTGCCCCCAGGGCCTGCTCAGCTCCGGGCACGGCCGGGCTCCGAGCCCCCTCCCCCGCCCCAGGGCCGACCCAGCTCCGGGCGCAGACGCCCCCGGCAGCTCAGGCCTTGGCACCGTCTCCCCGCGCGGGGAGGGACGCGCCGTGTGCTGCCATCCCACCCACCGCCCCCCGCTCCCAGCCCAGCGCCTCTGAACGCCCCGTTCCGGGGGAAGGCTGGCTTTTTGGGACCAGCTGCCCCCCCTGCAGCCCTGGACCGCTCGGGGCTGCCGCCCAGGTCCCGGCACGGCCGCGGCCATGATGCGGTCCCGCTCGGGCACGGACCGTCCTCCCAGAGCGCCGCTTGCTCCTCCTGAGCAGCTTGTGAAGCCCTGTAGTGCCCCCGCGGCTTTTGAATTTAACCCTAATTGGTTTGGTTCGCAAACATTGCTGTTTCCAGGTCAAGTCAGCCCGGGCTCATGGCAGGGACACCTTCTCTGCCATCTTTTTGCGATTTTGCAGTGGATTCTTTGTAATTTTACTCCCTAGAGATTTTTCTTGCAAGCCCTTATGGAAACCCAATTAAAGATAAGATAATGATTGGCAATTATTGCTTTATTATGGAAGAAAGAAACAATGTAGCTCGTGAATAGTAAATTACTAGTTAACAGTAGTCGTCCTCCTTGTCATGAGCATTTCTCTGGTAAGGGCGATAGTGCCGCGGCAGGGTTAAAGGGTCGCATTCCACTGATCTCTAGATAACTGTACAGCTCTCTAGGAGGCATTATGCCGTATTTGTATGAAGGCTTGCACTTAAATGTAAAATGTATGCAAGGGCATTCATTAGAATCATCACAGAATCGTTTAGGTTGCAAAATACCTGTAGGAACGTTGTGTCCAATTGTTAACCCAGCACTGCCAAGTACAAAGTTTATCTCCTCTTAGCATGTGAGGGAGAAGAGATTTTCCCTTGTAGATAGAAACCTGAATTAGAAGTTAAAATACCTTCTATAAAACACTGTCCAAATGTAAATGTTTTTCTTCAGATAATGCAGATGTCTTAAGACTGATTAAAGAAAAAAACAAACCTAAACAATTTAAAAATCCATTTCTATAATTCTACGGATGGATTTAATAGTACATGCTGTTTCTATACCGAGGAGGAGTTAAGCAAGCTCAGTTCTGATGGCTCTATTTCCAGCTCCAATAATCCAGAATATCTTGCAAGAGATCCTATAAATGTAACTACAGAAAACTGAACATTCTTTTACACAGGCAGGTCTTTTCCTCAAGCATAAATATTCTTAGTCTGTTTTTCTGAGATAAAGCCTGTATCGTTACCAGACCAATGGCTGGAATTTCTCTTTGAAAATGAATCCTTTTAAATGCTGTGTCTCTGAAGCCAAATGCTCATAACTTCCAGTGAAAATTTCACTGAATATTTCATACAAATATCAAATTGTAGTAACTGTCACCTTTCAAACTTCATGCAAAGTTAGTATTGTATAATATTGGGGGGGGGGGGGAGTTATAAATTTACTTCCTGTGCAAATAATTTGGACTTTTTATGCTTAAGTAGATGTAAATCCATTCAAGATTTTTTAAATTATTCAGTCACCAAAATCACATCAAGTTAAATGGAAGTAAGGACCATAACAATAAAAATGTTTATTTTTAGTATTTATTATTAATTCTAATTTGAACTTCTTAAGATTTTTTGAAATGTTTTCAACTTTTTCTTTAATTAGAAAGTAAAAAAAGTGAATTTGCAAACAATCATATTCCTTAGTGTGTGCCTGAAAACAAATCTACTATCTAAAACTCCATAAAAAAGAAAGAAGTCTAATATGTTATCATTATGTATTATGTACAAGAATATCTTATAGTAGTTTTAGAAGATTTTTTTCTACCAGTGCTGAGCTCTAAAGTACAAAGAAAAAAAAAACCCCAATAATTCTGTTAGATCTGGATCTTTTTGGAGTTGTTTTTTTGAGAATGCTTGGCTTGATTTAAAGAGCTTTAAGATATTCTTTGTCTTTTCTTATGACAGGTAACATAAAAAAATAAAAGATTTCCCCATATAACAGTAGCCGCTGGTGTCCTGTGTCAGGGTATTAACCTTTTTAACCCTGTCAGTTGGTTGGGGCCAGGAAATATAGACTAGTCTTTTACTACTCTTCTGTGTGTCACAACTTTATTATGCATCACATTTTTACTCCTCTGAAGTGTCTATAGTACTAAAAAAAAATAGTCTTGTAAAGAGCATGCAGTGTTACATGGCCAAAAAGTTACGTAGGACTGAATATGATATATTTTATCAAAATGATGTCCCTCTTCATCCAGGGTGCGTTACTGCTGCTCTGTAAAGTCTTAACATCAAAGAAAGATTCAGGGTTCTGTTTCATATTTTGTAAAGGTGATCTCTGAGCATTTACAGTTGAATTATTCAATAGTTTGCTGTATATCATTTGCTGATGACAAGAAAGCCGTCTCGTACCTTTAGTGTTGTCTGTAAAAGTTGGCTTGTCTTTCAAGTTAGTATAAAGCCATATATAGCTGATTAGCAATAAATATTTCAACTGCTATTAAAGAAATATTAGTTCCTATTGCAATAGTATTGTCCATTGCTTATACATACTATACTCTTCTCAGGGAGCTTATACACATCCTCCATTAAGAATAATAATGAAAATTACATGAGCACTTAAAAATCTTGTCACTGTAAGATGGCATCATATCACTTGGAAGAGTTAAAGACGCCCTCTAATTCATAGGAAAACATTGCTTTATCACTTAATTATAAATCTTCAGAGACTTACACATTATTTTCAGCAATCCAGATGGTAGAAGAATGTTAACTTTGATTAAGTATCATTTTGTTAAATATATACAGCTTTGGACATTACATCACAAGCTGCATCCAATTCTCTTCTCATTTCTGGGATTATAGCTGATGCAATAGCTTGGCTTCTTGCTCCTTACACTTATATCCATTTTTTCTAGATTGTCACCCATAATTTACTGTTCACATTTGGGCAAAAGCTTCTCCTCCAAGCACTATTTCTTCTGACAACTATGGTAGCAACTGGTTAAATTAGTGAGTTAGAGTGTCCTCATACAGTAGAGGTATCTTTCTGCCAGGGATGGTAGCAATACAGGAAAAGGAGTCCTTGCTCCTTTTTGTATCCTCACTTTGGACGCCCATCTGGTGCAGGCAGGAGGCCCCAGCCATCGCCACTGGCTGAAGAGAGCTGCCTTGCTGCCTGTACATCCTGCCTGCTTTTTCAGAGGATCCCCTTCACCTTTCTTGCACCTCTGCCACCGCTCTCCTCTCTTGGAACCAGAAATGTGTAAGGTTTGGATCCACCTCGGATGCAAAGTTTATGCCCTTTGATGGACAAATGCAACTGGCCCACAGGGCACCAAGTGGCATTCTGCTTCCCAGGTTACAGTCCAACCCCTATTACCTTGGACCCTCCAAGGTCTTGTTTGTTTCCTCTTTTTCTTCTTTGTGTGTGTTTGTGTTCATTTGGTTTCTGCCTCGAGAGCCTCCTTTGATTAACTCCTGGCAGTCAAGGGGGTAATGTCACACCGATAACCCAAGGGAACTGTGACATTGATTCCCCATAACTCTGTCATCTTCCGCAGCAGGGCACTGCTTTGGAGAAACTTAAATATGATCTGGGGAGCATTCAAATTAAATTTCATCACAAGTAGATGGAATTTGGTTCCCAGAATTATTCTGTTTCTCCGTAGCAACTTTAGTCCTTTAGAAAATAGTGGCAAAGTCCATGGCAGCACTCCCTGCAAGGAGGTTTTGTGTGCTGCAGTGGGATCTCAGCTTCACGCTGATCACCCTGTGAAACTCTGGCAGCCTTTGCTAGACAGCTTTTTGGGAGATAGATGTTTTGGGGATGAATTCAATCACGGGAGCAGTAAGAAATAAAGTGAGGGGAAGTTTTCCAATTTGTTGAGATGAAGCAACACTGTAATAATCTGGAAATAGATGGACTGAATAGCCTTTTGCTTGACTGTTTTATAAGCGAAGTAGACAAAATAAAGGAGAATATACTTTCAAGAATAATTCTACCACAGACTTTTCATCTGAAAATAGTTTGAGCTGGTCACTATTCACATTTTCCATTTCTTAAGCTAATCAGTATTCACAGTTTCCAGTGTTTAAAAAAAAAAATGCTTAGTATTCAAAATGCCCAATTCTTAACAAACATTAACTCATTCTGACCTGAAAGAAAAACATGGTATTGCTTTAAATTTTACACAAAATCAAAATTCTGGGAAAAAGATATTTCCCCAACATTTTTACTCCAGATTTGTCAAATGTGTTCTCAGTCTTTGGACATATTTATAATTCTGCAATATATTTCTTGTTATAAGCCAGTTTTGGTCCTAGTTATGTCAATAGTAGTAGTAATATTATAACATAATACTCAGTATGCTGTGTTCATTTTAAATTAAAGAGAAGTGCTTATCTGATTAAAAATGTTGTCTTTTCATTCACAGTGGGTATATCTTAACCACCCCTGACAGTACTTCACATCACCAGTAGAAGCTCTGTAGTGACTGGTGTGTCTCTATGGTCCAGAGCAGAGCAACACTGAGAGGTTAACGAGGGTCCTAAACTTAACAAAACTGTGCTGGAAGAGTTAAAGAGTGGTAAGTGTAGCAGCAGATAATGGGTTTGAGACACTTTATCATCTTTTATGGATCCCTTCAAAGACTTGTGAGGAGACTAGTGGAATTCAGGTTCATGTCTGTCTTTTCACTCTGTATCTTTGTGCAGCATATTTCAGTCTGTGCTAAGGAGCTAAGGAGAAGCAAGCAGTCACAACTACATTGTGTCATGTTAGGCATCACTAGTTTGTACCTGGCAAGTCAGTTTCTGCTGACTTGACAGAAACTAAAATTTAAGAAAAGAGCATTATACTACTCTCTGCCTGAAAAACTGAGGTTATATATGAAATTTCTGAACATTATGAGGTTAAAAAAATCTCAGTGAAAATTTGTTAATTTCAGAATACTTTTCTTGAAAAACCTCTAGCCAAACTTCTGAGATTTTATCAAGCAGGCTTATGGCAAAGGAATGTCTGACTAAAATCTCATAAGCCATATATATATGGGGAAGGACCAGGCATATCTGGTCTAAATAAATTGTATGTTGTTTAACTGAAATTTCTGATCTAAGGAGTACTACTTATTTACTGATTTGGTGGGAAGGACAATTTGTTACCTTTCTTTCTGCATCACAGAACTTGTTTGCTTGGGGAATATGCTTTAAACCTTCACATTACATTTTAGATGCAAATGGTTTATTTTTTTAATCACTATGCATGCTACATAAATAAATGCTACCCTGTTTTAGTATGGTAATCAGTTTTACCCATGCCAAAAGTAGAATTTCAGTGTTCTGCATTTGTAGCTCAAATATGTTTTTAAGTTCAAGATTTTACTTTCATTCTTTAGCCAACTGAGTTAGTGGTAAGCATAACTAAAATTGCAACACATTTAGTTCCAGTAGCCTCTTGGGATGTGCACACCTTGCTTTGCTTGACCTTGCATTTCCCTCCCTTCCTTTCTTTATTGTCTTTTCCCAACACAGTGAATATGATTGCTTTATTCCAAATATCATGCATGGCCTTTTTTTTTTTTACAAAGGTTATCCCTTTCTGGCATATTTTTCTAATTTATAATATGTTAGCCCATCTTCATTTTATCCTTATTTCTGGCACGACTGAGAGTTTGGAACTTGTTTTTAGATTTTTGTCTACATGCAATTAAATGCAATCAGCTTCCAGTAGTAAAATGTTGGTCACTTAGTTCAAAACGCTGAAACAGCATATCCTGTTTTAGGGTTTTGGTTTTTCTTCAAGATGCTAATATGGTGCTCATTATCAAAGGACAAAGGGCACCCTGAATTGTAATAAGGACTTTATGGTTTTAAATTCCATTACTTGCATTAAAACCACTTACTGCCACTAAGAAAAATGAGTATAACTTTGTGCAGTTTGTGGCAAACAGGCAGTCTTTTGATATCTTGGAGCAGAATGTTTCAGTTAATAGGCCTGTACTTGAAAGTACCCTTTCACACCAATGGTTGCAAGTGCATTCTGTGTTTTTGTTTAAGTCTGACATCCATGAAAAGACAACCGAGATCTGTTTCTTATTGTGCATTAAAGATTCTCTGGAAATTGCTGAATAACTTAGCAATATGCTCTGCATCACTTTTACTGATGACACCAGAGATGTCATCTCTGGTGCATCTGTCTAAAGTATCCTCTTGGATAACTTCTGTATATCACAGTCTGCTTCATTTCTTCAAATAGGAAGCAGTTTCAAAAGCCCTGTTAATTGGCAAATACCAAAATATTCAATTTATTTGCAAGAAACAAAAATGGAGCATGCTGACTTGTGAATCCATTCCCAATAATAATAAGCATTCCATTAAAAAACCCCAAAAAAACCAACCAACCAAAAAAAAAAGGGAAAAACTCCACAGCCAAGAGCAAGGCTACTTTTTTCAACACAATTATGTTGTATCATTTCAAGGATTCAGGTCTTTGCCTTGGTGTATTTAATGATAATGATAAAGGAGGCCTTTCCAAATAAAACCCTTTTGAATTGAGATTTAGTCTATGTCTCCCACTGGTGAGGCCACCATCTCACCAAGCTTCATCTGCAGGATAGATCAAACTTAATTATGCAGTCCTTTCCCCTCGGGTGTGCAGGACTGATGCAAATGGGTGTTCAGTGCAGGCAGCACATGCCTGTGCTGAAAGACAGCTGAAGTTTTAGCCATTGGTCTCTTTTGTAAAGTAAACTGCAAATCTACCATAAAACTTGGTGTAACAGGCGCTTGAGGCACAGCCTAAAATAATTGAATGCTCCAGCTGCCTGGTGGTACGGTTAGCATAGGGGCTTAAATAAAAACAGGGAGAGTCACTGCAAAATGAAGCTGAATTGTTTTACACTACAGATTTGCTGTAAACATTCCACTCCTTTAAAAGCGGAATAGCAGCAGAAGAGCAGGGTAGAAGGGGAGGAAGAAGGAACAGGAGAGTAAGCAAAAAGGCTGCACCTCCAAGGCTGCTGGTACAGATGTGTATCTCCCAAACACTGAGTGAGACCAGCTCACAGCGAATGTTTTCAAAATGGACATCTGTGTGGTAATTTGTATTGGTAATCATTGGTAAAAAGAAATCTGACATGGCTGAGGAAATATGCTTTCTCAAAAATGAAGTAATTCTCAAAACATTTTACTCAGTGGTGCTAGCAGATGATACTCAGTTAATATATTTGCATTTTTTTTAGCCTTTAATTATTTGGACCGCCCATTGCTTGGTATCTCAGCAGAGACCCTTTCTTTCTAAATCCAAACAGCTCAGTATTAGGGTATGCCTGCTAGTCTGACGGGGGGTTGTTAGAGGCTGCTCTACCACTGTCTTAAACAAGCCTCTTTTCACTGTAGCTGTGGCATGGACTCCTGCCACAAAAAATTCATCCCTGTGAAAGCTGCTCAGGTTTTGTGACATTACTGTGACTGGAGTTTGGTAATTATGATACTTCGAATGAGAATTTTTAAAAGCCCTGACTGTTTTCATTTAGCATACTGTGTCAGGTTGTCATAGATACAGTGAGTCAGCATCAGTATTCAAAACTGGATCAAAATCTCCCCATAATTTGGAATTCTCATACTCAGGGACTTTGTGACCCGATCACTACTGCCCACTGCAGATGGCCAAGAAATTCATAGCCTGTAATTGTAAAATCCTCTTGAAAAGTGCACACATTGTTTAGTGAGATATGAAGAACTTTACTCTTATTGCTACCTTCACAGCCTATTCCACTCTTCTTTCTTCCAAAATAAAATGTAAAAACTAGAAAAATGTTACCATTTAAAACTATAAAGAGTGCCTCTTTTCACTTTTCTTTATATACATAGACTTTCTTTTCTCTATTTAACAATGCCAGTTCAGATAATGTCTCTTTCACCCTGACTTACACTGTGATTTTAAGATGTCATCAAAAACATTTCTTTTTGTGACTCCCAATCATTAATTGCTTCTCCTGTATGTCTCCATAAGCATTACATGTAGATATATTGGTATATAATATTCACATGTTTTATGTTTGGATAAACATACTGCTAATACTCTGTTTCTCCAATAGAGATCTCTATAAATCCAGACCTCCAGAGATACTTTATAATGACTTAAACATTACACCAAACAAGAGATTCCAAGGGGACATGATCAGGATGTAATAATGGGCCAATGTCAAAAAGGATTTATGATTATTATTCATATGACTCGACCATATGCTCCAGCTACCGCTGTAATCTTGCTAGTCTTGGTCTGACATCTGTAGTGATAATGAGTAAAATTGCATTACGCCACAGAAAAAAATCAAGACACTTAAAAAATAACTAGTGGGCTGCCAGGAGAAACATTGACCTTCTCTGTCGGGTCAAGAGATGGTTTTAAAATATTCTGGATGCTCCTGACAAAGTTGAAGCACTCCAAGGATCTGGCAGCCAGCTGTTCTAACTTTATTAGAGAAGAATTTAACTGTAATTGAATTCCTAAACCATATGTATTTATCACTGCAGTTAAATACCATGCATGATCCTATTGAGTTGACTAAAAAAAGGAAGTTACCTATTTCACTTTATATAGTTGGACAAATGTTACCTGTTCTATTAATGTGAAATTGGGGAAGATAATTATATACTGTTTATTTCCAGGATCACTTGACCAGTCATGGTACCTGGTCTTTCCTGGTTAAGCATCAACCCTCCGAGTGAGTACAGTGAAAAGACAGGTATTTCTGATTTTTTTTCCCTCTAACAGTCTTGGTCTGTCTTGGTATTATTTTATGGAGCAACCCTCGGCTCTGGCTGCTGCTGAACCTGGTGCTGGCTGGGAAACAGTAGTTTATCTGTACCATTTCCAGTCTTCCCTGTTCAGTGGGAATTTAGCAAACATGTAAACACCTTCTGGAGAGATGTATGGACACTAAGAACTCCTTCGTGCTTCTGGATAATATAGAGTGTTGTTCAAGGTAAATATATGAGCGTAGATCTCCTTATTTTCTGTTGAAGTCCATTAATATGACATTACTAACTACAGTACTTAGGTGGAAGTTGGAAACTCATTCCTTTCTTACTGAGAAGGAGAAAACTCAGGTGAGATGGCCTGATTCAACCCTTCTAATCCTGCAGCAGTGTTTATCAGACAGGCAGCAAGCAAAAGTCAAACAAGCTCAGGCATAAAGTGGGCTAAATCATAAACCACCAAAGTTACTGTAAAATCATGGCCAAACATAGCAGTAAAGGACAAATATTTAAGCAGTGTCAGTCAGTCAACTAATGTATGTATCAGCATATTAGTGAGGAAATCCCCAGAAGCTTTGTGGGAGTTTTTCTTTTTGATCTGCCACCACCTGCCATGCTGCTGGCATTGCCACTGCAGCCCCCAGGCAGGTGGGAGCAGCTCCCCTGGGACTGGAACAAGTTGCTCCTTAAGGCAAATAGCCACTTGATGAATTCAAAGGCAGTCTAAGCAATCAGCAGCAGGTGAGGAGCAAAAGGCAGGGAACCAGACTTAGGCTTGTCCGCCTGCCACAGAACAGCAATTGGAAAGCTCCTTCTCTGCTTGTTAAAAACAGCAAATGTTCTTTGTTGCCATCAGACTTGCACAATCTCCGCTTTGCTCTCAGTGAATTCTGGTGCCTCTCCTCATCTTTCTGAGATCCTCAGCCAAAAGACTTTTTCAACATCTGTGAAGCCTGAAGTCCTGGCTTGCACCAACACAAGCACTGGTAGACTCAAGATGTTGTTTTAATCACCTGACATCCTCCATCTATCTTCTTTATTTTTAATTATTTCTAGTCTATAGAGTGACCTAATCAAACAAGCTCCCGTCTGATGTCAAGGTTCTTTCTTTGCTTTAATCTCTTCACAATTCTATATAATTTCTTTTTCCTCTGGAACTATCAAAGAATTTTCTTTAACGAGCCCATCAATGAAAAACAAAGTCTGCATTCTTGAATTCTAAGTCACACATAAACCTTAAAGATGCTGTTTGCTCAGTGTTGACAGAAGCAGTCATCTGCCCTAATTTACCTTCATCATGTGTTTTTATTAGAGCTGTGAGAGCATGCATAAACTCACCAGGGGGACATGCACATTACAGGGCTCTTTTCTTAAACTCTCTCAGCTCTAATAAAAACACATGGGTTAAAGCGCTATCCTGTATTGGGACAGTAATACCTCTCTGTCCTGTCTTCTTTTAGTGTCAGAACAATTGTCTCTGAGAATATTCACTCACTGAAAGTCATCACAACAGGACTGAAGGAATGCTCTTTGAGGAATGATCTCAATGAATCATCTCTCTTCTATTGATATTCTTCTGCTCAGTCCTACCAAAGAGCTTAGTGATGCTTTACCTCTTAACTCAGGTTTTGAGGCTGATAGTCCTATTCTAACCCAGTTATTTTCCAAGTTCTTACAGGAATAGAGTGGTGTCGTGAACTAGCACTTATGGTCATACAGAGGTGTCTAAAATGTCCAGTCTATAGCTACAGGCTCATATTGTCTGAACAGAATTTCCACAGCTACTGTGATATTTTTGAGGCCCTACCAACTGACAAATATTAGATATGGATGTATACAACCACATGCATAAACATCAAATGGAGACAATACAATCTCAATAGTGGAAGGGTTATCACTGTGGCTGATTGGGATGCTTCACATTTAACTTGTAGAAATCACTTAGATTAGAGAAAGTTGTCATTTGATCTTCCATTTTTCCATAGATGCTGCCAAATAGTTTTCTAAATCAGTCCCAAATGTGGCGTGGTCTCTGTGTTAGGCCAGTGTGAGTATAGTAGTGGTTTTGTTCCTCCTTGCTACCTTTTCTGCTCCCCTCACACTTCCTCCCAGACTCTGGGGGGTGAGAGCGCTGAGCCCCAGAATATCACACAAGTTAGACAAAACAAAGCACCAATGTACGCTAGATGTAATAAGCTGCAATGTCTCTCCTGTCATCCCAAATTACTGGAATACACTGCGTTTCAGCCCTGTCTACCTACATGCTTGCCTGTTGGAGAGTGGTGCTTCCCTTCCCATCAGCTGGACTGTTGCAGGGTCAGGCGTTAGCCCCTTCTTGCTGAAATGTGCTTGCATTGCATTCCGTATGCCTCCAAGGTCATGGGCAAATGGTGCTTATATTGATCACCTGTAGAGATCTTCATGAATTATGTGGCTTCTCAGAAATGTTTTGGGATTTTCTAGCTGTACCCAGTAGTACTGGGAAGATTGGTCATTGCCAGCAAGTCAGTCAGGCACACAAGATTCCCCTATACCTGACTAGTGCCTTGGGGCAGTGGCAAAAACCAGCCTTCTCATTTGGAGTTAGGGGGAAATATTTCTCTCCATGCCAGGCTACACATTTGGGAGCTATGTTTTGTTTAAAAAATAACTCTTCTATGACATGGTATGCAAGCCATCTCTGAAAAGATTCTGGATATGCATTTCATAAACTCTCTACTAGCATTAGGAGATAGGTCTTTGGTTATCGCATGCTTTCTTACTGAAGTTCACTGTAGTGTTGGTCTTTTAACTTCTTGGGTTTTCTAGTTGGTGCTGAGAAACCACTACAAGCCATGGTGGATGTGCTGTGTAGACAAATACTCTCCAGGCTCTTCTGTGCAAAACACTTATTACTGCTGTCTCAAGTGAGTGGACTTTAAAAGCTAATGTACTCTTCCAGCCTTATAGTTGTGGTAGTGCTAAAATAAGCCAAGTCCATTGAAATAATTTCTCTAGTAGGTCTTTGAAAATTCATTTCAACCAGGCAGATACAGCTTCGAAAGCCCTTGTTAAAGAGTACAGTAAGCACTAACAGCTAAGTGACCATGAGCACTGAAAGGTAACAGACTCTTCTATTGGATTAGGTGGGCCCAGGAAAAAATATTTTCCAGAGCCTCATGATGAGGGAATCAACATTTACCACCTTATTGCAGCCCTGTGTGCCCTTAAAGAGGGTTTAGGATACACAGTGACACATCTGTAATCTGTCCTGGTGTACTCACTGTCATAGTTGAAAAAAGAAAGGTATAAAATGGATATTTCAGGTAAATCAATGGAAATATAGCACAAAGTACTAAAACAGATGTTTTCCCATATATCAGTGAATTGCAACATAACCTGTATTTTTTCCTCCACTTACCCCTGCAAATATTATGTAGTGCCTTCATCAGAGGACGTTGAGATTGCATACGTTCTTGTGCATGTTGGTTTTAATCACTGATATTTTGTGCTTCATTTCTCTTACTGCTGCCTTGTTCTTACATGTAGTTGTCTTTTTTAGGAATGTAAATGATGGAAAGGGGTTTGATTATTTTGTAGGATGACATCTGGTCTCACCTTCTACATACATTTTCTTCTCTTCACCTGATTAAAAAAAAAAAACCAAACCAGCAAGTGTGGCAGAATCCCATATGTATGTCCTGGCATAGTGCCAGTGAAGACCCCACCCACCCACCAAACCAGATTTTTTACAGTACTTTCTTGAAGCTTGAGTACATGAATTTGGAGAAAACATTGTGAGACGAACTCCTAGGAATTGAAAGGGCTTGTTTTTCTTTATTTGATTTGCACAATAAATTTTTTTGCTTGCAGCAATATTATTTAATGGTGATCACAGCAGAAGTAATTCCTACTGTCAAGCAGACTCTTGCTAGACACTAGGAAAAAACCTCCTGTTTCATCTTGCATTTAGTTTACACCTTCTTTTAAAAAGCCTCAGTGAGGCATGAAGTGCTCAAAAGAACAATTGGAAAGGCAAAGTTCAGGACCTCAAATGCATCTCTAACCCACTTTCAGATGTGAGCTGACTAACATGGCTAAGGACAGGGATGTAAATGGAAAGAAACATGCATCACTTTCTGCCCATGAATATCAAAGTAATATACAGATAATTCTAAGAGAATGACTAATTTTTTACAATAACAGTTGCCTAATTCACTTCTTAGAGCTTGTCTAGAGATTATGATTCTAAAGGATTAATTTGGAGGAAGAGACTTGGAGACTCAGACTAGAAAGTCATACCATGTTCAATAGGGCAGCATGAGCACAGGGCTTCAGGAGGCTGCAGAAGTGGAAAATAGGAATTAGTAATTGGCGCTATGGATAGATTAGTGAATACAGATACATGAAGGGATTATAGTTAATAGGCAACACTCTTCTGCCCAACTGTCCTTGCGTCACATAATTGAGCTGTGTGAATGGATTCCATATTAGGATTGCACTGTATTAAGGGCACATGGTAACAACATGGCATCTGGATGTTACATGGTAGAGAATGACATGAGAAAGATCAAAATCCCAAAGTCTGAAATGGACTGAAGTTAATGTCCATTGGTACCATTGCTGGGCATACAAGTATGTAGGAATGCTTGAGTATTTTCAAAGGTAATAGAAAGAGAAATTCCATAACTTAAGAATGTATTTGCACCCTGTTAACGAAGGTCTTTTGGTAGACTACAGCCTGTATCACTGTTAATCTACCAAAGATGTCAATCCAGGAGCACAGTGTCCAAAATCAACCTTGGGAAATTTCCTTCCAGTGGTCACAGTGTGAGAATAATCACTGCCACCTTTGTATCATAAGGATTTCATATCTTTCAACAGACTTTTCTATCATCCTTGCGGTAGTGGTTAGTGAAACGAATGAGGGTCCCATAAGTGAAAACATAAGTAGAGCAACTGACCTTCATACATAGAGGTATAAAATAACAAATCAGGCATTGCAACAAGCCAACAGTGCAGTGTGCGCAGATGGAAGCAGACAAAATAAATTAAACCAATGTTGATATCTGCTGTATTCCTCAGTATCTCAGAGGGTCTGAAAAGTTGCCACACATATTTTTTTCCCATTTGCTTGTATTCAGATTTTTAAAAGCCCAGAATCTGCTTTATAGATGTTTTATGACATTCAATGGCAAGTTGACAAGAAGACTACTATGACTTCAGTAACTAATTGAGCTAGTAATTTAATTGTAAGTTAGATGGCAATATATTTTTTTTAATTTATTTTCAATAATAATTTTTTCTCTGTTTTGTGCTCTTTAATTTAAGACTAAAACCACTTTTTGAACCACCATCTTAAAACTTGGAACAAAAAAAAAAAAGCAGCTGAAAGCTAGTTTCAGGATGTTTTTATTAGAATACTTTTAGAAGAAATTGTTGGTGAAATATTGTTCTTGTAACTCAGTTTTCCTTACTACTGAGGAAAATCAGAAGCAGAAAAGGAGGTGGTTTCTGGTCACACCACAAGCCTAGAGAATTAGGGCTCAGTGTCTGCTTACTGTTTAGATGCATAAAAAGTATAGGCTCATCACTTAGTTCAGTGGGGTTGCTTCAGTTAGCCGGAAGCACTCAGGTCACTTCTAACTAGATGTATGAGCCCATATGCCACCTTTCCATACCTGTGTCCTCAGTGCCACAAGGAAGAATCTGACCCATCCTTCTGTACGTAGAATACAGGCACGGTGGCATGTCATACCAGAAGAGATTTCTTTATTTCTTTATTTTTATAGAGAATTATGTGTTTTCTACTGGTAACAGAAATCCCTTTCCATGCAAATTCTAGCAGTGATACACTGAACTCACCAGATATAAACCAGGGAAGAATTTGAGCAACACATCTAGAGTAGAAAAATCAGAAACAGAAAAGCAGAGTGGGTTTTGTTCTTTGGAATCTTTTTTTTCTTCATTGTCTTGTATGCTGAGTTTCTGGGTTTGAATGCCTCTATCAGTGGAAGTTTCCTCAGCAGAGACATAAACTGGGCATTCTTGTATACCTGGTCCCATGTTTTCACTTAATGCATATATGACATTTAATAGATAGCTAACTACATATGCAGCTCCACAACCAGCTATCTATACAAGCACCATGTCATATAATTTTTGTTTTCTGTGTTTATTAATGTTTTTCACACCCTTCTGCCAGCAATGGGGGTTTAAAGCAAAGTGACAAAAAGCACTACTGCTGTGTGAATATGACAGGAAGGAAAAAGCTAGGTTACTGCCTGAACAATTCAACCAGCTGTGTAATCAAATGTGCCTGTCTCATTATCACGCTCAAGCAAACAGCTTAATAGGTGGCTTAGGCCAAGGGTCTATCAATCCAATATAAGAAAATCCTGCTTTGTAGCTTGTCTCATGAAAAGCAAAATGTAGATCACTCTTTGGAAGTTGTTTACAAAATTGCTCTTGGTCTGACCTGAAGATCAGTTGATTTTCAGCTTTATGAGCCTCTCAGCTTAGCCATCCGTTCATGTTTCTGTGCTGCCCAAAGCACTGTTTTCCTGGAGAAATGAGAGTGTCCTCTGGTGGCTGATATCCTGCTGGAAATCCCACAGGTCTCAAACTGAGAGAAGGAGGGTCTGTAGGGACAGTAAGCTGCTGAGCTGAGTAACTGTTATTTTGTAAATCAGATAGTCTTTTTTTTTGCCATGCAGTATCTTATTTTTTGCAAGTATCCTTGTTATTCAAAACACCCTGTGATTAATGAAAATGTTTGAATAGATCCTACAAAGCATATTCTCTCCTCATAAATCTGTGCAGTGGCCCTGACACTATCATCGGTAAAACCGTGGCATTCATACCACTGCAAGGGGACATGACAGGATGGGTTAAATGACTTCTGCCGTGAGATTTTCGTAACGATGGGTTGTATCTGTGAAAGCTTGTAACTCAGCTTGTGTGCACCCACATCACACAGTGCTGTGGGAGCTGCTTTTGCCACGAGGGCTAAGATTACAGAGCAGTTTCCTTCCCAGCCTCGTGACTCCACACACGCACACATACACATTTCCAAAATACTCCATCCTGGGGTATGAGGTTTTTATTGGTGGACTTGTCCTATGCCAGAATATTCAGAAAAATCTTTTGAGCTTTTTGGGGGTTATGAGAGGATAGCAATGGTGCTCTTCCTGTTAGTCAAAAAATTCCAACCTCCATTTATTTCAGTGAGCAACAAATAAAACTACTGTGGGTCACACAGTGTGTCTTTTCACAGACCACCTCTTCTTCCGTCATCCTTGTCTTTCCAGAAAGTATTGCTTTCACCTTCTGCATTCTAAAAGCAAAAAATGGTCTCTCTCTGTCCTTTCCCTTTTCTCTCAAACCTATTCTTCCTTTTCCTAGGAAATGCTTGCTTCTCATTTTCTTGTCAGTCTTTTTAATACCATCTGCTTCCCTGCTTAGAACATACCTATTTCTTTCCCTAGTGGGCAGAGCCCTCAATGTCACCATCCGTTGGTAAGACAACAAATAAATGGAATATCGCCCCATATTGATGAACTGGACAGGACCCCAGACTCAGGGTTCACAGAAGTGCCCCTCTCAGGACTTCAATTCAAAGGACAGTGTTTTATCCCCTTCCATGCCATTTTAAGAAAAGGGCTGGATTGCACAGATAAAACAGTTTTTGAGACCAAATGGTCCCGTGGTTTCCATGATGAGTTGCCTGGAGTATCCCTGAGAACAGTCTTTTGCCAAAGCCCCTGCACTGGGTATTATTTTCTTCCATCAGCAAGATATTTTCATTCAATAGAGTCAAACCATTTCCCTTCACTCTGCCTGTCACTCAGATGAGCAGAGTTGGCCAGTCTGGACCTCAGAGCAGGATCTGATCCTGTTAGCTTGTGGTATCTTTCTCCGTAAACTTTGTCTTCCATATTTTAGGCTGCATGAAGTGGTGCCATCTGATATTTTAGGCCAATCTCTTTGGAATATCTCTACATTTAACACTCTGTCTTGTTTGTTAGTTTGGTTTATCTTTACCAGCATCTACCATGAAGCTATAAGCTCCACATCCTTTCAGAAAACAAACATGACTGACAGCAATCATTATACAGAAAAGCTAGAGCAAACCATGCTTTGGTGGATATTCTGTTAGGATTCATAATAACATGGAGTTAAAAGAGAGAAAATAGGTGCTTTGGAGCATAAGATCGTAAAATGCTAATTTCAGTGACACAGTGGTAGACTGAGTAAATATAGAAAGGATTTATTATGAAGTTCTTTAGTGTTGTTGGCACCAACAGCAAATTGCTGGGCAACATTATATCGCCAAAATCCAGGAAATAGCACAAACATTGAACCACTGTATTTTCAATGACAATAATGAGAGAAGCTTTGGTATTGGTTGGCATCCCCACAAAAGGCACATGTTGGCATGTTCAGGAATGTAAATGATAGATCTGCTGCTTGAAGTTTATAATTATTTAATCAAGCCCAGACTGCAGAACCTGGAGGGACATCGTGTATCCTTAAAGGAGAAGAAAGGGGGAGAGAGAGAGAGAGAGAAAGAAAAGAAGGGAAAGAAAAGAAGGTCATACTTTGCACATGACAGAATGTATCAGTCCCCTGGGTGTGCCTACCATGTATTTGTGACTGCTACAGAATTTGTGGGTGATCTTTTCTGCTCGCTACATCACCATATATTTAAGTAGCCCTGCAGAAAACAAATTGCCGACAATCTCTTTTATGTACCGATAGAAGTCAGATCAATTATCTCCATTTCCTTTCATGGAAGAAAGAAAATCCACAGATCAGAACAGGAAACCACTCATTTGATGAACTATTTCTACACTAGTGTACACAGACACACAACCTCCCCCCTTCTCTCCTGCAAACAGACACGCACACAGCTACAAGCCCTCTCTCTTCTAGACACGCAGAGAGGCATGTTATTTTCAGCTCGTGTTTCATGTTTAGATTATTATTACAGAATTTCAAGATGACTTATTTTGTTTCCATTTTTTGTAAGGAGAAAAAGAAGGAGATAATGAACATTCCGTTCAGAAATAAATCTCTTGGCACTGTATGTTCTGGCTGGTAACAGGCTGAGCAGAAGAGGTCTGCTACGTTCCCAGCCTGGGCTTTGCTGCCGACTCAACTTTCAATTTAGTCCTAGCGTGATGGAAAAAGAAAAAAGTCTTTCAAAAGCAGTAATTGTGTGTTTCTGGGGAGAGAGAACAAATTACTAAATCAAATTAGCATTACGTTTCATTCCTAGACCCTAGGAGATTCAAGGATTTACATAAGATACTTTCTTAAATTACGCTGTTAGTGTAAACATAAAGATTCTGCACAAAAACCCTGAGAAGTGATGCATCATTAGGTGATGTCATCATGCAATATTAAAAAAAAAAAAAAAGCCTTAGCCGCACATGTCAACACATGATCACACTATTTTTAAAAGTAAAAGAAAGGCTTTTATTACATTTTGGAGGATTTAATATCATTAATCCATTCAGTCTGTGTGTGAGGAATACTTGCATTGTTTTTTTCTTTTCTCACCTCACAGACAAAAATATTTGCTGTCGGGTATTCCTGTCTGTAGAAGATGAAATCCAGGCCCCACAGAAGGCTGTGGAAGAGTTACCATGGATTTCTATGAGGTCATAATTTGAGTCAAAAATGCTAAATAAGGGTCATAAGTATTACCCTATTTCACATCCCAAATTTCTTTCTCTAGTGACCTCCTCCTTTTTCGAATCATCAAATTCTCTGCAATTCTATCTCAGTTTATTGATTTCTTTTTCACAACACTGAGGTAGAACAAAGTTTCCCTGTGGGGCTCAGTAGCTTATTACTGCCTTATGGGAAGCTGTGCTCCCGCACACTGCTGCAACTGGCCACGTGGCACATGGTTGCTTCTAGCTTGAGTGTCAAAACTTAATCAAAAACAATCGTGCTGGGATCAAAATAAAAAGGAAAAAATGGCTCTCATGTCTACTTAGGTAATTAATCATTTGAAAATTATTGGAGTATACTGCGGAGAATATTATTGTTATTTTTATGGTTTCAGGTGTTCTGAAGAGCTGCACATAGTAAAAGGAGAAATGAAGTTAAATTGTATTTATGTCCTAAGGCATAGAAAGGATAGTCAGTACGGCTGTTGAAATAGAGCCTCCCCATTTGAGAAACTAAGTCACAACAGCGTAAAGAAATATGCAATTTTTGTTTATTTAATTTTAATTTAAAGATTACATTAGTAGCCACATTAAAGAAGGACAGATCCATTATCCAAATACATGTGCTCTCTGCAACTGATCCCAAATCCAGTGAAAGGATAGACCATGTGTGAAGATCAGGCATGACAGGTGCTCCATGTAGGCACGGCTTCACTGAAACTGCAGAAGCCACATCACTTCTCACCGGAAGTAATGCTATACAGAGGTTGTTTTTAACTAATATTTTAAAACTAGCTCAATTTCTCCATTTAACAGAAGTCTCAGTATTTAAAACATGTAGGGCATATATGTTGTATGTGAATAGGTTCATTGCTAACAGTACATCAGACTGTATCCCTACGTGTGTGGAATACATGGTTTAGTTATGACTAGGAGTCATGAATTAATAGATAGCAAGAGAACTGTATTTAATTATTAACTCACTGATACTCAAAAAATATGTTTCCATCACAATGCTTTTTATATATATATATATTTGCTTTAAGTCTTTCTCCAACTATATGCCATATTTGTGATTTTTTTTGAATGTCATCATTATGACTTTGTCAGCTTTTTTATTCTGCAGATGGAAAGTCCACTCAATTCCTTACTGATTGTCCAAGAGAGCTGTGTGCTCCAGCAGTCTGTATTTTGGGAATTAAGAAAATGTAATTATATGCTCAGATATCTTGCGTCCCTAACTCTTTTGCTGATAAGTAGCTGCCAACTTTTTACCCTGTACTCTTGGTCCTCTCTAGCACCAGGAGTTTTGCGTTCGTTGGGGAGGATTTTGACACATCTCTGGGGAGGTGCCAGCTGTGCTTGAGCTGGCTGCGCTTCTTCCTTCTGCTCCTGTATCACTGCTTGCATTTTTGGACACTGAAGTTGTTGATAGCAAATCTGTGGCTTAGCTTGTATTTCAGCAGCTTCAGTTCACTTATAGCTTCTCTATTAATATCTGTCTCATTTGACAGGCACATATAGAGCACATGATATTTAAATGTGGTGTATATACACAGTCATTCATATCTCTGTATATCAGATAATTTTGTGCATAATGTAAATAGCACATCTTTTCTAAACAGTACTTATGCTTCAACAGCCTAAGTCTCCGTTCATCCTATGTTAGCAACATGAATAAATTTCTCCAACCCTTTAACCCAGAAATCTAAACATGTGGTTGAGCAGTGAACCCCTAAATTAATGACATGGTCTATGATGATGTCACTGAGTATGACAGTAATTCCACAGCATAAAACACACCCAATATACCATCAACATAAACAAGACTTAAGACAAAGTTTAAACTGAATCCTTTTCTATGGAAAAAAAAAAAAAGTTTTACAGTTGAAGTACCTTGCAGAAATGTGCTCGTATAAACAAAAATGTCAATGGAGAAAAACTTACATTGTTCATTTAATTCCTTTTTAATAACAAATACATTACAATAAGAAATTTTTCATCATTTTAACCTTATTTGGTTTTTATACAATATTACTAATTACACCCGATTGATATTGTAAAATAACACAATGATGAAGAACATTCAAAATAGAATATTTCGGTGTCTGTAAGCCACAATGTTTTGCAGCTTTCAGTCTCATGTCAATATTAATGATTCAGCTCTGTTCTGTGCCTTGCAAGAATATATTTTTGATTTGAGAATAACCATTGAGTTGAAAGTTCCGATTTCTAATCATCTTTAGAAAGCACAAGATCAATATTTGGAGTAAAGTCTTTGCAAATTTGAAGGAGGTAGTCAATGTTACATATATTCATATTCTTTCTGTATGTCTCAATTTTTCCCTTCACGAAAGGGAGAAAGATAGACCTTCCATTGGAAAGTATTTTGAGATTGACTTATGATGAATTACTTATGGAAAATTGCTTTGGTCTTTCTTATAACATTCTTTTCTTTTTTTCACCAAGTCCTCTAGGACCAGATTCTCAGAAACATGAAGCTACCCAAAAACTGACTCACCTGCTATACCTTGTGGCTTCTTCCTGACTACAAAAGTCTTTCCACCATTTCACCTCATCTTTCCAACTGAGCATGTATCACACTCATGTTCACCTGAATCAGCTTCTCCAGATGGTAGTCTGTAAGTACTCTCCTTAGCTGGACCAAGAGGTAGAGCTTGCAGATGACTTTTTTCTTTCCCAAATGCTATTGAAGTGTGTGCTATAGGACAGAAAAGATCAGGATCGTGGGCTATGTTTTGAGCTAAAATGTCTCTGGGCTGTGCACAGTTAGAATTATGCCTTTAGTAACAAGTGTGGGCATTGGGCAACAAAAATGCACTATTTACTTAGGCAAAACCATGCAGGTGCACCTGGCATTATATACACAGCATCAACTAATTATGGACCACAGCAGTCTGTGTATACACTTAATGGGAAATGCTTTGTTATATGCCTAAAATGAGCCCTTTAGATGAATTGAGTGCCACTAAATGAACTACTTCACACAACCAAAACACACAGGAGATTTTGGCTATCCTCTTGCTCTGAAAGGTAGCATTGTATGGTAGTTAGCAGAAGACCCAACAATACAGTACCAAGAGTATCTCACAGGTAACATCCAGAATGCTGGGAGAATAGGTTATGTGCCTGAGAGGACAGGATGTACAAGGAGTTTAAAAATCTTACACAGGCACAGTTAAGACTACAAAAATAGCAAAATTGCTGTTAAAGTCCTGTTTAAATTCTACTCCGCACTGTTTTCCATTATGTTTGAAAACCTGATAATAGTTCAGCAGCCTATCAAAAAAGAGAAAAGAAAAAACAATTACTTTTCAGTAAGTGGGACAACTGACAAGATTACAGCATCTGGGTGTCTATTACTCCAAAATACATTATACAGAGCTAAAATAGATCTTCGTACAGAGCTAAAACATGTCTTCCTACAGAAAGCTAATCATGGTGGAAGAGAAAAATTGAGTTCATTAACAATCCCTGTCACTGAAAAGGCAAATAATTCTACACTCTTCTGTTAAGTCCAATTACAGAGATATTACTAGAAACTGGCTTTCTGTGACAGAGAGTTTTGGCGGTGGTTTTTCTTTTTTGGCACTTTGCTTATTGCTCGTTCACATTGCACCCATTGCTTGTGGAGATTAACACCTGTTACTGTTTTAACAGAAAATGATGAATGGTGCCATTACTGGCACAGCTTTATGTGAACAGAATTAAACTTGCGTGTGTTAACTTTTGTAGTTACAGCAATTTCCACAATTACTTTTGAATTACAGTTTGCACAGACCCTGCACCAAAACTGAACAACTGAGAACAACCATGCTCCCATTTCTTGGAGAGAGCTGTAGGCAAAATGCAAACTTCAAGCTTTCTCCATGCCTCCCTTGAGTCAAGGGAAAACTATAAAGTACCTCCCTTGTTTTGCCCTCTCAGCTAGCGATTTTCATAACACTCCTCTCTAATATATGTATAAGATTCTTACATTTCAGTTTATAGCTACATTTGACTCAAATATGAAATGGATATTTATAAAGCTTGAGTCAAATCTCAAGTGCTTATCTGGATTTTTGAAACCTAACCCACGTGACTAAATTAATGGGCACAGTTGTACTTTGGCTTTAAATATAGGTATCAGTTGTACCACTCATTATAATTAATCTCACCTGGTGTTGACTGTTGAAGGTTTGAGTTCCAGTCTAAGATGCTCGTCGAGGTTCCCTCTATAGTCTTTGGGGATCAAGATGTGTCACTCCACCAAAGATAGATGGCTGGTATTAACGAGATCAGTTGCCATCCACAAGTGCTCATTTCTTTCCTTCAACTATAGAGGGAGCCAAGACAACTGGCTTGGACCAGAAGCACAGCTTTTATTTAGGATTAAATTTAAAGCCATCTAGATGAGGTAAAGGAAAAATGCCATCCTCAGAAAATCACTTACTGCCATTCAGCTGGACCAGCCAGCTAAGCAGCTGTCTGTTGCACTACTGTGCAGCCTGTTCTGCTGGGTGAACTTCTCTGTTAAAATAGAGATGCCTCTGAGTGCAACTTTTTTGTTTCTCTTTTTGGCAAGTTGAACTCCTTATAGTGAGATGTACAAAAATTATAGTCCATACCTTCTGAAATGTGATACTTAAAAATGTAATTGTTAAGAGATCAAATAAACTTTTACATTATTAAACCTATGGCTAATAAAAACATTAATGACATTTTAAAAAATTCTTTCCTGCAGCTAACCATGAAACTCAACATCCTTTCTTTGTTTTGTGGTGAGACCAGAAAAAGTATCTTTGTGATTTAATCTGATATAAAATATTCCTTAAAATACTTTACCTAAAAATTGTTCTTACAAAGAAATACATTTTCCAGAAAGAAAAACAAAACAAAACAATTCCCATATCACATTTCTTGGAACAAATGATTCCCATTCATACAAACCAACCATTATATTTTCCTGTTGACAGCACTGTGTTTTCTTTTCTTTTCTTTTCTTTTCTTTTTTTCCTAATACATTTGTAACATGTGGATCAAAGGTGTATGGATTGTTGTCTTTTTTTGAACCCACAAGCAAAGTAACAAAACAGCCAAGTTTTTAAAATTTGCAAATCATTAAGAAGCAAAGCAGATAAAACATACAACGTTCCCAAGAGACTTGAGACATGAAAACATCTGTGTTGTAACATAAGTACGCAAAATCTGTTGCGACTAGACTTGGTTGTTCAGTAGGACTTGAAATGCACTATGATTCTGATCTCTTGTTGTAACTTTGAAGAATCAGCCTATATATTTTGCCACAAATCCCCCAAAACACTATGTCTGTAATAGAGTTGAATCTGTCCATTACTCTGGACTGAACTTCAGACCTTAGGACACTACAAGTTCCATACAGATTATAAGTACATGTTCTACTTGAAGACAAACTCTGCAGAAGATTCCTAGGTTTTGGTGTTCTTACAAACTTAATATGAAAAGCAGGGTTTTGCCACTGCCTTCAAGATTTCATTCCTGTTTCTCACTGTTTTCTTGCCATGGTCCTTCAGTGATAGACTCCACATGGTTAGCAAGAGCAATATTAGTGAGGAAACTGGCTTGTGCTGGCACATGCATGTATTACCCTCATTCTCCACTTTTCCCATGAACTACTTTCCTCAGTGTTAATGCTTTAATCAGGGTATAGTGAGGTAGTAAGTCAAACGTCTTATACAAGTCTTACATCTGTGTAGTTACCTTCATCAAATTGTTTGACAAGACTTATTTTTCCATAAAGCTGTCTTGACTGGCACCAATTATACTGTCATCCCTTAATTTTATACTAATTTAATCCCTTATCAGCTTTTCCATTACATTGCTTGGGACTGATGCCAGACTAACTGACCTGTAATTAATGTGATCATTCTGCTTCCTCTCTTTGGCTTTTGGCAACATTTCATGTTTCTACTGTTCTCTATCAACCTTTGGATTTATTGTGCTTGGGCTCTTTGATATAAAAATATTAATCTCTAACAAAAGGATTTTAACAGTGACTTCCTGGGAAATGTGATGCAAGGAAGTTTATTATCATTGTGTCATATGAGTGTATTGCCTTATTTATCTTCAAATAATGAACAGGAGAGTGTGTGTGTAACTAGATATGTCTATATACAATACATAATATTTCTGTCTTATCTATATTATTAGTAACACTGTTGATTTAAATAGTCCTGTAATGTGTTCATATCATTTTAGGGAATTGCAGGGGAGACAGTATCGCCCTAAAAAACTTCTTATTGTTCTTAGCAACTTTTATTTCTTTTTTTTTTTTCAGATTATTTTTCTTTTTTTTTTTTTTTTAATTGCTGATTTATACAGACCCCTGTCTAATTTGGTATATATATATATGTACATGTACATATATACAAGGAAGAGAAAGTTTTCCATGTTATGCAGAAATGTCATCTTATGTTTTGGTGTTTTCTGCCAAAAAAAAAAAGAGAGACATAATCATAAATGCTGCTCATATGTAATCAAATGGTCAGAGAAGATGTTCTGATTGGATTTAATCCATTCTATGCCGAATGGTGTTATTTTACAGCCCAGAGCATTTATTCTAGTACATTCCAGTAAATATCATAAGGCACACTCAACTCAAGCTCCTCTTTGTTTCCTTTTCTGTTGTCCTTTTTTCCTTTATTTAAACAGGAGTTGTTTGGAAATTCTACTTATTCTCCTAAACTCATTAATTTTTCCTTCAAATGGTCAATATACTTATGTCACCACACCAACACATACCAGCATTGCAGCTTGACACTTAACAATGACATCCTGACAGCTGAAGCCTGCATTCTCAGTTTACTGCTTTTTGTATCTCTTCTGTTTACTGTAGCTTCACAAGAGAATGATGTTCTGTAAACACCTGGTAATTTAGTTAAAATACAGAGCTGGACTTTTAACAAGAGAGCTTTTTTTTTAAGGTTCGACATTCAGATATAAACCAGATGTTTATTGTGCTTTTTAAGTGTCCAGGAGATCTTGTCAAAAGTGTCTGGCATGTACAGTTATTTTTATGTTATATGTAAGTGTATATTATTCTTTGTTTTCACATATTAACACATGTATATTATTTCACAAATGGGTTTTGTTTTCTTATTATGGAATAATACTTTTAGTAATTGCCCACACATATAAATGTGTTCTACAAAGGTATTTGGATTAAAGATGTCTGGCTGCAGCTTTATTAAACAAACTGTTAATTAACTTCAAATATTATCTAGCATGCCAAAGGCTTTCCCTTTGTAGACAATGTAGGTTTATCTATGGAATCTTCAGTCGCTTGGACTTTCTTACCTTTTGTATGCCAAACACCTTTCAGTTTTCTCTCGTACAGAACACTTGAGTCTAATAATGCATGTACTGCCAAGAACTAAAGTCTGCATATGCAGCTTTGCATTTCCAAATTACATTACCAACCTGGACTGGACTATTGTCCTCACATTGAGGAATGTAGATCTCACTTTTACAGTTGCATCAAAGGAAAACACATGATCAACATTTTAATGGCAATTTCTCTTAGGACATCAGTCCTTTTCAAGTATTATTCTTTAAAGAGATCTTTTGTTAAGAAAGCAAAGCTCTGGGAATAGCAACTATTCCCACAAAAATGTTCCCACCAGATTCTGCAGAGTCCGTTTCCCAAGCTCTTACTCCTCAATAAAGACTGACAAAACGAAGAGGGATTAGTTCTTAAAACCCCTCAGAAGACACAGTTTAGGGCTAGACTGACCATTTAGTGTGCCAGTCACAATCTTAGTCATATTCTGTCCTTGTTTATGCTAATTTAAATCTAGTGCAGGACTGTTGAATTAAATAATGTTCCAACCAAGGAAATTAAATTTTGAATTCTGACCTATTTTTATTTATGCTGTCATTTCTGTTCTCGTTTGTCTTATCTGTTTTTACTCAGTCTGTGTTCTCTCCTTTTCCATCAGCTATTGACTCCCCTCTTGCAGCTTTATTTCAGCTTTTGTTTGTCTCTGATTTTTTTCTCATCCTTGTAATGAAAATACATAATCTTCCACAAAAGGTGGTAAAAAAGTGTTTTTCCTAGAATAAGCATGAAAATACATGAGTGGGATATACCTCTCCCTGTGTCTTCTGATTAGAGAAAAAAAAAAGGGGGGGGGGGGGGGGGAAAAAAAAAAAAAAAAAAAAGAAAGGGGGGGGGGGGGGGGGGGGGAACGACGACACTAATTATGGAGCAGTTACTGGAGGAAAAGGGACATTATAAATGAGCCTAAATTTAAAATTATATGTTTGAGTCAAAGCTCACTTAAAACCATAAGCGTCTTCCCGCCAACTTCAGAAGGATGTGAAGCACACCTAATCTTACCTCGCTACTTAACAGAACTTTGTTTAGATCTGTATTAACAACCTAGGAAAACTGCCTTGAAGGTTAAGCTTGCCTTATTTTAAAAGGAAAAGTTTGACAAATTTTGCCAGACTCTGGAACTTAATTAAAACACTGGAAAATTTCAAAGTGACAACTATTTTAAGACTTTTTTTTTCCTATGGTCCTTCTTGGGTGGATCAAGTAAAGTAAAAGAAAAAAGAGCATCTTTAGTTGCTGGGAAGTTTTTCATTCATTCTGATGCCTATCCAAATTCCATTTATAGAAAGAAAAAATATTCCTTTGACCTCCTTAGTGTCTTATGCAAAAATTAAGTTATGGGGTTTTTATACATGTTGCCCTGTTATTACACCAAGAACGTGTCAGCTGTCTCTAAACGAAGAAATCATTACCAGTCATACTGTTCCTGTAATGATCTTGTGTATCAGAACTATATTTACAAGTACTTTTTCCTTTAACTGAATGCAAAATGAGGCTGTAATTACAGGTTTTAAAATTAATTTATTGAAAAATTTGCTACTCTGGTCCACTATAAAGATTTCAGGCGTACTGTACTTTTGACAGGACCAGATACTCATTTGCTGCACGAATTTTAAGGTGAAGGTAATGCTCCCATTGGTGTCATTAAGTCACTTGAGTTAAGCCAATACTTTTTTTTTTTTTTACTTTGAGGGTTGTTGTGTTCCAGAGCAGCAGCCATCTTTCACTATTTCTGAGAAAATGGAAGTTGTAAAAAAATATTGTCTTGAAAGCAATGCCACAAGGCACTGCCAAAGCACTGCATGCACCTAAGGAGCCAGAAGACACTGAGGGAGGTGACAAGGATCATGCTGACTGTGCTTGTCTCTACCATAAACAGATATCCCCTCCAAAGGGGTAAGTCTGTGTGTGTTGGGTTTGTGTGCCCAGCATGCTTTAAAAATGCTGTGGTATGGTGGCCGTCCTGGGGAACCATAGGGAGTTTTAGCCTCCAGCTTCTTCCTCCTTCAAGGTAGGATGCTGTCCTATGTGTCTTTGAATTTTGTTGTAAGACACATACATGAATCTTGATTATAGAAATATATATAAATGGTGTAAGATTTGCATACAATAATAAAAAGAAAAGGTGTGTATATATGCATGTATTTAACTATGTGTATTTAAAACTAAAAAGTTAAATATTTAAAATCTAAATTTTCAAGCATTTTTCTCTGTTTAGATTCCCTTTATCCCATGTGCTGATTCACTATTTTGTTGAATCCGGAAACCAAAAGAAAAATGAAGAATAAGTTGTTTTCTCATTTCAGTTTATAACATCATCTGATAAAATGGAGGGTTCTTCTCTGGATAAAGTGTACAAAAGGTTAGCACTTTGCCAGAATCCCTAGAGTGCATTTTAAACACTTAAGAAAAGGCTTGTTTTGACAAAGGGATATCATCCCTAATTGTCAAATCCATTCCAAACAAAACTGGGAGAAGATGAGTGGGTAATATTTTCAGTTAGCAGTCAGCCCTTTGAAAACTTCATTGTGGACAGTCAGAGCTAATGCTACATTTTTGTGTTATCAGTCACAGTTTTGTGGATTTCATTATTTTCATGCGTTGCATTCATTTGATACTTTAAACGTAATGTTTGACATGTAGGAAGATGGACGTGGCAGGACAGTGTTTGAAAAGAAAACTGCTGAGCTGATTTCCTCATGGTGTGTGCTGGTATGTGTAGCCCTGTCTGCAGAGTGGTGGGATCTGGGCAGCAGCAACGTACCTGACAGAAAGGTCCAAGCCCAGGAGACCAGGGACAACAAGGTTTCTTGGGTATTTTTGGAGTAACATCTGTTGGGAATTAACTAAGTTTCTCCTCCATTTCTCATTGTCCCCCAAGGGTAATGTCTTATGGTCTCTTTGTCCCAACTCTTTTTCACTTTGTTTTGTAATCCCTTTGAGGCCTGTTCCCCACCCTCTTTTCTTTTTCCAGTACTGTGTTGTTTAGAAGTATTGTTGTCTTCCTAAAAGGTCTTTGAGCTCTTTTAGCTGGAATTAATGACATTTGGGTTAGACAGCCAAGAGAAAACTGGATCCTTCCAGTTTAGGGACCAAGTTTGTTAGCTTTGCCCTGGAAATTGTTGAAATAAAGGGAGGCTGCACACTCATCTCTGCCTGTATATTTTAAAGACTTTATTTTCAAACAGGATTCTGTTTTTGGAGAGAAGAAGAACCACAGGATACACTTATGAGAAAAATAATTTCTAAAGCCATGCCAGATCCTCAACCCTTTCCTTTGGCCCAGCACTGAGAAGCAATCTTTAAGCAGCCTGCAGAGGACATCTGGTTATCCTGTGGTATAGAGGAGTCATCGTGCTGCTTAGCCACTTTAGGACATCTGCTCTTTTTAGCTTTTGGAGAGTAATGGGACACAGACAGAATTTGCAGTATTTCGAAATAGACCTGTCAGCAGAATAGTCCCTGGAGTATTTTATTCCTGCTGGTGTAATTTCAGGTTGGTCGCCTCTGCTATTTCCAAATCAACCAGAAAAGACCCAATGCATCTTCAGATGAGACATCAGAGAGGTGTTTTAAAGCAGCTTTTGCCGCCTCTGTGAACTCTGCCCAAAATGTAGGTTTCCAGACAGGAGGGATGTGTTCTGAATACTGAATGTAAGTTTTTTCAGGAAACATCTTAGCCACTAATAAGGACAAGAAGTGTGTAGCTTTATAGAGTCAGCATGAATCAAAAGCTAGGGATCGTATTAAGCCGTTGAAAGCATGAGTCAGTCGGTACAGCTCTGAACTTCCCTGGGCATGTCCTCAATGTAAGATGATTGCAAGTGCCTGCTGTGTTGGTGATATTTCTGTATGTCAGAAATGCTGAAGCTCCAACCATCAGCACTACCTCTCTGGACCCTTAAACCACCTTTTGCTCCACTATTCTTGGATTAAAACATCAAGGACTTGATTGAACAGAGTAATGCTTTATTTGCTACAAAACAGATGTACATAAATTTGGTCTAACCATTCCTATCTGAACAAAAAAGCGGAGTAAATAATTTACACATCCATCATGATGGAAAGAGAAAGGCTCAGAGATAAATCTGCCTGAAAGGTGAAAGGATCATGAATTAGCTGCCTTCTTCCACTCTCCGTCGCTTCATTTTTGGTAAAGATCATCCAACCTCCATCAAGAAATAAGATAAAAAGATAACATAACATAAACTCCTGTGGTATGAACTCACAGAGTGTGTTTTGGTCATTATGCAATAGAGTAAATTATTCCAATTAAGTATCAAGATATCCGTCATGTTTGGACTTGTGAAAGTAAGACATTGAAATTACAAGGAGCATGGATGTTTGTGTAAATTTGAATTAGTCTTCAAGCATCTTAAGCACTGAGAAGTAAACAGAGATGTGGAATAAGGATGTGTAAAACCTATTGCCCTAAAAAAAGATTTGCATTATTTATACCATCACTGAATTTGATGCAGAATAATTTAATCCAGTAGATTTGATCTGAAATCATCCTTAGATTTAAGCCTGTTCTGCAGGTCTTTTAGACATAGACATGTTTCTAGAGACATAAACTTCAGAATTTTAATCATGTTTTGAGACTGCTGGCACCAGTGATATGCATAATTCACAAGTTTCATATTGCAGACATGTTAAGGCAAATGAACTGTTGTAAACATGTAGCCATTTACTGTCTACTTAGAAATCCAGAAGTAAATATTGTCCATACTTCATTGCACAATGAAAAATGCCTCTTTGCTACTGAAATATAGAGGCAACATTTTCTTATTTCCATGGCCACAAAGAGATATGAGGGTGAATAGATGGATTTCAGTATTTCTGTCAGGATGGAGAATGGTAACACATTTTCCTTTCCAGAAGTTTTAATTGTTAAAATGTATAAATCTTAACAGCAATTAGAATTTTAATTAGAAATGCATTTTGTAGTTCATTTTCTCCTCTGCTTTCACTCTTCAGAATCCAAGAGCCCTTTTCTGAATTCAGTCACAAATACAGTGGAGGTTTTTTAAGCAGTACATTTGCAAATCTCCACAACAAAAGAGAAGCAGTCACCTCTAAGGTATCTGAACAGCCTCAAGGAAAATGCCCATGTCAATGTTTACCAGTGAGGTGAATGAAATTTTTTTATCTAGGGCACCCTTAACATTATTGAAAACCATTTTGCGTCTTCGGCACCTGTGAAGGGAGCCAAGATGCTGGTTGTTATTCCTTGTCTGCTGCTTATTTGTTCATTCTCATTTATCTTCTGCATAGCGTACCATTAGCCAGTAAGTAAGGCAAAGCGCCCTTCCAGTACTCTGCATGCGCTTGACACATCATGAAAAGACACCCATGTTTCTGAGAGATACTCCTGGCTTTTGTAGCAGTTCAGGGCAGAGAATGGAACAAAAGGATTCGAATCAAGCAAATTAAGAATGATCTCTAAGATGAACATATATTATTCAGTAACCTTATTTAAATTCCAGGAAGTCTGAAGCCTTTGCTTGCTTTGTGCTGCCCAAAGCCTGCTCTTTGTCTGCTGTCAGATTTTTCAATGTATGACTGGGGGTGACTGGCTCTTCCATTCATTTCCAGGCACTACTATTTTCTCACTCTTCAGTAATGCCTTCAGATGTTCGTCACAGTCAAGCTTTATGGCCATTGGCATGAATTCCACCAGGTCTGAAGAGGAGGAAGATATTGCAGTTTTCCACGGAGACAACACGTCACCCTTCTACTTCTGCCATGCTCCACTGACCCTATCTAAAGTAAGCAGAAAACTTTACCCTTTGCACTTGACTTTATATAGCCGCAGTAATACATTAGTAGAGTCACTATTTCTGGGGATTTTTTGTGGTTTTTATCTTTTTACATTTACTGTCTTCCTGTTTAATGAAGGAAGTGGAAAAAGGTAAAAGTAATAGCCTTCAGTCATTCTGCTGTGACTCAAGATGTGTAAGCTTTTAATTTTACATACCAGTGGCATGAGAAGGGTTCAGAGAGCATGCAGATTCAATGTCTTGAATATGAAACTATGAATGCTGGTATAAAGTACAAGTTTGCTGCAGTTATTGCATGAGTAGAGCTTACTTTTGACAAGGCTCAGTGGGGAAGCAGGAGAACAATTGTTTACCCTTTGGGGTTTTTCCATTCATAGTAGAAAAAGATGCAAATTAGAGCTTTGTCAAACATAGGAGATTCATCTCATGCAAGGTCTTGAAATATGGCTTTGTTCCAAATTGGAACAAAGCACCAAAATTTCCAAATGTTCAATGAAGAAACATGTCAGAGAAAAAATAATTCACCTTGGGTTGGCTGAAACATTTTACTTTGTCAAAACTGAAATGTTCTATTTTGACTTTGATTACTTTATATTTTTGATTGCATCTAACCTGATGTAAAATAAAATACCTTATTCAAAACTTTTAAGTCCAACAATACTGGAAAATGGCATCTGTTGGGCATACCACATTGAAAACAGAGTTATAAAAATCTTCACAGATGTCTACTGAGAGTGTAGAGAAGTGAGCTTTAGTCATTTGTTAATTTGTAATTGCTCATTTAGAATTGTTTATAACCATTTATTTAACCATTTTGAATGAGTCACTCATAATAAAACCAAGAAGCAGGGAGGCCAGCCGACATACACACAACCCTCCCCACTAATGCCATATGAGTTTGGTCCCAGGAGTACCTAGGGAAGCCCATGCAGATGTGCGAGTTATCACAGCATAGGCTGAGTGTATGCCTCTAGCCAAGTGCAGTCATCCACTGCTTTAGGTCACAAACCTTTTTAGCTGAAGGATGAACAGTCCTGGTAGACAAAGTTAACAAGTTTACTTCATGATTTGAACTAGAATGGACTGCAGGTTGGGTTTCTATAACCTTGGAAGATATTCCCGTGAATTAGCCTGGATTTGGGACCAGCAGAACTGAGGTCAGAAAGTGTTCCCAGTCCATGTAGGTGGCTTTTATGTATCCTAAAACAGTCATTGACCATAATGAAATATTGAATATCTGCATTATCCTTCTTTTATTATTTCCAATACCTAGCTAGAATGTAACCTGGATGTGTAACTGGGAATACATGTTTTGAAACAATCAAAGTCAACACTGGGAAAAGGGCTGTCCTGCCTGTTCTCAGCTGCCAGGATGTTGATCCGGTGGGGCTTATTTGGTTTTGTTTGTTTAGTAATGAAGTTGGGGCTTTATTAGTCATTCTTTAATCATCAGGGCATATCTTGTTCACTTGTGGTCATGACACACAGCTCCATCACAATTCCTTCCTACTGACTATAAAAGGCATGATCACAGCATAGCCCAGGAGGGTATGTTCACCCCTTGTTTCACACTGTACTTGCAGCTTGATCACTGCTCAAGCCACCACGTTTCTCAGGATAGTTTGCTGGTACAGAGTAGACCTCTTAAATGGCAAAGCATTAGGTTATAGAGTTGGTTGATTCCTGCCATTCATTAATTTCCATTGATGCAGTGAAACTCCCATCACAAAGAACTATCATTAACTAGTGCACATTTATTTGCTTAAGGAGTCTAATAATCAATCATCAAATTTCTCCACTTGTTTTGTGGCATTGTATTTCATCACTTGGTAGGGTATGAAACACTATCATTCTTTACACAAATTTTTTAACGGAATATTTATTTGAAGAGGTTTCAATATAAATAAAGATTTTCTACATACATTTCTTTAAAAAGATTTATTTTTATTGCAACTATTTGCTTTCCTATGAGAAATTTATGTGAAAAAATAATCTAGAAATGTAAATGGCATGAAAATGAAATTATCCATCAGATGGAAGGGGTGATCACTCCAAGTCAGGTATGTAGCTTTAGGTAAGATACAGCAAATGGCTTCTTTGGTTTATGTTTGGGGGATTTCTCTCCATGCCCCTCTCTCCCCACTATTGCCGATCATTTATCCTTTGAGAAAGAAAAAGAAGGCTGGTATAAATTAGGAATGGTAATGTAAAAGCTTATACCCATAGCATAGAAGTTTTTCAAATTAATACAAGCATTAAATTGCCAAAGTTTTTTCCATATACTCCCAATATTAAACATGACATGCCTGCTGGGGTTGGTATAAAATTTTGTCAACATTTTTGGCATACAAGGTCTCAGCCTGGGGTCAATATTTTCTTGACCAAATTTTGTTGTTTCAGTTGCCTTTTTACACTCATATATTGTAACTCAAACACTTCCAAAAAAAAAAAAGAAATTTGGCAGGCTGTTAGTCCATAATGTGGTCTAATGCCTTTGGGTATTTTTTTAAATGTAAATCATTGAGATATTTAAGGTTTGAGGTTTAAGAACTGTGCACACACTTTAACAACTTCTTTTAAAAATATTTAGTATGCATATTTACTACATATGTATCTTATAGAGACTAGAGATTAAACAGGAGATTACTTGCTAAAATATGCAAACTGCTGTCCATGAATAAACATCCTCATGAACTCCTATTGAAAGTTTCTTATTCAAAAAAAGTTGTTTAAAACTACAATAAAAGCAAAGGGAAGTAAAATGGGGGGAGGAAAAAGCAACGTACAAGTAACTTTAATGGTTTAACTTGGCCACAGAAAATAAAGTTCATTTTCTTTTCTCCTGGTATCTAATCCAAAGCCCACTAGGGTCAAAAGAAGGCTTTCCACCTATTCCCAAGTGCACTGGGTCCGGTCTCTGCTCTGTTGCTCTATTACTGTGCTATGCTGGTGAGCTGCAGCAGCAGCCCACATAACACAGCAGCCTGCTCATCTGCCGTATACATTACATAGATTTGGGGTAAGTTACTGGTGACAGAGGAACTCTTCTCTTGATTGTCCTTCCTTCCTCTGTGAATCTGAATCAGATTTTCACTTTTGCTTTGACATATCAGTGCTTACCAGTTATTTGCTATAGTTCTCACATAGTAAAACATGGGAGGAAAATTTTAGAATCCTGCAAATGTGCCTGTGCACATGACAGTGTTACTTACCACACAGCATCCCTCAGCCTGAGAGTTCTTCTAGATATTAACCTCTTTTCAAAGATATTTTTAGTATCACCTTGGGAATCCATTCTATGATTTTTGTTAGTAACAAATGACAGGAATTGTGTAATCAATGAGCACTGGTGCCATCGCATGCAATGCTCATTTGAATGCAATTCCTGCAGTTCCTGGACAATCTGTTCCTTATGGTGATTTCTGGGAGCTTGTAAACTCTCACTAAGATGCTGGCAACATCAACCAAACATCTCAGACACATCATCTTTCTGAACCTGAACTTTTTAAATGGTGGTTAAACATGTTGTCTGCTTTAGTTTCCTGTCTATCTTCATCATAAGCCAGCACCTGTTTCCAATAAATTATACACAGAGCTGTATCAGCAACACCTTGGCAGCAGCTGCCACCCTGAAAAGCAGAATGCCCTTGAGGACAATACACCTGTGAACACAAACAGTATTTATGTAGCCAAAAGGCAAAACTTAAAGTTACATAAAGCAATTATTTAAAGTCTAATCTATGCCCACTATTAACACAAAATAACCTGGTTCTTAAAAACCAATAAAAGTCTAAAGGCTTTTTCTAAAATACAGGGAAACATGTACTAGCACTGTGGATCTGCTACTAGCCGAGGACTGAAATGTCTGATGGTGTGAAGACATGGGGGGGGGGGGGCTGTGTGTGCAGACTTGCACAGTAATAAGTCATAGATTTGGAGTTCATTATACACAGAGATGAGAGAAGCAGCCAAATAATTTTCAGAGAGACAGTTGAACAACAGACTTTTTTTCTTTTTGGTTCCGCATTATAAAGTAGCATTTTGTTGCCGAAGTACAGAACTACTGTGTTTAAGACAGTGTTTGATCTTTCCATTGCTATGAGACAGTAGGAAAAATTGTTCCTGAGAAAAAGGTTTTCTTATTACTAGAACAAACCTTTCATATCCAGTTCACTACCAACACTGTCCTTTCATGTAACAGTGAGCCTATTTTAGCAGCAGTAACTGCATTTGGTTGTTTGCAGCAGATCACAGGATAATGGAAATGAAAAAAACTAATGATTAAAATAGAGCACATATCTGAGATAAGTTCTCAAGTTTTAGTAAAGCAAGAAGTTAACCCTAGGAACTCTGTAGTTCAAGTAAATTCTAAAATACATTTTCAGTTCAATATGCATAATTCAAACATTATTTGGCACATGAATCAAAGGGGAAGCCATTTTCTACTCAGTGTTTCAAAAAATAACACTAAACATGAGTTCATATAGTGTGCATTGTGTACATGTACTTTTATAAATGTTTATAGAACACCTTTGTAAGTCATACTTTCCAATATCTTCATTCCCTGTCTGATGCCTCCCTATGCCATTTAAGTGATCAGCTCGAATGCTCTTAGGTAATAATGTGCTTTAACACTTCTATTTGGTGAGTCCTGAAATCTGTGAAGGGCTTGCTAATGAGTATTACAGCTTGCTTCGGTGTAATTTTTTTGAATTGTTACGATTCTGTATACAAATACACATAGAGCGGTGATGCCCAGCATGTAGATATTCTCCCACCAATAATTTTGTACAATTAGATCCAATGCATTGTATTTTATGAAGTGCAAAATAAAATTTCAAGAGAATAACGTTAGCATAACCTCACAATAAATACCTTGTCTTTCAAATGTTGCTAATAAACATAAAATAATTTATTTTGTATTTTATTATCAGACAGTTTGAAGTTTAACATAGCTATCTTTATTCCAGTTAACTTTCTTAAAAATGCTATACTTTCATCTCAGAACAAGCTTGGACATTGCAGAGATCCAAGCTAAAACATATACATAAGGTTAATAATTCCATTTCTAAATCTCCAAATGACTGTTCTGATTACTCATGCAATTCTATATTTTTGCCAGGTTCCCTTAAAACTTTAATACAAGTAAAATTAATAGGAATATGTTTTCTTCTAATGCACATGAGAATATGATAGAATGATGGTCTCCATATACAGATAAAAACCTCCTTCTCAATTTTGATTTTCTTGACTATGTTTGATTCTAATTGAATATAGATGCTAGGAGCACCCAGTTAAGATGCCAACCAAAAGGAAATTCAGCTACAGAATAAAAGTTATTTATTTTCTCCTGGAGTGTTTAGCTTTTATTAAATGTCAACAAATCTAAAACCATGGTTTATTAATCTATGTGTGTATGGGAAATAAGTCACAAGTGCAAGTCACTGAAGATAATGTTTGCTTTGGTTTAGATAAACAGGTTCCAGAGAACTGAAATCTCTCACAAGCATTTAAAACCTTTCCCTTGTTTTCCTTTAACATTTGTCAGATCACCCACTGGTGATCAAAGAATGCCAAGCTGTGATACAGCGCAGGGGCTGAAAGCAGACCTATGTTTGTGATTGTTCACTACCTTCTGTGATAAGTTTATTCATTAGTTTCTTTCCTGTTGACTTCCATGCACATTATTAACCCAGGTTGTTACATGTTCTCAAACAGAAAATGGAATTACAAGTGGAAGATGCTTCCACCTGGAAGGTCAACATCTATGCTACCCATCGCAGAGTCATCTAGGGAGTAAGGACCACAAAACCAGCTTTGTGTCGGGACCTGCAGGGAGCCCCACCTTGTTGCACTGTAAGCTGGGTTCCTCCTGACCTCACAACTGTAGTCATGCAGGCTTTGCTGAGATTGGACCATTAGAGTAGAGGTAAGCACTGTACGTAGAAGAAATGTGTTAGCTATACAAGAGACCACACAACCACCATGATTCCTCTGCAGCTTTTCAATGAGGGTAACAGGAAAGAAGGGCCATGTGAGTCACTCTAGTCTCACCCAAGGGATCCCAAGTTTGGTTTGATTTGGTGAAGAGCCTGCTAAGACTTTACAGACATGTGTTACCTTGTGGAAGGGAGTGATAGAGCAAACCATCACTGAAATATGGCATTGCAGCCTGTATGTACAGAAGTGTTGAATCAACAAAAGGAGGAGGATAGAGCATTGGAAACCTGTTTACCCTCTGAACGACATCTTTGCTGTAGGTGGGCACTTCTGTGCACTAGCTGTCATCAGTAGGTTTCTTATGGTGTGATATTTGGACCAGGTAAATGTAGGGCTTGAGTATGGTTTCCAGTCAGATGGAATCCAAAAAACAGGTAACAAAAGGCACCCACCTCTTTTTAATAGCCAAACAGAAGAAAGTACAAATGTGAAATCCAGTTTGGGTAGAATAGACAAACAATCATTAAGACTGGGTATGTATCAGATTGTCGTCTTTGGGAACATTTTATCTCAGCCACAATAAGGTGGGAAAAGAGCCAGTGGTATAAGAGTTTCCTTTATTGCAATACTTCTTTATTGTTTTAATTAAATTTCCTTCCACTCATGGAGATACAAAAAACAATTAAAAAAAAAAGTAATATGAAAGCTCATTGTATGCAAGATTCATCTTGTATTCACAGGTTTTATGTAACACATTTTAAACTGATGTTTGCTTGTTTAAGAATGCACACCTGCACATTACCACTTGTGGTAAATAAGTTTATTATCCAAGGAATGTCTGAACACTTACTGGAAATTCCATATAAATGGTTACGTTTTCTGGTAAGGTCCCTCTTTGGTAAAATATGCTATCCCACTTCCATAATCCAGGGGAAAAAAAAAACAGTAAATGATCTACAAATATCCAGGAAAGATGCACATAAAAAGATTCACAGGGCTTAAAAATATCATATGCCTGATGAGTCAGTGTGTCTTTCAATGTACAATTTAAGCATTCTGTTTTACATTATATTTATGTCAGATCAAATGTTCCACTCAGAGACTAGGACTTTATTAGTGTCTCATTTGTATTTGTTTTTACTTTGAATTAAAACCTAAAGGTGGTGACAGAAGAAATTCTGATGCTTGGCATAAGATTAATACTTGAGGGCCATTCAACTTTGCTAATCATCCATTTGAAGAGAATTTCCTTATGCAAAGAGATTGCTCCACTTAGGACAAAACTATTTTTTTCATCCTTGAACTCCAAAAGAGCAGAAGGGTGGAAAGAAAGTGAGAAGAGGCAAAAGAGCAGAGGGAGACAGAGCAAAGTGGGAAGCTTTGATCCTTTCACTGAGTGGCTGAGGCACTTCAAAATGAAAGAATCTCTCACCACTTAAAAAAGAAAAAAAAAAAATTAAAAGGAAGAGAAACAGAGAGAGCAGTATGAGAGGAGACAAAAAGTGATGCAGGAGGCAAAGCCTCAGAGTGAGAGCTGATGCCAGGCTCTGAAGGAGAAACTGCAAGTAATAGAAGAGAGGAAGCATCTTGGCTTCCTAAACCCAACGAGCTTCCAAGAGAAGTAAAGAAATCACAAGAATAAGATACATTCAAGTGACTTCTGATTTTGCATTGCTCATTAAATTTCTTGAACATTCTAAATTAGAAAATAATTGTGCCATAACCAGACTGAACAGGCTGGAGCTATGAAGAAAACCCATGCCAAAGCTACTGGGCAATCTGCAAGAGGAGCACTGGCCCCAGAGTACTCAGCCTTCAGCAGCAGGACCTCATTTCTAGAGCAGAGACACACACCCTGGAGGTATGCCAGGGTTTGGGGAAGGGGCAGTGCTGGACCCCACCTAGATCAGGGCAAACATGAGAGAACAGGGGTCTATCATCTGGCTCACAACCCATGAGGGACAGGTCTACCACAACTGTGCCTCTGATTTAAAGTGAGCAGAAAATTAACAAATATAGCATATGGGTTTAATTTTGTCACAGCAAATTTGACTAGTACTTTATTCTAGCCCAATGAAATGAGTAGGACTTCCTGCAGTGCAACTATTACACTTGAGGCAGGATCAGTCTTCTAATCTGCTACCATTATACAGCCCAGTTTTCTTTGTTTATACCTTTTAAGTTACAATGCCTAAATCACCTGTCAGTATACATCCTTTTGGCAGATCAACAAATTGAGGTGGATATGCAAAAAAGCCAATTTAACCACCACTTTTGCCAGGGATCCTAATGGCGTGTGAACTTAAAGGCAAAACACTATACTATGCCAGCACTGTTCCTGGCAGTATGTAGTTAAGCATGAAAAATCTGTGATTTGTTGAAGACCAATGAGAGACCTGAGCCCTCCTTAATCTGTAGTAAGATCAGTTTTTGCAAAATAATGATTGCTATGTATGTGGTAGTTAGTATGCTTTTATTTTTGCACGATGGTAACCCCTACTGTCATAATTTATTCTTAAAGAACTACAGTGTATAAGTAATTATAAACAGCATATGAATTCAGTGCCTAAATTATTGCCATCTTTTTTTATCTAACAGCAGTCACTTTTAAATGATAGAAACAGAATACACACCTACCTACTGTAATTTATTTCAGTCATTTTCAACAAGATGGACTCCTAAAAAAAAAAAAATTTCCTTGAAAAATCCACGTCAATCCTTCATCTCTCCTCTGGGAGATGTATTTATACTATTCTTGAGCCAAGAATGGATCACCGTTCACGTAGACAAAAGAAACATTAAGTTTTCCCATTCTTAGTTTATTCTCTTCACTTTTGTGCAGTTATATGTTAAATGAGTTCTGCTGAGTAATAGGACTATCTGGAATCTTGCACAGAAAGGAATGCTAAGACACTGGGTGAAAACTGCTGATTATTTTTGAAATAATCAGCTTTGGCAATCTATAGCAAGGTACTGGTTTTCTGAATTCTAGAAATAGTATTTATAAACATACCAAACCTTTTTTTGTTTGTTTGTTTCCTTCAATGTCCATGCTCAAAGCAAACAGAATTTCACATTAATTTAACTGTATATGTTTGTTATTTCAAGTAAAATTCTCAAGGCATCAAAAGACCTCTGCATGTAAGGTATTTCAAGAAAGCAGACACAGGCACACCAGATCAAAGGTACAGAATACAGATGGATTAAACTAATTTTTAAAAATGTATCCAAAGACATTTTCTTTGACTCAGGGAACATGAAAACCAAACTACCTTTGAAAAAAAAGTTGCAATGAAATGCAGTATTTTTTTATAATTTAAGAAATTCAAAGGTTTAAATGTTTCTTTGCTTTTTCCTTTTTATATATCAATTAGAGTGGGAAACAGCTATTGAATGAAATATATATGAGGTCAAAGACTAAAGCAGAGCCATCAATAATAATAACGTCTGCAGAACATCTGAGTTTTCTTTGAATTTCATGCCACTTTAGAACAAAGTTCTTTGCAAAAGTCTCAGCAAGTAGCGAGATTTTAGGTTATTAAAAAATGAACAGAGACCAAATATTTGAAAAGCATACTATAAGAACATGTTAATAACCCTGTTAATAAATTTGGAGACTTCTTTCCTGTTCAGCATTTATCCTATTTAGCTACCACATGGCTGGTCTCACCTGATTCAATCCTGCTGGTCTCACAAGATGTCCTGGATGCTGGGGATGGTTTACATGAGAAACATTATGGGAGAATTTAGGAGCCCATACAGATTGTGACTTAGGGAAGCAGTTAGACATGAGTCTTGTCTATATATTTTAGGTAGAATTATTCTATCTGCTCACTGTATGCTCAGTTTGTAAAAATTAATTATCTCCATCCCTATGTCTTCATTAGTTCTGATGCTTTGGTCACCAACCAGCATGCTGCTATGGATTCTTACCCTTTTTTAATTGAGAAAGATGAAGAAACATGTCTGAAAATCCAATGGTTTGAGATTCCTCTAATTTCCATTGACAAGAATTTCTCCAGCCAATGGCATACACCTAAAACTGCCCAGCCCTCACAAGTTTTTTTCCTGAGCTCTGCCAACTTCGTCTGCTTTATTCCTGAGCTCTGCACACTTCTTGATCACAGTTTCAGTAGCTTGTATGTAAGAGAATCTCCAATAATATCTAGGTTCTAGTCAGGATTTGGAGACAGTCTGAAAAGTAAATGCTGTCCTTCTAATTTATCTTCTTCCCTTTTCCTACAAGAAATTGTTTGCAAAGTGGTTGTCTTTCCATCAGCTTTGGTTTTCTGACTAATCCCCTTTTTATACTGTTCAGTTGCTATGCCTTCAAGTCACGTAGACTCTCAACTTCCACCTCCTATAGGTACCCAAATATTGTTTTGAACATCATTAGTCAAAAGCCAAGATTATGAAGTTTCCCAGTAACAAGTAAATTTTACTAGTTATGCTTATAAAGGTGTGATAACTATAATCAGCATGAAGGCTCTGGACCTTCAGCAATGGCAAGCACAAAAACCTGCAGATAAACAGGTATCTGCAGCTTTTAATGTATAGCCTGGCATAATGATAGAAATAAGAAAATGATTGTTTAAAAGTATATTTTACCTAATTGATCGATATCTAATGACAGTCACCTTGACAACCAGTTGCCTAGTTCTTGCTCATTTTCAGCATATTGATGCAAACATAGGCTTTGAACTGTGATTACTAGAGACTCACCAAGCAGTTGAGTGCAAAGGGACTGAAGAAGCTGTCAGACATTCTCATGTGTTGTCTGTGCTGTAATTGTTTCCAGTGGTCAGCAAAAAACAAAACAGAACCGTAAGGTTTTAAAGATTAGGCTTAATGTCTCCCGCATAGTCTAATACACGATATGGCCCTTTCCTGGAACACTGTACACACTGAAAGAGAATGATGAAGCAGAAGAATGGGCACTATGCCATTCCATCAGATGAAAGGGATGTTGGTGGATATTTGCCATGGGAATACTTGACTGTTAAGAGCTTGATCTACTGTCTGTTAGCTCATGGGAATGGAACTAGTAAACTTGGGAAACCTCAAATAAATTCCCATTGTATATATAATATAATCCAAAACAGAATCTTCTTGGGAACAATTGCTAATGATACTGGAAGTCATCCTTGTTTAGTGGAAGAAGAGACAATTTTCTATGATCTATTTTGGTACAGATTTTTGTACTGAAAATTTTTACCTACTATATGGAAGATAGAATGTCTGTCATTAGTGAAATCTCCAGTTTAGACATCAGTGTGCAAGGGAATTACAAAGAGGTTTTTTGGTTTTTTTTAAGCCCTGCCACCCCTGCAATGACATGAGGAACCTTTAAAATTACCTAGATGATAAATTACTCTTTCAGAAGAATTCTTGGATGAGATCATCTTTGTACCCTATCCACCATAGTCATGGTTTCTGTTACAAACCAGATGAGCTGAAAAGTTACCTTAGATCTTTTTCTAATTTATGAAACAAATGTGTAATAAAGACAAAGCTAGTTTCATATACAAACATTTTTACTGACATCTAAAACAATCCAATGATTTTGTAACTGTATATTTGGAGGTGAAACTGTTTAAAAATTCTTCCTCGGCTGAAAACTGATAAGATTTTTTAATCAATCATCTGCAGATACCTCACACTGAATAACTCATGCATTTCTAGCTGGCTTCCCTAAAGGGTTTTTGTTTAGTGTTTAATAGAAACCATTAAGTCATTGCAATCAGAATACACAGCTAACATACTAACAAGCACAGAATAGAATAACTGAACTCAATCTGTAAAGAATTTACCTTTTAATTACTAGACCCCAAACAATGAATCAACATAGACTAGTGAATGACATATCAAATATACCTGGTTTATAAAGTACATATAAATACTTAAATAGTGTGGCTTTGGAGTTGGGGACACAAAATATAGTGAAATATTTACATACATAATTTTAGAAAGCAAACTGACTAGGCTCAGTTTAATAACAGTTTCCTGTTACAATAACAGCTTAATAACAATTTAGTAACAGTTTTCTTTTTTCCACCTTGCAGATCTGTTGTTGTTTTGTCTTCTATAACCCTTGAAAGCATGTTTATTTAATGTATTCACTGTCTAAAACCCAGTATCTCCATTCAAATTTTATCTTGACACATCTTTTTTGCCCACTTCTTCTACTCTCACAAGATGCAGGCAAAGAATAATGTGTCTCAGCTGCCACAGAATGCATTCCACCCAAAGAATGTACCCAAATTTGACCCAGGGAACAAGATACACCTCACAATATATAAAAACCTTAATAATAAGTTGACAGAAGGGTATCTGGAAAGCTCCAAATTAAATGTCTTTTCAGACAACTCTAGCTACTCTGTTACTCTGTAACCTTCCCACAGCCCATTACTTGTATGTATGTTAAAAAAAAAAAAAAACTAAACCACAAAATCAATTTGTTTGAAAGACAAGACTTTTCACAGTGACTCCAAGGTGCAGATGAATCTTGGTTTTCCTATTTAAATTATTCTCAGATTTCATTCCCCTCTTTGTCTATATTCTTCTCCTTTCCACTCTCTTTTTCCATCCTTAGTTCTGAATGGATTAAAATTAAATGCTTTAGAAAAGAAGGCAGAAAAAAGACATACATGGCCATCTTCTCAGCTGTTTATTTTAAACTCTCACAGCTCTAGTAAAAACACTATATACCTAGGCGTTGCAAACCAACATTATTTTTGCTGTAAAAACACCATGTGCACATTCTTAGACATGAGTCCTCTATGCAATATCTTTTCACATGCAAAACCAGCTGATATTTCATCGCTTTCAGAGATAAATAGAAGAATTGTGAAAAAGAAATCCACTGCTGTTCTTGTCTGTTTTTCTAGTTACAGATGCTGCTTCTTCAGCATCAGGATTATGCATGTTGATATTAATTATGAAAATGATTTTCTTATATACTGTCTACCCCAGTAGCTGTTACTGTAGAAGTTTAAACTATTTCAGTGTGTCCTGCAGTTGTCACAAACTTACTAAAATATGAAAAGAAAAACTCATTTCCTAGACCAATGTCCTGCTGAATCTAATGCAAGTACAAATCTACTATCCTATTTCACAGAATCACAGATTATTTGAGATTGGAAGGAGGTCATCTGGTCCAATCTCCCTACTCAAGCTGGACAGCCTAGAGCCAGTTGCCCCAGACCATGTCCAGATGGCTTTTGAACTCCTTCAAGGATGGAAACTAGAACCTCTCTGGTTAACCTGTGCTAATACTCAGTCACCCTTACAGTAAAAAATGTGTCTTGATATTAGAGATAGACCCTCCTGTGTTTCAGCTGCACTCATTGTCTCTTGTCCTGTCACTGGACACCACAGAAAAGAACCTGACTCAGTTTTCTTCACACCCTCCCTTCAGGTATTTATATACATCGATGAGATCTCTCATAAGACTTCTCTTCTTTAGACTAAACAGTCCTAGCTCCCTCAGCCTTTCCTCTGACTGAGAGGTGCTTCAGTCCCTTAATCATCTTTGTGGCCCTTTGCTGATGTCCCTCCAGTTTTTGCATATAAGGAGGGGTTTAAAGCAAACCAGAGCCTATTTTAAACATGCTTGAGTAAGACAGCAACAAAGTCAATGAAACAGAAGATAAAAAGGCTGAGCAAATAAAATGTATCACAGATAATATCTTACAACCTGGATTTTGTTCATAAAGCCTTAGCACACAGGAATACAACTTTCCTGGAGCATGTTCTGCTTTGTTTCTGATGGGTAGCAAAGAGGGAAAACCAGGCATCACAGGGAAGAATGAAGAGATGGGACAGAGCAGAGGTGTTTAGAGGTAATGTGCATGTGTGGATGCACAGGTCCATGAGTCTGTCTGTCCGCATGCCTACAGATAGTGGTCTGCTACTGCTAAGGCTGTGTAATCTGATGCAAACTGTTTCATAGATTAAAAAGCTGCATTAGTAAAAAGATCTTTTCAGAAACAGACAGATGTGGTATCTATGCCAAAAAATGACATTGCAAAGGGATTAACTGTTTAAGTGGTCAAATTAAACAAGACAGAAATAGTTAGCTTCCCTTGGCCTGTAGCTCCTCTGCATGAGGCAGCTTGTCTCAAGTTGCCAATACCTCAATGATACTAAGGCAAAGAGACAGTAACGTTAGGAATTGGGACATTTCCCAGTCTCTCACTGTCTGACCTTATGCCTTGTAGTCTTATCTGTGCTAGGACAGGATCTCCCAATCTCCCTGTGCCTAAACCTGGGCCATAGCAGAGTGCTTTCCCAGTGTAGCTATTTCTAGAGAACTGTCCTAGTGCTTGGCTTAGACATGTTTATTCTGGCAAAACTGCACTGTTGCTGGTGAAATAAGCTACCCTGGTAAATACACAGTTTTGTCATAACTAAGTCCACAACAGGGACTTTTGCTGACATAACAAGGAATAATACTTTTTGACTGATACTGCAGTTTGCAGCGGAAGCCTGGCCTAATTCCAGGACTGGGACCTATAACCTGTTTATTATTATTCTTATTAGCAGTCTTACTTAGATTAAGCCATTGGCTTGATACTTGATTTGGGAGATTAGGAATAGTGATGTGCATATGGAAGAAAACCCAGGGGCATGAAGAGGTGCATTGGCCAGACCAAGGACTGTTCCAACACAACTGTGGTGTTTCTGGCACTTATCTTTATTCTTCAAGAGCAAGCTCAGCTGTCTTTGGACAGCATTTTGCCGTAAGACTAATAGGTCTGTTAAAAGAGTATTAGTTGATGTAAGAGAGCATCATCTGGTTTTTTTTATTTTTCTTTATTTCCTCAGTAGGAAAACACCATTTTATAAATACCTATTCAGTTGCTTGCTTTAGTCTCCAGTTCCATAGCAAAGTGAGATGTGCTTTAGTTCTGTGTTAGCAATATCAATTTACAGTATAAAATGAAGGAAGCAGCTCCTGAAGTCAGCCTAGTCCTTCCAAAGACTGTACCTGGTATTTTTTCCTTTCCCTTTGCCCAACTATTGTAATTTTTCCCAATCTCTGTGCACAAGGCTTGTCACTTCACTACTTCCTGCACCAATGCATGGCCCCTTTCCCTAGGCTTAGCAAACGCCCATTCTGCCATTGTTATCTCCTTTAAGCTTGGATAACCTCTCTGTGGCAAACCTGAATAGAGTTCCACATTGCTTGTGCAGCTGCTTCCAAAACCCAATGCCATGACTTTTGAACAGGTGTCTGTAACATATCAAAAGTATGTCCTGTGGCATAGCTCTTGGAGCATCATGAGTTAGGTCATTCAGCCTGAGTCACTTAAAAACACAATGGCTTCACAACCATGGGAAGGTTTACTCCTTCCCACTCCCGTTTCACCTATCAGTCACAGTGATACAGTGCAGTCATAGTATTTTGCAACAGATATGGGCATTCACCTAGTGGCATCCCTGTTTCTTACACAAGATGTCCCAGATGGTTCACTGACTGTACTCTGGACCATATATAATTATCATGTCAGAGAGACCCAGCTTAAATCTGCCAGTCTCTTTACTACCAATGCATAAAAAATAGATTCTTCAAATCTCAAACAAACTGCCAGAGATTGTTAAAGTCCCTGAATAAAGAAAATTGGCTTTGCAACCACCATAAAATGGAAAAGGAATAACAAATGAGTTGGAGACATTTGCTACTGATACCAGGTTCTGAAAGATAACAAAAACATTTGCAGAATTGTATGGCACCGGGTGGCTGAAGGCTAAAATGGTGATGAACACAGAGCCCTGCACAGACGGAAAGGGAGGCACTGAAGTACTTACTAGCACTCCCAAGGAACGCGATCTGGAGCTATAATGTGTTTATGCCAGTTTACAGGCAAGCTAGACCATATGGAATTATTAGGAAAGAAAAACAAAACTGAGAATGACCCTATATCTACATTTTGAATACCTGATACAATCCTGGTGTCCTACATTTCAAAAATAGTAGGACCAGAAAAGGTGCAGGAAAAGATACCAGACACTGGTCAGTCCTGCAGAGAAGTAGGTGCAGAAGGAGGGGCTGGGTAGGGCACAGTCCCCTTGCTGTCAGCAATATCAGAGTCAGAATGCATCTCTTGATGGACTTCTGGTCAATCTTTGCCTGCTGGGGCTTTTAGCATGTAAGTCCTTCATGGAGCTGGATCTCCATGGCCTTGAGTAGCTGGAAGGAAACCTAAAGAACAGTCCAAGTAAGGAGAAGAAAACTGAGAGGGAATTTCCACAGTCTCTGAAAGAGCCAGTCATCAGAGCTGGAAAAAATGTTCTGGATAAAGAATTGCAGCCAGAAGAAGTGTTGAGGTGCATTTTAGATTAAAATAGAGACGTTCTGAGCAGACTTTGTCAAAAGGTGCTTGCACAGGCACTATTTTCAGTATCATTCACAAAGCTTCTACTGTCAGTGAAGCTGATTTTACCCAAAATAATTACTCATTTTTCTTCTTTAAGTATTCTCTAGATTTACAAAAATTGCAGCAGCAGCTCCAACCTTCTACAGTGTCTATCTGGAAGTCATCTGGACATACAGACAGGAATTCACTTACGCTGCCACCAGAGCAGCATCAGAAGACTGGTAAGCTACAGCAAACACAGCAGCTGCAGAGCCTACAATGATCCAGGGTCTGCTCCAGGTGTCAGATGACCAAAGTACTCATAAAGCAAATTGGTGGGAAAATGCTGAGTACAATACATCGTTGATTCTGTATTATTTGTGCCACATTTCTCATTTATGGTGTCATGTCTGACTATCGCTATAGCTTTGATCGTAGAGGGAACTGGCAGAAGACCATTCTAACTACACTTTACATTGTTCTTTCTGTGAGCAGCCTTGGCGTGACCAGTATCTTCCTGTGCAGGTTGCCTGTTTACCACATGTTATCTTTATATATACAGACGTATGTACACTCCGATTAATAAGTTAATTTAGAATAAGAATTCAATGGTGAGACAGAAGACCCCAAGAGGAAAGTTCTTTCCTGTTGAGATAAAGCAGCAACTCTGTTAGCTTAAGCCAGCAGCAACTTTTTTTATGTTACTTAGAATTGCTTAGACTGAGATTTTCTGAACATTTATGCATTTGAAAAAGACTAAACTATTTGAAAGGCACTATTAGCATGCATGCTTTAGCTTTACTTCTTTTTCATGTTTGGCTCTTACAGAAAAATACCAGATTTTGATATGAACATCTGTTTCATGTTTTTCTAAATGTGAGCTTAGTATGAAAATTAACCCCTGAATTTTTGGTTTCAGCAGCCTTCTAGCTCTTCAGCATGCATTCCAGGAGCCTTGGCTTCCTAGTATTGTTAGGAGTTCAGCCTATGGCAGCTTTGCCTTCTGGAAATAACTTGGCCAACACTAAGATGCATTCATACGTTTAATGAAGATGTTTTTACATAGTCACCATCAGCATTTGTCACTTCTTTTTGCTGAGGCACTCCAATAAAAGTAACACAGCTCTCAGTCTCATGCAACCTCATTCAACTGTATCCCAAGAATATATAGGGAAATAACAATCATATTTGCTCTTTCCAGAAATGTGTTTTAGTTACTTACCAGCCCAGCATGTTCAGCAGTGGTGAAACCACTCTCTTACAAGCCTGAGCTTGATTTAGTGGGCAGTTTTTCTCCCTCGTCAGAGGACCAAGGCATCAGACAATAAGGTAGTTTCAACTGGTTTATTTTGTGTGAGTTTAGGGTACATTAGCTAAAGGTAGTGACAACTAGCAAATCTCCACAAATGCAGGAATTCCTTTCAGCACCCAAACTGCAAGAGGATTTTCTGAGTTACCCAAACTCCCAAACCAATAAAACAAGACCTTTGGTAGCTCCTGCTTCAGGGTGGCTCAGGAATCACTCAAATGTGATCTTTCTTTTTGACAAATTGGCAGATCCCTTCCAAAGTTAAAAGGGAACTATACAAGGGGGAAGAAAAGAAATAAATATTTAAAAAAGAAAAAAATTAAATAATTTCTGCATTTAAACTCTTCAGAATGTTTGACCTTGACCATGATGAGTTTCAGATACCATTCATCTCTCACCAGTTTGACTATCTGTGGTCGTAACAAGGTTCTTCATCAGCTTATGGAAATGGTAGGTATTTTTTTCTGTTACTATATGAAGAAACTATTTTTTGATTTACCATAGAGAGAAAGATTTGCACCAAGGACTTGAAAACTCCAGTGGTAACATCTTTCAAAGCTAATGAGATGCTGTTAATATCCCTATCAAATATATAGATGATGTACAGAGGTTTTTTTTAATACCTGTTCACGGGTTTTTTACATACTATCATTGTATTTCTGAGGCCATCAGTGACATCCAGTGGACAACTAGATTAAGCCTGATATGTTTTATAGACATTTGCCTACTGCTTTCCTTAGTTAAAAAAAAAAAAAAAATCAATAAAAATGTTAACCATGCAGTTCACTTGCTTAGCTTCATTATCTCACAGGTGTGATGGGAATCTCCCTAGGGAAAAGCTTGCAGGATCAAACCCTCACTCTGTTCCTTCCCTTTGAACTGGTAAAAGCCAGATGTTCATGGGAAGTACAAGGCTGTGATTTGAGCTCTGCCTTCTATGCCAGCATCACTGAGGTGAGTCAAAACCAAAGCTGCAGTGTCCTAGGATTTGAGTTGGTACAAAATTATAACTAGATTTTTTCTTCTACATGCAAGCAGACATGAATCTCAGTATAAGTGTGTCCTGTCCTCTCTGTTTCATTAATGAGACTTCATTCTTACTGATTTATTTTAAACAAGCTACTTTAAAAGCAGATAATGGGAAAAGCAAGAGAAACACAAATATTTGTTCAGCCTAAATCATACATCTGTATAAAGAACAAGTGTGAAGCACTACAGAAGAGGTAAAACTCAGCACTACAAAAATATTAGTCATAGTGTATCTTACAGAAGTGTGAAAACAAAATTAGGTGCAGTAACAAATTTTCAATAGTGAATTTTAAGCTTGCTTGCAGTGACTAACCATGTTATTAACCTGTTAATAGCCTTCATTTGGTAAAAAAGAGGTGTTCTGGAGAAGGTGGTTGATGGTTTTCAGCCCCTTCAGTGGTGACAGCAGGGCAGCACAGAGGAACTGTACAGACGAGGCTCTAACAGTGTGGCCCTCACTGCAGGTGGTGAAAGTGCATGTCAATCTCTGGGCACCCTCTCCTCCTGTCCATACCTAGGGTTACCCAGGGCCCTGAGTCCAACTGAGTCTTGTTATCCACAGGTAAATATGCCACAAGTGGTGAAAGTGAATGGGCATGAGGTTTGCCCTCACATTTTAGCCCATACAGAGTATAAATGATTATATTTTTGTTTGTGGAAGATCTCTTTAAATAGAAATGATATGAAAATAATAGAACTTAGGGACCAAAATATTTGATGTGCAGTTCCCAGGACATAGGGACTTCAATTGCTGATTTAGCACTACAAAGTATGGGTGACAGTACCAATGGTTCCTACCATTGTATTTCAACAGTAGCAGACATTGTGCTAGTAACACGTCTGTTTTTGTGATCTCTTTCATCTTTGCCTAGATAGTCCATATTCCTGTGACCTGTCCCAATGAAGTACCAATTTGCAAAAAATTTGAACAGCTAAATGTGCTACCTTGGAAAAGGACATTCATGCCAGCTATTACCATTGTTATAGTTGTGATTTATTTTCCCCCCATTATCCTTTCTTCATATCTGGCACAAACTAAATAAACGGGGCTGCTTATGAAAAATAGTTGTGGTCACCAGAAACAAGAAGAAAACTAATAAATTCCAGAACTTTAGTTTAGAATAAAGTCTTTACATGCTATAATCCATGAAGTATTGTTAATTCATTATCTGGTGGACTAATGAACAACAGACATTTAGTTCTTGTTCGCTGCTACTTCATACTTATACTATATTTCCCAGAAGTAAAACACACTTCATGGATTATAGCATGTAAAGATGGAATGTGTGCTCATGTGTACTATTGATGAGAGGGAAGAGCATCAATTAAATGGAAACTTACTCCCTGTTTAGATGGATACTGTCAGAGAAGGAACTTCCCCCTTGTTTACTATATTTTAAATTCCTTTAAACACATAAATAATATATATTTAACTGGTCAAGAGAGGCCAAAACCAAACCCCTGGTTTCAAAGCTTACATATTTGAAGTGCTCTAAATAGATTTTAAATTCAAAGGTAACTGATGTTTCTAAGCTTTCTTGATTCTTGTCAAGGACAGACTGGCTTACAGGGCACCTAGCCATAGCCAGTACAGAACCTTCTCTTTGTAGGCAGAAATTTTTCAGCATCTGTTCATACAACTATAGTTCCCTTTGCACTTCTACCCTTTCCACAGTAGCCAGCAGTGACTCAACTGGCAGCCTTGTGCACCTGGCTGCCAGTAAACAGTGGCAAGGGACTGCAAATACGTAACCATAAATACTTGTAAATAATTTTTATTTATATATATGTATTTTCTATATTACATATTATATATAATTTTTTTTTCATGCCAAGAACTTCTCCAGACACAGCATTTTGATGAGTCTGTTGAAGGTATCATTACAAATACCAGCATTGAGATTCAGAGTATGAGTGCCTTTATTTTTTTTTTTCAATTGGAGACCAGCAGTTTCCTCTGATTTCACAGCAAAGAGAAAGGGAAAAGCTTGCAGAACATGTCCAAATGAAATACAGAAAAATTGTTGTGGATCATTTCAGTAGTAATTCCCCCTGAAAGCCAGTAATACATTTAGAAACTAGCAATTATACATGCAAGGCATCGTTACTGGCAAGTAGCACTGCAATGAAAGGCTGTATAGTTGGTATTGCGGTCACTGACAGTTTGCTCTGTTCTGCTATATGGTTTCCTTTTTATGTATCATGTAAAGAAATTTTGATGATGTTTCACCACTGTAATATACAAACATCATTTTCTATGAGGCATAAAATTAAAATCCAAGGTGGATACCCAAAGGCACTGAGAAAACATGTTAGCTACTTTATTTATGCAGTTATTTAAAGAATCTCATAAGAAAACTGGCATAGCTAAGCCAACAGTACTCATTTGGACAGGATAGTTGAGCTCAAGATCTTCAGCTCACCATCAGCTGTGTATTCATCTCATTGCATGGAGCTTTTGTCATATGTTTTCTTCACACTGTGCTGATAACACAAAGGTTCAAAATCCCACTTTGAAACTATCTCACTGTGAGGAGGTGGTGTGAGAGGATACTTGTGCCTCTCTCTTCTCTTGTGCCCAAAGCCCCCCCTCTATTCCCAGGTCTAGTCACCAAGAGCTGACCCTTGTAGGTGGTTTGCTATCATCCCTGGGAACCTGCAGCACAAGAGAGTTCTGTAGATCTGAAACAGTACAACCCCACTGATAATGCTCATCTAAATGAAAAGCCTTGAGCTTCAGTCCTTATGCAAGAGGCTATGGTTGTCATTGGTGGAACATGCTTTTTACAGCAATGAGAAGGACTTGTGCAGCTGGATCAGAAATCATGCACAAACCACCTCCTGACATCGGTCTGTTTGGAAGTAACTTTGACAGAAATATCTAAAAAAAGGAAGAAATACTGAAAAAAGTACATCTGTTTCTTAGTGTGGCTCTGTCTAGAGGAAGTTCAAAATCAGTTGAGGGTCTGGCAGCTTCCAACAGTCTGTGTGAAGGGAGCATCTAGGCAGAAACTATAGAAAGAAGACATTTGTATTCACCACTAGGCTTCCAGATGCAAAGGATGGGCAATAGCTTCTCCCAGGAGGGACACAGCTTTGAAACTGCATCTCTGCCTTCCACAGCTTCTTCAGCGGGTGTGGAGCTTTTGCTAACTTTTACAGGGAAAATAATTATACCTGCATTTTGTAAATCTTACTTTAAAATGCCCCATTTCACTTCTAATGATGTGGTTGAGGTCTGCTGAGCTCTTTCCTGATGTTGCTGAACTTATTTCATTAGCATTTCCTGGCTATAGAGACAGCTGATCACAGCATTGGCAGCTCTGTGTTTCCATCTAAGGTTTGTCTCAGTTTTGGTCTAGGTTAAAGCAATTATGGAATTAATTATTGGTTGCACAGCTGTTCTTCCCCACACCCTGACAAAAGTTGGCTTAGCATACAGTCTTCCCTGCACAAATGCTGGTGACAAAGCAAGTCTAGTGTACTTAATGTAGTACAGAAACAGCAACTCCCATCATATAGTCAAACCAGAGGATTACAAGGAAATACTTGCCAGGAAAGCTGCCATGCATCCAGCATGCCTGTCACTTGGCCACCTTTAGGCAGGTGGTGTGAACACACCTCTGGGATCTGTAGCATGTAATAGATGAGAGTCAGAGATGCAGATTGGCTTGTCCTTAGAAAGCATTTGCCCTCTGTTTAAACCACCAAATCCTCTATCCAATTATACTAGTAGCTAACTTCCTTCCTCAGTTGTAGTAGAAGTAATTTTCAAATACATTACTTGTACTTCTTGTTCCTTATGTAGTCCCCTCTGTTTCAGTATGCTGATCCCAAATTGTTTGGTTCACTCCCTTTATTGACGTGGACACGTTTTTTCTCTAAGAACTAAATTTACCAATAATCCAGTCTAATTTGTGGCACTTTGTCCTCTCCACATGCATCCCAAGTGCCAGGTCCTGCACTTCAGTCACAACAACCCCAGGAAATGCTACAGGCTTGGGGAGGAGTGGCTGGAAAGCTGCCTGGCAGAAAAGGACCTGGGGGTGCTAGTGGACAGCTGTCTGAACATGAGCCTGCAGTGTGTCCAGGTGGCCAAAAATGCCAAGGGCATCCTGGCCTGGATCAAAAACAGTGTGTCCAGCAGGAGTGGAGAAATCATCATGCCCCTGTACTTGGCACTGGTGAGGCCACAGCTTGAGTAATGTGTTCAGTTTTGGGCACCACAGTAAAGAAAAGACATTGAGGTGCTGGAGCAAGTTCAGAGAAGGGCAACAAAGCTGCTAAAGGGTCTGGAGAAAATGTCTTATGAGGAGCCTGAGGGACATGAGTTTGTTTAGTCTGGAGAAGAGGAGGCTGAGGGGAGAACCTATTGCTCTCTACAACTATCTGAAAGGATGTTGTAGTGAGGTGGGTGTTGGTCTCTTCTTCTAGGTGACTAGTGATAGGACAAGAGGAAATGGGCTTAAGTTGTGCCAGGGGAGGTTTAGGTTGGCTATTAGGAAAAAAATTTACTGAGTAGTGAGGAATCAGAACAGGCTGTCTAGGGAGGTGGTGGAATCACCATCCCTGGAGGTGTTCAAAAAATGTCTAGATGTGGCACTTCAGGACATGGTTTAGTCATCCTGATAATATTTAGTAGATGGTTGGACTTGATGATCTTGAAGGTTATTTCCAACCTTAATGATTCTATGATTCTATTCCAGCACTATATCCTGTCCAACCACTGGCCCACAAAAACACCTCCCATGTGCTTCAGAAGAGGGTAGATTACTGTTATAAAATATCTTATTTAAAAGAGCCCAAATAATCATGTGTCCTTGAAAAGTATACACCTTGCCCCAGAATGACTTAATTTCACTTGCAAGTCTGATGCTGGGCAGCTGCTTCTCTTAAAGCCACCTCTTGCCTGGTTTCCATCTAGGCATAGAGACTATGAACTAACCAGTGATTTAAATGTTGGTTTCATCTTTGAGGATTTAGGTGACTCCCAGGTATGTCACCTCTGCTGATGAACTGATGAGCCATTATATGCTTCAGGTTATATGGAAAATGAAGTGAGATATCAAGAGGAGAAACTAGGGTAGTCTGGGATAAATGTATGGTGTTGTCCTGGGTTTAGTTCAGGTTAATTATCACAAACAGCTGCTGGCCCAAGCAGTTGGGAGGGGATACAGCTGGGAGGGGCCAGATGGGATAAACAACTGAACCAGCCAATGGGATAGTTGATACCATACTGAGTTATGCCACTATTTTATTGGGGAGGGCTGGCTAAGAATGCTTGTTTTCAGCTTGCTTTGGTGTGTAGCTTCAGGGCAGGTGGAGCAGGAAAAGTGGTGCCTTGGGCACAGGTAGAGCTTTTCCTAGCTTCTATTACTTGCTTTGTCTATCATTTCATTAGTACTATCATTAGTACTGTTGTTTTCTTCTCTCTTTGTGTTTTATTAAACTGTCCTTATCTCAACTCCTGGGGTTTCACCTTTTTTCTTCTTCCCAATTCTCCTTCCCATCCCACAGGGGGAGGTGTGTCGGGGGGTGGGGAAAGCAGTGGGTGAGTAGCTGTGTAGCTGCCAGCAGAGGTTAAACCATGACAGGTGTCCTGGTGGCAAGTGCAAGTAGGGTGTGTGGGGTTGCATGGTCCTCTAAGCTGGCTGCCAAGCTGGGACCAAGTGAGGGGTTTCCCCAACACCACAAGCTGCATGTGGCCAGGGAGGGGGACAGCAGTGCCTGCCTGCCTGCCTCAGACCTGGTGCTCCCAACACAGTGTGGCTGCTTTGGCCACATGCTGCCTTCGCTGCTCTCAGGAACCAATAAGAGCACACAGCTCCTCTGCAGTTACAAGGTGTGGGCACAGACCTAACATGTGATTCTTGATTGCATTTCTCTTAGTTCAGTTCCTTTTCATTGATCAAAACAGCAAATGTGCACCTTTTTCTGCTAAGACCGTGAAAAAGTGCCAAGCAGCTTTGATGCTCTAAGAGAAATTCAGGAGTCTATGGGACAAAACACAGCTGCCATGAAGAAGCAAACTAAGCTGAATTTAGAGCTGCATTTTAAATAAATTGTCATCTGCAAGTGTTGCAGTTCCATAGGGCTTTTCCTGATGGCTCTCACCAAGGACATCTTCTCATTCAGTAGTCTCCACAGCATCTCAGCAAGAAAATCATATATGCTTCCAGTGTGCTGTATTATCACCACTAGTAAGTGGAGAACTTGAGACATACAGGGAAGAGGAGTCAGACTTTCAAGGATAGTGCTAATTCTCCATTGTTATGTTTGCAATTTGCAACTCATTGGATTACAAAAACCATCCAATCAGTGACCAGAAACAATATCACACACATTGCTTCAGAAACTAACCACACCAAGGCTTCTGACATTTGAATGGTAAACCCTTACAGTGAATCATTTGTGTACTATTCAAAAAGTGAAACAATATTTTGAAGAAACAGCAAATAATTTTGAAAAAATAGAATGGATAATTTTAGAAAAATGTGTGAAGAAAAAAGAAATAACTTAATTGTATTTCATACTTTCAGCCTTCGTCTCTGCAAAACCAAATCACATAAATAGGTGTTTGTACTCTATCTTCCTCACAATAGCTCTACTCAGCAGCTAGCAGAATTGTCTTTTTTTTTTTTTTTTTTTTCCTTTTTTGAGGGTTGTTTTCATCTCTATGAATTATATTAGGTATCAAAGTGGTAATAGGGATCTTTTTGGTACAACATATTATTTTGCAATGAAGTGTGTTTTATTGTTATCTTCGTTCTCTTCTGTTCGTGCTTCTGTATCTAACCCCCACATTGCTTCTAGTTTTCAGTGACTTTCTGTAAGTTGTCCAGTGGCTTCCTGCCAATCTGAAAATCTCTGTAAATGCAAAGCAACTCTCTAAGGACTATTTTGGAAGCACAAATGCTTTGGGTTTCAGTAAAAGACAAGGCAGAATCTAAAAAACGTTTTAGGATGTTTATTTATACAGCACAAATAGGCATAACACTGTACATTACTCTGTGGGGGTTTTAATTCCCAAACTACATCTTAGAAATTAAGAGCTTTTCTTCTCCTCTAGTGAAGCCTGACTGTTGCAGAAGCAGAGAGAAACAAATGAGATTTTCTAGAATGGTTTGAAAGTTATCAATAACTAAGAGATCAATGTTCACCCCTCTGGTATGTATAAATCTGAAATGACCTGAGTGATTTCAGCTTAGTTATTTTCAGTTTGCACCAACCTATATGACACTGGAATTTTGCTTCTCAGTGATATCCATCAGCTGTTTTTCCTGTCTGTGCTGGTCATTTCAGGCACAAGGATGGGATTACACATGACCAGACACTGCAGTGTACCTGCAATGGACAGTACATCTGCTCTTGTCCAGTAAAACACAATAAGCTTTTAAATATGCTCTCAAGCCTAAATTTGTAGTCCAACACTCATGGCTCAAGCAGCCCAGATTACAGGTGAGGTCTATTGGTGGTAACACCTGCTTACAGCAGGTGTTAGAAGTTGAGAACTGGACAACCAGACAATTAACCCTGGGGTTCGGATGATGGATATTGTTGTTTAGTTAGGGTGTTTTTTAACATCTCAGACAGAATGACAAACATTTATAAAGCAGAACCGGGCATACAGTTTGCTGGCAAAACAGGAAAATATTGGCAGTGAGCAGATACTAGGACTGAATTTTTGGCTACCCCAAAACAAGCAATAAAACTTGGATAAAGCTGTTTCTTTGGGGCTAGGCAAGTATCTCTTTCCAACTGAAGTGATTTTTTTTTCCTTTTTTCTGGCTAGTCTTTGTTGACCTGAATAGATGATTTTTTTTTGATTTTTTAAATTGTTTTGGTAAAACAAACAGGGCAAAACCTTCATCCACCCCAGCTGTAGAGGCCACTTCTACACAGAACTGTTAATTGCAGAACAGGGGAAGTTCATCTATCATTTCTCCCCACCAATGCAAGAGAAACAATGGATACCACAATGCTCGGGATGGAAATCACCACAGAATCTCTGTGTGAGTCTGAATGTGTGAGAGCACAGACAGTGCAAGGCAGCTGGGAGCTATGCACTGCACATGTGCATCTACTGCTTCCCAACTCTGACTCTGCTCCACTTCAAGGGAAGGGGAAGATGTGATGAGAGATTGGGAAATGCCATTGTTTTGGTGTCAAAGGAGACATCAGATTATCTCCCCTAGAAGACACAGTTCTATTTGGACATCAGAAATATCTACCATTCCTTTAGAAGGACATATGTTTTTAGCCACTTTTTTTCCTGTTCCTTTTTGGAGATTAATTTTAATGCCTCTTGTTCAGTTTACCTTAGCAACAACTGCCACTTTTTCCATTTGGGAATATCCGCTATAGGTAGTATTGGTATTCATCAGCAAAGAACTCTGCAACATGAGCCTTCAGGAAACAACCTCTGCCATCAGATGTTCATGGACAAGTCTCATTGAACCTGGGGCATAATTTCACCTTATAAATTGTTTTTATCAGCCACATGATGTTTCTCTATAAACTGTTGTGAATTGCTAAAAGAAATGTAAAGTGCTATTTCTGAACAGTAAAGCTATTTCCCACCCCCAACCCCCGAAGCAGATTATGCTTCTATTTTTGGCAAGAAACTCGTGCTCTACCCTGGGACAGCTTGAGTGAGTAAAAGGAACAAACCACTATGAACTGAATACTTAAGAAAGAAAGAAAGAAAATTCTCCTCCTGCTTGTGAACAGAAGATCGGTTCATTTGCGCATGCTGTGTAAAACTTGCCACAAAGTCCTTTGTGCCATCAACATAAAAAGAACCCTTTGCCCAGGCGGGAGATTAGGATGGCCAGCGGGAATCCTTGCACCCGAAATTCAGACCAGAATGGGTAAGTTCATGGGAAGTTGGGATTTTGAAGGGATTGTTCTGATGATGCCAAAAAAGCAGCAGTAACAACAGCCAAGTCCATGGGCCCATCCAAATCTCTGTTTTCTCTCTCAGTAAAGGTACACTGAGGAAATAGGGTGCAAGGAGCTGGTTTTGCTCACCTTTAAGGGTGCTACATAAGAGTGAACCATAAAGGTGATAGCAGGTACATCAGACATCTCTTTTGAGACCCCCAACCACAGCTTCTCCCTCCCCTTTGTATTACTAAACCCTGAGAGATTGGTGCTGGTGTTAAAAGCCCTGCAAGGAGGTAGCAGCAGCAGCTGAACACTGTGGTCTCACACAGCACAATCAATGCATCAATCTTCCTTACATCGGTGTCTTATCCTGGCTCCCAGAGTCATAGTCAACTCCAGAAATTATAAGGGCACCAAGGAGCGGGTGCTGAGACGCAGGCGCCGCAGCTGCCACTCCCCTCCTGCGCTGGCAATTGTGCTGCCACCTCAGGAGCCCTCCCAGCCGCCCAGACTGGTCAAAAGACCTTTGAATTAACCTTTTCACTAGAAAAGAGATTGTGGTCCTATAGAAAAGTATGAATTCAGAGCAAAGCCTTGCTGCAGGATTAGTCTATTAGAAGAGAAAGGTTTTTTTGTTGTCCTGTAAAATATAAGTGATTATGGGATTTAAAGAAAAAAAAAAAAGTCTGTCTATAGTGGGGAATATCAATGCTGGAACAATGCACGCTCTTATACTCTGCCTAAGTCCTCGTACTGTCCTTATCTCCATTGCATCTGACTGCCTGCCAGGAGTGTGAGCTAAGAGATATAGTGTAACCGCTGTCCTGTGTGGTCCATTCCTCTATCCTCTCTCAAGAGACAAAGGTGTGTGTGAGATGCAGATCTTCTTTGCTATAGGATTTTTTTAAGGATGTGGAGGGCTATCCTAAGATTTTATATCAGAGGAAGAAAAGTCGACTAATTCCCTGTAAGAGTTCCTTCTTTTTTTCTTTTTTTTTTTCTTTTTAATATTTTGGAAGCATTTTCTTTTCCTGGTCAGTTATTTGTCCCTTTAATAGCCAAAGTACCACCAGCAGCTAATCTCACCTTTGGGAGAAAGGTAAAAGCCTGTGGGCTGCAAATGCAACACACTCCTCATCGTATTAGGAACGAATTAGAAAGGAATATTTTTGTATTTTATTGATAAGATATCCATACATAAGCTCTTAGGTACACAGAATGTTAAATTTTTTTTTAGTGATCAAATATTTGTGGGCATTTTCAGTCTGGTGACAAATATGTCTAATTTTAAAAGAGCGTGATCCCCCCCCCCCCCCCAAGAACTGAAGAATAACACTTACTAAGAAATCTGTTCCCTATACAGTATCTAAAAGCTAGTAGAGAGCAAACAGTGAGTACCTCTGTTTTTGTTCATCATACAACCTTAAATAAAACTAGGATTCCTATAGGCCCCATAATAACTAAAGGTAAAAGGCTTTTCAAATTTCAAGTCATGCAGTTCCTATGTCAAAACTATTTAGTGTGGACCTTATGATCAGACTTTCAAATAGATTCTGATCTTTGTTTAGAAACCATCTGGCCAAAGAAAAATAGCCAACTGTTTCATCTCTTTTTTTTTTTTTCTTCACCCCATCCCAAAAATATGTTTTCAGATCAGCATTCCACTTTTCATTCCTTTTTGTCAAATGTGATAAAGGATTTTTAAATAGCCAGTGCATGTTCATTACACACAACAAAGTGTGTGTAATCACATGCTTGTAGCAGTAAAACCCCATATTCCTTCCCTTTACAGATGGTGCAGTAATTATCATTCATCTCTCTGAATATAACTCTGGCTGTGGAAAAGATACACAGTTTGCACGCATTCTAGCCCACTCTTTCACAGAATTTCAAATGTAACTAGTTTTTTGGTTGTATGGTCACATTAAAATTCCCCTTTTGCAACACTTTATGCAAAAACCAAACACCTGGATTCAGAGTTTCCTAAAGGAGTCATCTGAAAATAGGTACTTTCTGCCAAAATGTCATGAAGATTTATGTGCTTACATTCATGGATTAAATTGAGGACAGGTGGGAGAACATTCAAGTATGAGAAGGAATGATAGCAAATTTATGTGTAAAAAAAAAAAGGGGGGGGGGGGTGAAAGGTAGTTATTATGATTTCTGGTGGTTTAGATAAAACAGACATAGATTTTGTAAAAGGGAAGATACCATTCCTGGAAAGCCATCCTTCAGCAGTGAAATAATTATCTGTGGGATTGTATTTCCTTAAAATGAGCATAGAGGCATTATGGAATTCAAAATATACTATCTCAACTACAACCATGGCACTGATGGCACTTGAATGCCACGTGGTGTGTCAGGACAGATGTTTATGAGTATTCTCAGTGCATCAGCACAATGCAAACAGGCACTGAAACACTGCCGCCAAGATAATACTTCCTCACCCAAGTACACCCCCACACATAAAAAAACAGGAGACAGCAACAGCTGCCACCAAGGAAAACAGGATGGTCACTGCCATTCCCCAGAGCCCCTCAGACATGGTGACCTCTAAGCAGTCTGCAGAAAGCCTGTGAACAAGTGAGCACTGGTCACGGAACACCGGTGCAGCACTTTTCACCAGGGTAAGAGAACATTAAAACCAAGTAAGCTGAAGTAAAAGCAAAAGTTGTATGTGAAAATACGTTTTTAAATCTGATTAGTATTTCAAGCAGTTTTTTAACACATAGGTAATCTTGAAGTACAATCTGATCACCAAATAACTGGCCTGTTGGAAATCGATGCTGGAGTCTGAAAAATGTTATCTTATCTGAATTATTTTTTTGGGTGGGGAATGAGGTGTCTAAATGTCTTGCTGTGTCCAGACCCTATATAAGACCCTTTCAAACTAAAACTTACACTGCAAAAACTTTAACATAGCTCAATAGACAGCTAAGCCAACTATAGTTTTAGCCTCTCTAAAACACCACCCCAACTATTATCATCATCCATAGCTAAGACATGTTGTAAAACAAGCTGTTCAGTGGGCACTGAATTCCTTTTAAATTAAAATTAACATTATTCCAACCCATGCACCAAAAGCTGGCTGTGTGTACATTATCATTCTTTTAAAACAGCAGTGCAATGAAGATCAACATATTCCCAGCTTTTAAATCACAAAAGATGATTACACTGAGACAAATGAAAACTGAAGCATATCGACAACCTTTCTTTTTTTTTTAATTCCCTCTCTGTAGGAAATTACTGTAGAGGTAGGCAATCTAATGTTTCACAGAAGTGCTATGCTTTATGCAAATAAATATATAGCTAAGAACAGTCATGAAGGTTAAAGGACATCTGTAAAGAGAATACTATGATTCCTAGACTCTTTGTAAAGTTTATTTATTAGAGGGACTAGAGAAAGCTTCAGAATCGGCTGTAAGGTGCTAATAGTCCAACCCAGATAAATGTTAGCTTCCCAAGTATGGGTGCCAGAAGAAACTGTAACATGGTTAAAAGCTGACACAAAATTCTTCTATCCAAGAAAAACATGTTATTCTACACACACCAAAAAAAAATAAAATAAAATAAAAAAATAGAGTATAGAATATTATATCTCAATATAGCATTGATGTATTATTCTTTTTCAATTTCTACCCTTCAGGTCTACATGAATCCTCACATACATAAATTCAGTTTTAAAATTAAGTGGAAACTATCAAACTATGGTTCATAATTTAAAATTTATTTTTATTCACTGTTGCCTGTAATTACCTCTTAGAAATTTAAAGCTGAAATAGGCTTCCTCTCTAAATTTATTTATTCTGTATCACACGTGCATAAAGATTTACCAACATAGAGCACTTGCATTAATTCTGAGGCACTGGTATTGCTCTTGTGTCCTGAACTGAATGAAATTATTTACAGTGGGACAGAGACTTGTGAGACCAGGCTTTAATTACAGCAACACTTTTGCAAGCAAACCAGGCTGAATTTACCAAGTTTCTCATTGATAATCATTAACAACAACCTGTTTAGTGAATATTTCACAATTTGTTAACGACACGCACCACGTAACTCTCCAAACACCAGCGCATTTCTGATTGCTCAGTTACCTTGTACATACAGAATTTGACTCCTGACCAAAATCAGGGTAACACTGGGACATCCAGACCCATATGTTATCTCTGAAATTTCACATAAGGTCTATTTTTAAAACTATGTCTATTCATTTCAACCTGCCAGGTACACCCAAAGCTTCTAGGAATTCATTATTCAGATAACAGAGTCTTTCCTGTCTAAGGCTCACCAGTTTAACACAACCTCTGGAAATATTTAAGTTCGCTACATTATTTGCTACATTATTTGGAAAGTGGCAGATTCAAAGTATACTGTCTTCCCAGCAGGATGTTAAATTTTCTGTCTGTTTATAGGGTAGAATCTAATTGTGCCCCATTTTCATCTGTACAATCACACAGAAACCAGTGGAAATAGGCAAGTGAAAAAGAAAGCAAATGTAAAGCGAAGTCATTGTTCCTTTTTTATCAAAGATAAGATTTTGCATAGCAACGCACTCTGGGAAACAATCCATTTTAGACAAAATTAGTCCCGTGGTAATGTTGATATTTAGCAACTGTGTTACACCAGGGATATGTTTAGTCCCACTGTTCTTTATTGTTCTCATTAATAAGTCACATTATGTCACACAGTCTGCACGCAAAAGTATTATTACTGTTATGTAATTACTTCATTTTTGTAAGGAAAACTACCAGATTCAGTTGCATATAACCAGTAAATATGGCCAAATCAAAGTTATGCACTCCAACCCAAATATTTTTTACTTTGTTTCTTTACGTATAATTGCATGTAATTTTTAGTTGTGTACAGAATTTTTATAATAAAACCTCATTAATCACAAATTCGTCAATGCAGCAAAAATACATCCAAGCAAACATGGTATTACAGACATGACATGTTTCAGGACGGCAAGATGCCAGGATCCCCATCTTCATCTATCCCCTAATTTTACACAAATGACTAAGTCATCATATCAGTGGTTTTCACATGGAAATATAAACACCACTGAAATTCCATATGCTATAAATGGCTATGACTCTACAGTGCTTAAAATTACAAAGAGTACCATAAGAATAATGTACACAATATCCTTTGAAGGACAAGAACCAAAGCAGCACTGGCAGCATGGTGCAGTTGATATGGGACATTAGCTGCCATCCAGGCTTCTGCTCCTGGATGTGTTATCTTCCCCTCTGCACGCACACACACAGGTTGTTTCAGATCTCTGTGTTTGTTGTTATGCTTCTGTCACTCTGCTTATTTAGCTCTGTAGGCCTAGCACGGATGTCTATGGCTCTTGAGATAATAGAGTCTTAGACTGTATTTAGTTCCTGAAGCCCTATACTAGCACTAATTAAAAATAATCTTTCATGTAGGGCACTGTGGACTCAGATTCATGTTCCTCTGCACACTGAGAAGCTGAAGCAAGTGGAGTTGCTCCTAATCTGTAGCAGTATCCAGGTGAGAAAAATTTTGCTTTTTCTATGCTTTCAGAGCTAAATCAAAGACAGGCTATATTCTGATCTAATTGTTGTCCTGAAGTCAGCACTATGTTACCAGCTCAGGGTCTTTTTAACTTCAGAGTCTCAAGAAGACAATTCACAGGCAAGCAGTGGTGGTGAAATCCAGTCAGGCAAGACATACTTCTGATTTTGAAGCAGAAATTCATTCTATGTTGATGGCACTATTGGCTCAAATATAATATTTACATTCTAGTTTTTAATGGCTTGCAGTTAGGAATCAGACAAGCTGTTCTCTAGGTGGTCTAAATTATATCCTGTGTGCATGCTGCATGCTGTGAAGAGTTTGCTGATCTAACAAATGATAAAAGACTAAGCAATCACCCACTGTAAGTCCAAATCTTTACCCTGGCAAACTTTACACTGACTTTTCACAGGAGTTTTGCCTGAGTAATGACTGTAGCATTTGGCCCATTTTGACCACACCAGTGATTAACAGTCCAGCATCAGGATCCCTGTCCCTCCAGTCCATTTTAGGAATTTAAAGATGATTCACATTATTACAATAACCAAAAATCTTACTGTCTTCTAGTCTTTTTTACCCTCAGATTTCTCTGTGATGAAAATATTTTCTGACTTAATGCTAGTGTGTTTTTTTAGATTTATCAGTTTACTTAAAAGTGTAGATGTATGCCTTGTGGGATTTTCAGCAATATCTGAGTGCCTGTCTCTCACTAAAATTCATGAGAATTACCTCCTAAATGTCTTCAATGAGTCATACCAAAGTGACTGATGAAAAAAAAATCACATTAGATAGCTTTGACAAAGCAGGAAATTTATTTATACTGCCACCCATATGTCAAACCACTACTCAGGTGCCTGCACTTGACTTTTGCTAAAACCATCCTTCTCTTCTCTCTTCAACTCACTTCATTTCATTTACTTTAAAAAGGGATCTCTAAGATATGACCTGATCTTTCAATTTGTACATAGCTCAGCAGTGAAAATCTTAATCCTGACTGAGACCGGGGATTAATTATCTGAATTAATTTTATTCAAATGAATGGTAAAACCTAGACATTGTAGTGACACCAGTGAAAAGCTATCATTTTCCATTTTTGTTTTGAATTTTGTATTTGAAATAGAAGGGCTTGTAAAAAAGCTTTCTTATTTGGGAGGGTCAGTGGATGAAATTTAAACAATTTTCTGACAGGCCCCCATATGGTATTGAAATCTAACACCTTTGTGCTCTAAAGGGCACAAAAGATGCTGTAACAGCCTCTGATGCTCTGCTGTCTTCCCAGGAGCTAAGTGGCTCAGGTTGGACCCAGATGTGTGCACATCTAAGCCTTAAGTTTTCCCCGAAGCTACTGAGGGCAGGCTCTGCAGGGCTGTGGCTCCTGCCTTTTCTGTACTGGCATATTCACTGCCATATCTGTGGCAGTAAGTAAGCAGTGCAGTCATGGTGGATCTAATGATGTGGACCCAAAATCAATACTATGTGCATTTCTGTGGGGAAAGGGGATTAGCTCTGGGGCAGCCCTGTGGCCTGGGCTCATAGTGACCACAGCAGCCTAGGCAGTGTTTTCGAGTACACCTCCCAGGAATCTGTACTCTGAAAACACTCTGTCTAGTGGGAACAACTGGGAGATTTACCTCCTGATCTGAAGTAACATGAGACATCATGTATAACTAAGATTAAAATGATTAATTTGAGGCAATTGCAGGAGAAACAGCCCTTCTTTATGTTACTTTTCTTCATAATCCTGAAATAAACTCTGGGAGAAGGCAAATTTCAGTCTCATTCAACACCTGCTAATATGTTTAGGATACATGTTATAACCCTTATTCCTCCTTCCTGTATCTTGCTGGACTTTGGCTTTTGGAGGAAAGATTTCTGTAGCTGTTTCTCTAATTGAGGGTAGTTCTGCTTATAGTCAGGAGTTATTAACACAGTGAAAGTCCCTACATTATCCCAGCTCTCCATCAACTTCAGGAACAATTTAGTAGATAAGGTACATTTTTGCTTCACCTCTTAATCCCATCACCTTCCAATAAAGCCAGAAAAGAGCTGGGAATATGAATATCTGAGCTACCTCTTAATTCTCAATAAAACACCACTATGCTTGTGAATAACCATGGAAGGACAGGTGGAAATGCTCCAGCAAGTCCAAATCTACTGCTAGCCCTGATGGTCAGGCAGAGGAGGGAGTAGGTGTGTCCCCAAACACAAACCCCATCTCAGTGGGCAATGGGAGCAGGCAGCCAACCCTGTGTAGATCTCTCCTGTGGAAGCTGCTGCACAGTTTATGAACAGGCCATGAAAATGCAGCTGACACACCTTCTTGTAGTAGTTATTAGTAGTAAAAGACTTAATATTTTCATTCTTACAGGGAAAAATTACTCTTTCATGCTGCTTCGCATCAAATGACTGAAAGCTCCTCAATAGTAGATTGATCTAGATGGTATTTTCAAACTGAGTGTAACCACCTACTATTTTCCTGCCCAGGACCTTGAAGAAGGCAGGACATCTGCACCATGCTGGTCCTGGCAATCTAGGTGGGTGCTGCCTCACAGGAGATCAGAGTGTGTGTAGAAACAGCTTTTACTCAAGGAAGGAATTTCTTCTTCCAGGTACAATGTCCTCATCTTCCTGCCTTACAGGCCCTTGGCAGCAAGACCCGCAATTCTCCATGGTTGTGCTTCCCCCGCTTTGCCCTTCCTGGAGACTAGCCACAGCCCTGCTGAGAGGCCAGAAGTCGCTGCCTCCTCCCAGCACCCTAGACTGAACCACAAGCCGCTGAACTGAACTGTCAAATGTGCTTTTGGTGGGCGCACACAGTGATGTTTTGTCTGCTGCTCCTAACTTGAGTTCATTTGTCTTGTTGTTTCTCACAGATGGTTACAATAAGACTGCAAATGATTTCTCCACTTGAAATTAAAAAAAAAAAACAAAAAAAACCAAAAAAAAACAAAAAAAAACCAAAAAAAAACCCTGCTCTCCTTTCTGGTTTCTTAAGTGAAAGTTGGATATCTTAGTTAGGAAGTATACTCTGAATATTATGTTAAACTATTCAATGAAGTCATTTTAGTTTTGCTCACCTGGACTTTAAAACAGTGAAATCTCTTTGGGATGGAAATGTTCCCTCTGCAACCCAGGAAAGAAGAACCTTTTCTGCAGTGTCTTAGGTAGAAAAGACTATATATTATAAATAATTACATGGTAATATTTTCAACACTGTGTTTTTTTCTTTGCATTAACAATCTCTGTGCATAAATAGTAGGTTCTCTGATCTGCTTATATGTTGTTCTGCATATTTTTTTCACATGTATAGATTTCTTTTTTTTTTTTTTTTTTTTTCATCTAGCTTACTAAATCATGATGGGATAATTTCAGGAAGTCTACAGCTAGATTCCCTTCTGCTTGCACTCACTCTCTACTCTGAACAGCATGACATCTATCCCATGCTAATATAAGAAAAATAAGAACAAGTTTTCACTGCAAGAGGTTCCTCTCCTAATTTGTTCAGACTTTCTGGGAGAAGGGGTGAAAATGGCTTCTGAAATATAAGAGACTGACTCTTCAGTAGGGTTTGTCATATCCCATTAGGAGCAATCCAGAAATATCAGTGTCATAATGTGCTGGCGTTCACTCATCTTTACTTGTATCATATGAATGCCTATTCATGTTTTGTGCAACCTATTGCTCAAACAGCTATAAAGACATACTGTGTAACAGGAAAAAATTGTTAATGCACGTAGACTTTCACGTTACCAATATGAGTAATGGAATAACATGCTTTATCCTGTACAGACTGCTACCTATGTCAGTGTACACTAGACAAAAATACATCACCATCTCAGGTGCTTTTACCGCGCCTGCAGATTTTACATTTTAGATAGTCTTTTAGTGCCATTAAAATCCCTTGCTATATACGTATTTCATGGTCATAGAGTTTGTTGCAACGCTTTGCCTAATGATACCACATTTTTTTTTCACTTGTATTCAATTACACCCATTTTGTTATAGAAACCTCTATGTTTGGTCTTTGTAAGGGATTACTATTACATATTCCTATGAATAATTGTTCACTTTAAGGATAAAGTGAGTAGGAATTTGCTTCCAAAGCATTTTCATCAATATACTGTCAGCTTACTGCTGATACCTTTTAATTACATGGGCTTTTCTTCTGGAGATTTATCCTTAAATCTCTTGATAAATCCAGCAAAATCCTGATGTCAACTAGTGGACCACTCCCCGTACAGTGCAATTTTATCAAGTAAAGAAAAGGATCTAAATGGTTTCTTTCCTTTTTCCTCAATTTAATAATATAAAACTGTTAAATGGGAATAGAATTTAGGAGATGCCAGTCCACAAACAAGAAAACTCCAAGTAAAAGAGACTAGGTTACATGCCTTCCTCTGAAAAGAAAAAAAAAATCATCTGTGAGTCTGCAGCATGCAATTTCATCTTTTAGGATTTTTATTCAGACTCACAAACGTATACACATTATTTACCTTTTGTCCACAAATGAAGAAACAAAGCCAACTATGCCTACTAGAGTTCAGAAAAGGCAACAGAGAGAAGCAAGAGAATAGTCTTGAATTTTGCGTAAAATTTAGATGTTAGGTGTCTGATCTGTTTGAATATAATTGCAGTTGCAAATATTCTAGGGTTCCTTGGTGAAACTTAATAAATAAATAAAAAATTGGGTGTGAACATGCCGTCGATCTGGGTATTCGGCAAAGTGCCATCTCTTACAGACCTACAGAGGTTTTGTGCACATTTTTCTGATTGAATGCTATTCTCCCAGTCAGTCAGAGTGCAGCACAAGTTGCCAGAAATCATTCATCAGCCCCTTGCAGAAAAGGCTGTCAGCTAAGGCTACAGGCCTAGCGCCAGGCTGTCAAGTTTTGGGCTTGCAGCCAGTCTGTCATGGTTTGAGGCCAGTAGCCAAGCAGTAACTTTGATGTTTAAGGGGTTAGCCAACTGGTATGTGAGGGTGGCCTATCAGCTCAGAAATAATATACCGCACTCAAAGGTCATGAGTTCTGAAACTAATCTGGCTGTTATAATATTTCTAATAAAAACTGAGGTAGACCTTTTATATTGTAAAAAGTGTTCAAATTATTTCGGTATTTGTTTTGATTAAAATTTCCATTACACATGCTTTTCATTATGCAGCTCAATTAGTATATAAAAGATTTTCTGTTTAAAATGTTCAAATGAGCATAATTGTTCAATTTGGAAAGATTACAATGCTTTTATTTAATTAACACTGCAATAAATACTTCATTTTGTAATGAACCCCATACTTTTGGGCCATTAACCATTCAATAAATTTACAGTATGGAAGGTTCTTTATGGGGAAGAAGATAAATAAAACTATTTAAATGACTGTGCAACAGCTCAGATGCTAAGCAGCAAATTATAGCTTTTTTGCTTCTCATCCACTAGAGTTGTACCTCGATTACAAACATATGGGAATGTAATAAACACTATACATTTCAATTACTATTTTGAACATAAGTTACAAAATACTTTTTCAAATTTGCTATGTAGAAATGCAGTCTGCATTAGTGGTCTCTTCCCAGAAAAAGAAGATGAAATGTGAAGAAGATGAAGGTTCCTTCTCCCATCCCATCACCAGATTCTTCAATTCAGAAAATCTGTGTTGAAATTTCCTGATTTAGATCCTATTATTTGATTCTTCACAAGAATAAGGTTAATCATAAAACTCCCAGCTATTCAATAGGTTATTATTTGCAATAGCAGTATGATTAAGAAAAAACACCTAGTAGTAGAGCAGCATGGTGCATTCATATACACAACAACTAATGAAATAAATAACAGAGAACAGGGGTTCTAACACAACAGCAGGAGTATAGTGCAAACTCTAGCACTCCAGTTGGATTATGCATTAAATCCATTCATTCTAAGGCCTACAAGTGTGTCTATATCCAATCATCAAGAAGTAAAAGTGACTCTTTCAGATATTGGAGGTACTGCTCACAGTCAGATGGGAAGCTACAGTATAGAGTCCCCACAAGCCGGGTGATCCAAGCCCACAGTGCCTGATGAGACTGACTACAAGGTCTTAAATGCCTTTAAAACCCCAAAAAATCAGCAAAGGTGGGAGGTCTCAGCACTTGCAGAAGCTGTTCAGCATCTTGTTTCATCCTGGGCTGCTGGGCCACAGTGCTATTCACCTGCTAGGTAGCTGTCATGAAAAAGGTGTTCACTTCTATCAATATTTTCTGTGGTTTCATGGTTGTGTGCAAGAATGTAAATTGGGAGGGCAAAGCTATTTCAGAGTCACAGGGCAGATCAGCCAAAAAATCTCATAAAACTCTAGTTGCCAGAAATGGCAACATAACCAGTAACAAAATGTAATTTCTGAACTTCACTGGGAAAAAGGCCTCTTTGTAAAACTACAATATCATCTAGTGATAAGGATTCAAAGGATTTTATTGTTTTATTAGCCAAACTTCCCTTCTTCTAATTCATATGTTACAATGCAGAATCTTTAAATGGAACCGAAAAAAATATCCCACCTAAAAATGAAAGCAAACTGGGCATCAAGAAGGCAGGGGCAACCTTTTTTCACTTGTGCATTGTGATAGGACAAGGGGCAATGGATTCAAGCTAGAGTACAGGAAGTTCAGCCTCAACTTGAAGAGGAGCTTCTTTAAGAGTTGTAAGAGAATTGGAATAGACTCCCCAGAGAGGCTGTGGAGCCTCCTTCTCTGGAGACTTTGAAGACCTGTCTGGATGCATTTCTGCATGATTTGCTCTAGTTTTGTCCTGCTCTAGTGGGGGGGGCAGGTTGGACTCAATGATCTTCGGAGGCCCCTTCCAACCCCTAACATTGTATGATCCTGTGAAACAAACCAAGAAAATACTTTGAAAATATATTAGACTTTCATTTTTTACACTTTTAAAAACATCTGGACAGCATTTTTCTGCAATGTCCACTGGAGTCTGATGTTGTACTGTGTTTACAGTATCAATTGTTTACAATAATTATGAAATTAAAATAAGCCACATAACCATGTATTTAGGCATTCCTTATGAACTGTAACCACTGAACAAACTATTTGAAAAACATTACTGCATGCTGTATTTCTCAACTGCTATTTAAAGATTTCTTTCCTAATCTGAAAATAATATATTAACAGGACAGACATAAAATAACATGTAGATTCAGAGAATGTTTAAAACTACAGGTGAAAAGAAAAAGTACTGCTGAAACATCATTTAATAAAATGTTTTTCTTAAAAGCATTTAAGATCCTAAGTATACCTTAAAACAAGTAAACATTTAAAATGGAATTTTTTTCAGGAAATCTAGCCACCTGTTTTTGTATATTTTCTGTAAAGGGAAAAAAGATAGACTCCTGTTGTGTAAAAATAAATTGTGCAGTTTGTGGTAACTTTATTAAAGATGAGTAGTTTTTAAAGCTAGCAGTGAGACATAAATGTACAAGAGTCTCTTTCTTATAGAAGCTTTGAATAAGGACATGCCTGTTTTAAACTGTAGATTTACAGGGAGAGAAGGACTAAAGTATTTTTTAAAAGTAAGTGTATAACCTGGTCAATGAAAGTGTTAAAATCAGATTAAAAATTCAACAAGCCATGTCTGTCCTATACAAGTTTCTGAGTCCCCGGCACTTGTCAGCCTAGTGAACTAGGATATGAGCCTCCATGTATTTCGGTGAGGCTGGTCTCACTGTAGCAAGTATAATAATACCTTTAACATTACTAGGAGAAGAAAGGATATATCCTTTAAAGTCTATTTTGAGGGCTAAAGGGCCTGATTAATAATCAATACAGTTAAGCATGTGCTACATTTCATGTTACTTAAACACAAGTACATGAAGTAGTTTAAATCCAAATGTTTCTCTTGAATAGTAATTTCTATCTGATGATCATTTTTCTTTCTACATTCAGACTACAAGAAGTACTCTTTTCTTGAGTAAATGCATGATTTAGGGTTGACCAGATTGAAAAATGATAAAAGATTCCATCATAATTATCTGATGTTATGAAACTGCAAATAGAAAAGGAAAATATTCTGAAAAATCATGTCCTCCAGTTTAGTTCTGCAATGCTGTCTCTGAACTCTCCACCTAGGGAGTGAGACACTTCTGTTTTAGATCTTGGGAACCAAGGAAAAATGACTTTCCAACCTTTTGTCTATAGAGTAAATTAAAGGAAAAAACCAGCCATAATTGTCTAAAGGATAAGCTATTAATTTCCCACTTTTGACTGTTATGTCAAAAACATTTCTGTTTACACAAGAGGTTGATTTTTATGTTGAAACTTCTTTTTCTTTACCATTTCTATCCCAATCCTACAAAATCCTTCATCCTTCTCTTTTTATAGAAATGTAAACACTGAAAGTAATAACAATGCATTCTACAATGCTGCATTCCTTTATACCTAATTCTTCATCTGCTTACATCTTAAGAAAATAACTGAAATTATCAGAGTGGGGTATTTTTTTAGTTCATTCAGGGTGTGATTACAAACCAAACTGTTTAGGAAATGTGTACTGTAGGACCCTGGCACTGTACTGAAGGGTAAACTGGGAATAGGGTCAAGAATGCTAATTTTTTGACCAAGCTGCCTCATAATGGCCGTAGAAAGGGCTGAGGTTTTGTGGGGTTGTTTGTTTGGGGTTTTTTTAGCTTTGTGGAAGTCTAAATGAAACTATGCTATTAAGACACTTCTGAGTTACATGACCAACAGTCTTGTCTGGTGCCTAAATGAATCTCTTGTCCTTTCTTATACAGATGCAAAGTTGAAGTATTGTACGTCTCATATGCACAGCACTCAGCACTCACTGTAAGCTCTTCTGGGATCCTTATCTCTAAACCAGTTTTTCTTCAAAGTCATGAGCATCTGAAAATTTTGCACTATTCTTGCTAAAGAAATAAAACACACAAGTCCTTATTTGATCTCCCAGGGAACATTCCCATTGCTTTCTTCTGTTGTGTAGGTGCCACAGGATTTGGCATTCTATTTCACAGCTTCTTTTCTTAGGTGACTGGGAATCAGTCAGACAAGGATAAATTAGACCTCTTTTTGCCAGCTGCATTATTTAACTGACTAAATAATGAAAAGTTCAGGAGACAGCAGGAGGTTTTGTATTGAGATAAGTTGTTATAAGAGAAAAGTTAAAGTCTTATTTGCCCTCACCAGGCACAAAGTGCCCACTGCCATTCAGGCTTTACCTGTCCTAGAAAGCTGTGGGCTGTTATGGCATCCAAAGTATTAAACATGATTCTGGTTGTGAGTGATACACCTGCCTAACATAATGTTTGCCTTTGGCTGCCTAAGGAAAATAAATAAATAAACAGGGTAGGTATACAGTGATTTCTTCCCGAAGAAGCCCTTGCAGCTTCTGAGAGTATCAGGCTTCAGGACTTCCTAAAGTTGTTTTCTAAAAGATAACAATCAATACTATCATATAATTGAGACATTAATAGCTTTTCCAAAAGAGACAGATCTTTCTTCATCTGAATGCAGCAAGAGTTGAGCTTGGCCTGATCTTTAGCAATGGAAATTTCCATAGCAGCTTCTTATAACTCACATGTGGTCACAGCTCAGCTTTAAAAGAGCTTAAATGAATTATTGGAAAGATTTACTATCTCATCCTGATTTTCCTGTTTTCCATATTAGTACCATCAGGTGATCGCAGTAGCTTTATAAGGAATTGAATTCAGGACTTATTTTTTTAATTAATCAGAAAAAAATCAGTGGTATATATTACATCACCAATTTATGTTTAGAGCTAGGGAATAAAGTTCCCCATATCACGGTGATCCTACTGGCCTTGTGATCTGTTCCCATCAAAGCAAAGTGTCCAGTGTTCCCTAATAATAATTTATTTCCTGCCCTTCATTCAGAGATTCAGGATGTCTCACACACCTCAGAAAACAATGAGCATGTTCTGGTTTTTTCATATAAATCATAAAAATTACTTAATTCTCTCATATGAATGTCTTAATTGTAAGGCTGTAGGAAAGGTGCACCAGATTCTGAAATGGAAGTTATGGAAAAATACTTTTTTTTTAACAGGTTACCCCACATCTTTTGAAGTGTTGTATGTACTTCTTAAACTTTTTTTGTACAATGTCTTAAATAATATTTTAGTCCTAAAATTCATTCAGATGTTATTTATAGTTATAATGAAGGATAACAACTTTCATGTGAGCATTCGAATATTTAAAAAAAAAAAGCAGCAAGTGACTATACACTGGTGAAGCATCAAATATGTATGTACTTTCATGAGTTCAAGTTGCCAAGCTAATTTATGAGCAGATGAATGAAACAGAGCTGTGAGTTCAAGTAAGTGGTCATCCCAGATAAGTAAAAAAAAATGGCCAACACTGCTACCCTCGAATTTAAGTACTGGAGATGTTGCCTGTCATGTTGGACCATGTATATTATCTGTGCAATAAGGAACAAGGGGAATTGAATGCTCTTCAAGGGGTCTAAAATGTACATTTAGTGGTATTAGTAAGCAATTGTGCTGCAGGAATCTTCCTGGCTGGCTGTCTTGTTCTGGTCTGGGAATTGTCAATCTCTGTACAGCACGTGAGAATAACATGTTGGGATGCCACAAGTATGTGGGTAACATTTATGTAACCTTCAGCCTTTGTGGGAAAATAAAAGCCTTTGTTACTTGGATTTGACTCTGTACCAGATGGTATGAATAAATGTTTGCAATGCCAGTGTTGTTCAGCTTAGCTGATCGATTCTGTCATACTCCCAAGGAGGTAGAGAAGGCTTAAATAACTACTTCAGGATGTAGAAAATATTTTCCTTTTCCTGTTGCAGTAGTATTATGTAGAAGTGATGCTATTCTGACTGTCAGCTTCTCACTCAGTGAGAAGGGATGCATGAATTATGTAAATATTGATCAGGTTTTTAGCAAAGTTCATACAGCTCATTGCTAACCTTTTCACGTACTTTAATTTCCAAAGATGCTTAAAGCACAATTTTCACTATCCTTTTCTGTTTGGTTGGGATTTTTGTGGGTTTTTTAAAGCATTATTGTTGCTTGGACTAACCAAAGCTGATGAAAAACCTGTGTTCGGTTCTTGATCATGTTATCTCTCATTTCCAACCTGGAGAACAAACACATTCTTACGGCAGAAGAATTTGGCAAGCCTTTTTTGGCCAGTACAAGCCTGATGACAGCAATCACCTTATTTCTTACGTGTGGAATATAGAGCCTAGTACACTGGCCTGAAGCTGACTCAGGGCTTCTATGTGCACGCTATGGATAAAAACAACACAGCGATTCATTTATGGGATTGGCATAGCATCTCTTCTCCTTCTTTAAATTTCCTGCTTTCTTTTCAGTATCCAAGGTAGTGGATCTCGTAAACACAGGCACCAGAGCTTTTTTTTTTGGGAAGGGTTCAAACCCCTGTGCCCCACATCCCCCAGAGGCTTCAGCTCTTTAAGTTCAATCATGGGCCAAGCTTTATGTGGACCTTGCTAAAGCTGGGCCACCGAGCCCAAAATGCTTTTTTTTGTTCAAAATTGCAACCTAAAGACTTACTTTTTTTCTGTTTTAAATTACCAAAAGCATGTGCTATTTTTGTCTTCCATGCTACATACAAAAATTTGCGTAAACACCTGCTGTGGTATCAGAGAAGAGTAAATTTCTACATATTTCTGATGCAAAACAGTTTTTTATTTTGTCAATGTCACATAACAGCTTTATGTTGGTTTTGTTCTTCAAAACCCTGGTCTATTTCTCCTTCATTTATGTGGAGTCATGTCATTCAGAAAGCTGTGAAACCTCCAAGGGCTTTTCAGCCCTTTTTTATCCTTACCACAGTACATATCAGACATGCTTCTGCAGAGAATTCCTCACTGCTCTTATCAGACCACAGCAACGTCTCAAGATAATAGCTCTCCACGTCTTAAAGTGGGGGAAATACATAAGTATTTAAATATTGGTGTCTACAAAACTATTATTACAAGGAAATAAAAACTTATGGGATAAATCCACATATGAATAATTGAATTGATACCAACAGAGCAAGGCTGTATTTACAATATTGTAACTTAGAAATAAATTCCCCTATCTCTAACCTACCTGAATTTGTAACAGATGCATAAGTACTCTTTGGGATGTATACATTATGAACCCAAAACTGTCATCACAGCACTCAGGACTACATTTTAACCTGTACATGTGGTGTACACCTGTGCTTTTTCTGACAATGCACTTGATTTGTGGTGTGGGAAGCTCCCAGGTTCAAAGCTAATCTAGTGTTTTTATTTTATCTTATGAGATCTTTTTAAACTTTCCTCTGTAATTCTTACACAGCTTCTGGGGTAGCTGCATCTTTAGTTCCACTTCTTTTAAGAATATGGAACTTAGTTTCATTAATACAGAGTTAACTACTTAGACAAGAAGGACCTGTTGCAGAGCACAAAGGACTATGATGTGTCACAGCAATATTGCTGTTCAGATGCCCTGTTCTATATATTTTCCCTCAAAATCAATGATGTTCAAGAAGAAATCAATTTTATCAATTAAAAAAAAAAGACAGAAAGTCAAATGCCACACCTAAAGGTACAGGTTCTTTACTGTTTCTCTTCAAAAACCATAATCACTGTCTCTGCTACATTCACCCTGGAAACAACCCTCATGTGATGAGAACTGTGGAGACATACAACTACTTTTCTTTTTACTCATTCAAGAAGAAAGATCACCAACCTCTTCTCTTTCTCATTCTCCCTATTCAAACAGCTTAGGCATCCAAATGGGACCATCCACCTCCCTTTCCTTGTACTATCCCTACCCTCCCTTGCTGTGCTCAAGGCAGCTGCTGCATCCTAAACTCAATGATAACACACGTTGGCTATCTGGACTTTTACAGGCAAAATGGCTATATCCTATGTATGGAGTATACTACCCTCTTTGTAATTTAATGCTGGCATTTTTGACAAGGTAGCTGCATTCTGTCTCACAGCATGTTGTATATTTTAAATGCTGTTGTACAACTGCTAGCCAGACCGCACAGTATAAAGTAACGGCTGAACAAAAAAGAGATTCAGTACTAACAGGCAAACCACAAAAGTTTTGGCTGAGCATCCAAAACAGCTAATGCTTATCGGGACCTCCTGAGAGCCCCCTCCTTCCTGCATCCCAGAAACATCCACTGCCAAGTGTCCTGATCCTCATTAACTTCACATCACTGTCATTTGCTAGTTTTTTGCAGCAGCAGCCTCCACAAGCTGCTTGGCACTTCCTGAACACAGTAAGAGACATTCTTTGCTATTGTTCTCTCCTCTTTTTTTTTTCTTTTTTTTTTTTTAATTTTTGGAGATGGCAGGAGACATGAGCTGTGCTGGAGAAATTACAGAATTAGTGCAAACCCTGCTCTGTTTCTGTGCAACGTGGTGCCCTCCAATGAGAGCTGGAATCTGGCCTCCACAGCCCTTTAGACGTCCTTTGTTATTTGTCACACCATCAGACCTCCAATCCTGCCAGCTTAGTCTGAAACATGGAAGTAGCTCCATTAAGTTAAAAAAAGGACCCATTTTAAAAGTTCTGCCTGAGAGCCTGAGACTTAGCAGAGACAAGGACTCTTGCACACATGATATAAGTGCATCAAAGTGCAGCACAGGAAAGTCTAAATATAGTTCAAGTAAATGCCTACACCAAGCATTTACCTGTCAGACAGCAACTTCTCAAGCTTTTCCTTCTCTCCATTCCTGCTCAGTCTGTGTCTGTGGGAACAGGACCACAGCTGCCATCCACAGCACAGCTGTCAAATGCAGTGCCAACACTCCATACATATTTCCTGACAGAAATACCATCACTGATCCTTTTCTCTGCCAATAAGCACTACTGCAAGATCGCTTGGGGTTTTATGCAGTTTCTCAGAAATGGCCTGGGACCACAGATGAGCTTCAGGATGCACCATGTAATCACGACTTCATCTGAAAACGTCAATTAGCCTTACAAAGGACAGAAATTAGAGGAAGACAACACAGACTCTATCACAGGATCAACATTTTCCTCACTAATTCTATTTTTCTTTCCTTTCTTTTCCTCTTCGTCTGGATGCTCTTCTTCTCCTAGTGTTATTTTGCCCATTCATCTTTCTGTGACAGACTGCCATGCTTGCTGCCCCTCTTTCTCTCTCTCCTCTGTGCTTCTCCTGTGTTTCGCAATGCTTTACTCCTATATTACAATTTATATCTGCAGTCACAAGACCCAGTTTCTGAATGGCCGATGAGGTACAATGGCATGTGTGACATAACACCATCAGAAAGATTAGCAAAACTAATTTTTCTACAGATGGTTAAGAATCACTTTTACAGGAAAGCAACTACTCTTAAGTCTTAACAAATCTGTGACCTGCCAGTGCCCTGAGGACCTGAGGAATATCTGCTAGGTGTCACCAACACTCAGATAAAAGCACTTGCTGACATGATTTCACTCTCTCAAAGTGTGACAGTTTGATGTTATCCTTCGGATCTGATCCACAGTGCCAAAAAAGGTGAGTTATATATTGGGTTTTTCTGTTTGTTGTTTTTTAACAATAGAAACCGTGGCTTCTGGCTTCCTTGTGGGTGGTATATTAAATTTGAATTTTTCCCCCTAAAGAGTTCCAGCTATGAATTTATTTTCTCCCCACCCTGCTTGAACCATAATATTGTGCTAATATTAGTTACACCTTGGGGTAGCTACAAATCAGATATGCTGAATTTTGGATTTTCTTCTTGTTTTGTGCCAAGAGTTAGAAACTAATTAGCATATGATGTAGCAAGAGGAAAATCCCAATTCCCAGAATTTTCATAACATACAGTGTCTTCTTACAGACGTAATCTTGTTGTAGATAATAAAATGGTATTGGTTCAGTAGTTGTGGTATTCCTTAGCAAGGGGCAGCAGTGCAGATGATGGATAAACCAGCAAATTGTCAGTGGTATCATTAGAAAATAATCATGATCCTGAAGACACGTCTCCTTGGGAAGTGAAGTGACATAAGTACAAGTGAGATGGCTCTAATTAGCTAAGTAGTGCTTGTTGTCAGCTGAAAAACTAAATAATCCTTTAATTTGCGAAAGAGGTTGATTTCAAATAAGAATTCTCTGAGGAAAAAAAGCCCACTATCAATCACATCCTTCATTGCTCTCATCTCCGAAGGAAGAAAATAATGCACAACCCACAAAGCAGAAATGTCTTTTTTAAACTATATATCAGAATTACCCAAATCATCTGACATGTTGCATTATTAACAAGAAATTGAACTTATGGACATTTCTGAACAGGTATGTTAAGAAAGAAGGAAGAAAAATCTTTACCTGAAAGCATGCTACTCTAAGTTGCATATTGCTTGTGTGAAGTTACGCTCTTGCACTAACTGCTGTTAGTGGACACTATAGTTTGGCCTGGTAATATACACTGACTGCTTACATATTTCATAATTATGTATTATTGCATAGATATTTATCAATTCCACTGCTGTCTGGACATACCTCATCTGTGACACTCTGCTGTGTAACTGTACAGAAGAGGGGAACAAGGCCTTTACTCTGTTTCATTGAAATTCTGTTCTACTTCAGCCAAAAATATGTGTTCAAAATGTCTAGCAGAGGTTCACAAGCAAGAAACTAGACACCATGCTCTCTAACTCATCTCTCAGAACCACGAGAAATAGTGACTCCATGCTAAGAAGTCGCCTCCAAGCATGCTGGCTTACTGACTGGGCAGTGTAAGAGGAGTTTGTATATACACTGGATTATATACAATCTTTGTGTGGCTAAGTCTTTTGCTTTTAAGTTTGTTAATCCTGGTATCTTTGGGTTCTGACTCACAAGTCAGATAGTTATCTCAGGATGTCTGTAGTGATTCCCGCTCTTTGGTGCCTGGCCCACCCACCTCTTGAAGATGTCCCCCCCAGCCCCACCTTCCTCCCATTACATTGTGACTTATCAGCTCATGGACCAGCTGTTACAGTCTCGCATCCTTAAATAAGAAGGAAATAGCAAAACTCCATAACACCTCCAGTGTAGTGCTCATCTGCAATATGAGCAATGCAGATGTGTTCTCTGACACTTTAAAGGAAGTTAAACTCAGTTATCTGAATTCTGGGGAAATGGTAGAAGGATGTCTTGTCTCTCCTCTCCTCACCTTCCTTCCCAGAGGTTTCATCAGTGCTGTTTTGCCCTGTTCTCTGCCCCTTTTCAATGAGATCAGGCTGTGCACCCACACATCCTTGGAGACTGTTTTGAAAAGACATGTGCATATAGTCCATCGCCTATCAGGACCTGTGAGGTAACACCATGTTCACAAGCAGATATTTAGATTTTCAGGGTTACTTGCAGTTAAAAATGTATCATGTAGGAGCTCAATCAAACTGAGTTACAAACTGAAGAGGAATTTTTCAGGACCTAAAATTTAAAGTGCCCAAGTCCCTTTAGAGAGCTTTACACACCAGTCAGTGACTGTTATGATGCTAATGAGGAAGGGAGCAACAACTATGAAAAAAAAAGTTTGCTGAAACATGATGTCTGGAACAAATTTTGAAAGACTGGTAAACAATGTAAGGAGTGACAGGAGCAGAATTTCCTTTCGACGGATGCAGATTTTGGGTGTACATAATGTGTAATTCTGTTTTTATGATGATGAAAGTTAGTAAATGTAACTTTGCATCTTGTACCTGATAGTGGACAACCCACTGGATGTGAAGAAATGGGAAACTATCACAAATTTGTATGAAATATTAGAATTGCCTCTGAGGCCAGTTCACAAAGGCTGTATCAAGCTATTAATTCTTGTGGGTAAAAGAAAACATTTTGGGGAGCACTGACCTCTCTGAAAACACTCTCTAAAAGCTTCCAGTGTTGATTTTTATCCCACAGAATAATAGGAAGTTTTATGTTGTTTATACAAGTCTTCCCATTATTTTTGTTTGATAATGGAATGAGTATTAATACAAAGCCTTCCATGTTCCCACTCAGAACAAGTACATCTAGTACTGACATTCAACCAGGGAAAATCTATTAGTACATTGCCTAGTACCTAGAGCTTTTCTATTCTTGACTTTTTGACTGCAAACTTTGTTTCAGCATTTCATGTCATGGTTCTCTGCACCTGTCGAAACAATATTATTTAACAGGGTGTTTTTATCCTCAGACAGTTCTTTACAGAATTTTACCATCTGGCCATCATAGCCTGTTTTTCTGCATGTCATCTGTTTTTGTTTTAACCATTGTGGTTTGTGGTTTAGAATCTCTTGTCTATGACCTTTGTATCATGAATATCCTCTGTGAGTCACCTTCATCATCACTGTCTTCTAATTTCTCGCATTTTCTTCTGATCTCCTTTTCTTATACCTGACTAAATAGATTTGTTTATTTTGGCCCTAGTCTAGCCTCTGATCTTGTGCTTATTTAGTCCTTAATCTTCTTAACACCTGAGTTGAGAGACATTCTGATTGTTTGGTTCATCTATTTTTATTAAATGAATTTTTAACTATAGCAGTGTCTCAAGCATTGAATAAAAATGACAAACTGAGACTTGCAAATGCACTAACCTCGATATTCTTCAATACCACAAAACACTTTTAGCAACACTAGAAAAAATATCACAATGTCTGAAAACAGAATATTTCTTGTTCAATATTATGTACAATATACATAATCCTTGCTGAAACTGCTACTGAACACAAACCTTTTTACTGGTGAGCCCTTGGTGACAATGGTATGTCATCTACAAGAGAACCTGGTTGAGGAGAAAAGGCACACTTTAAAAACTTTCTTTCCTTTATGTATATGCTGGAAATATGATTCTTAACCAAGAGAAGAGAATATAATTAAAAATGGTATTTAATGCAATAGTTCTTGAATATTCAAAGCATAAGCTGATAGTAAAATGCTAAAATGCTTTGCCAGAGAAACATGTATTCCTTTCCTTTTTGGGGGTTTTTTTTTTTTTTTTTTTGGTGTTCTTTTTTCTTAAGGTTTTCATACAAGCATTTTGTAAATGGTAGAATATGTAAAGAACAATGACTGAGCTCAAAAACTAGAAATTCTGTGTAGTATCAGAAAGCTCTTTTATTGTTCTGGTAATTTTAATGAAAACAGTCGAACAGTTCCACAAGGTTGTTTAAGACATGTATAAAGTAGAAACAGCATCACTTAGTAATTTCTATCTTCATAATGGATATTAAAGACATTTACTGAGTTTACAAACACCTTCCACATTTAGATACCTGTTAGTGATTAAGAGTTTGTCTTTTGAGCAGGCTTTCTTTTTGCCTTGAATTAAATTTGATTCTTGGAACATGGCACGACTGGTTTTGCTAATGTAGTGGTAAAAAACCCATGCTCACACACAGATCAGTGGATGCAAGCAAACCTGCCTTACCATACCTAGGCATTGTGAGGACTGTGTTTACTTGAACTACATAAACCCCTACCTTGTCAGAGGGACAGTATATAGAAATGTGTGGATATTTCTGTTATTCCATCATCTGTGTCTTTGGTAATGATGACGTAAAATCAATTATAAATGACATCTCTGTGTGAAATTCTCACTGGGCTGTCCCTTAACTGTTGCAGTTTTGGAGCCAGGCAACATAAATCCATTGCTTCTGCACAGGCCTAACATCTTTGGAAAGAAAAGGACAAAACTTTTCCCAAAAGGCTCCAATTTTATACTTCAGTTGGCACTTGAGCTCTTTGTGAAAATACATTACTGAAACAAGTATGTACAGCTTGATACTGCTTGATTCTGTCACACCATATGAAATACATACAAGAAGTATAAATCCTGCTTATCTCTTCTAGCTCTGTTAACTTTACAGTAAGCTGTTGGCAAATTTCAAGTCTTCTTCCTTGACTGAGGCTTTCCCTCACCACAAATAAGAACAGTGATGCACAGGTGTTTGCCTTTGGCCCTTGAGGTATTGGCTGGAAATAAATATAGAAATACATAACTACTCTGCCTTTAAGGAAGAGTAACCTCAGCTTCTGTGTAACTTTTCTAGAAGAGCTGCTGAAAAACTTGTGATGGCTTCTCTATTCCAACAACAGCTTCATAACTTCAAAAGTATTATCTCTGTTCTCATCTCCTTATTAGGTAACTTTAATCACTTTACAGACATGGCAAATTCACCCTATTATTGAGAACAAAAAAAAAACATGCATAGTTTTCACAGTTCAAATGAGCCATGTTTCAGAACATAAAAGCAAGTATTTTCTACAGAAAGATAATTTGTTATCCAAACAAATATAATTGGAAACAATCTGGTGAAATAACACTCAGTCCCAATTAGCGTATGAGACTAAGAGAAAATACAAAAGTAAACAGCACCTAAAATCTTTCTTGAGTGTTTTTGTCTAATTTATTCTAATTCATCCCTTATTCAGACTTTAGAAGTGAACAAAGCAATCACAGTCCAGATTTTTGGTCAGAATCTTGAAGTAATCTTGCCATCCAAAATATAGACCAAGTCTGAGCTGTAATGACTTCTCTTTCTTGAAAAACATAGTAAACAGTTTTGCAGGGTATACGTCTAAGTTTATCATTGACCATGCTAATTGGTATATACTTTTCCATAGCCAGCTCAAAGTAGAAGCATTACGGAAGTGGAAGATGCATAAATAGCCTTCATTTGTATATGTTATATACACAATTCAATGTACCGTTTTGTAGAAATAACAGAAAAAGCCTTCAAGAGAGCATTGAGCTTTTGTGAACTGTTCAAGCACTCATTAGCTGTTGACATTCTTTAGAAATGAATAATTTATTTGAGTTTGGGAGAGTAGCACATGATCTAATAAAATAAACAAGTTATTGTCATCTGCAGGTAGTGTGCCAGATATATGATTTAAGCTTTAGTGGAAGGAATGGTACTATTTGCATAGAATACTCATTTAACGTTAATGTTTGGAAAGCTCTGCTGACAGCTCTCGGCCTCTGCAGGGAGATATGAATCTTCACCTGCTGTCTGCTCCCACCTGCTGTTGAGGTCTCTTGTAAACTTAAGGACAGCCTTTGGCTCCTTTAAAAAAATTAATCACTTTCTATATAACTACTCTACACTAGTCATTTAAAGCCTCAACCTTTTTATCAGTACTTATATAAAAATGCTAGACTGTGTCTGTTGTGAAAATAAATATGAGGGGAGTGATTTGTGATGGGTGCCTTCTGCTCTGCTCAGACTGAGGGCAAGGGTTGTATACAATATCCTATTCCCAGGCAGCTCTCCTGGCCAAGCAGACCTTTCGAAGAAGTCCAACTGGCATGCTCAACACTTCATGGTGAAAGGGCGTCACACCCGAGAGGCAGCCACTCCTGTATTTCAATCCTTATCTCCAGAGACAACTGACTAGTCCTAGGGAACCGAGTACAACTTGGCATCAATATCTGTCATACCATCATAGAAAACTGCATCAGCTCCCTCAAGCACATTACGTTTACTCAAATGCTCGCTATTTACCACACTAAAGGGTTTTGTTTTGCCCAAATGACATAAATAGAGAACTAACTAGAAGGAACATTTTACAGATTAATTGATTTGTCACAAAATTTCAGGTTTCACCAACTGTTTCACCGTGAGGATTAATAAAATGTACAATATCAGTTAAACAGACTTTCTAGACGTCATACGAAAAAAGCCCCAAAAAACCAAAAAAACAAACATGAGCTTTTAAATGTTGAAAGCAACAGCTTACAGAGGACGAACTAATTAAGCATGCACTAATGAGGTATGATCTTATGAAACAAGAATTAATGAAACTTCAAAGTGTTACCTTTTGAAGTACAAAGCTGGCAAAACCAGATCCAGATAATTGCCTAACTGCTCATAGTCAGGCCCCAGTCCAGGCCCTAAGACTGGCCTTAAAATCAGTCACCACCCTCTCCCATAGCCATAAGGAAGTGAATAATCAATCTGGACAAAATTCTAATAGTGGTATTTAAGGACTTGCTCCCCAACATATATATTTATATAATATGGACAACCTCCAGCAGGAAGTAAGCAATACCATCTCCTCACCAAGAGGAAACAGCTGGGGGCTAAACTACACAAAGCTGTTCAGTCCTGTGTCTGCAGGAGATTGTTTTGAAGTTAACAGAAAAAAGACAAATTCCTGATCTTGGCAGCTGGAGCTTTAACAGCTTTGCTATCTGGAACTTTGTAAGCCAGTGTTTAGGAGTTTCTCTAGTTAATCTACCAAGGGAGTGACAAAACCAAGGGTTGGAGTGTCCAACTCTTTCTGTTTCCCTCCCTGCCTAATGGAGAGTTAGTTAATACAAAGCAGTACAGCTACAAAATGAAAATCAGGGACATATCCAGAAATAACAAATAGTCTGGTAGCTAAGGACGCTTGCCAGACATGCAGAAGACTGCCTTGTAGGTCCTGGCTCTGAACCAAGGCCAAGCAAGGACTCAGTTTTGATATCCAGCACCCGTATCAGCAGGTTACAGAGGTCATAGAAGCACTTGTATTCACCATCAGCAAAATATTTTTCTAGCCTAGAGAAACACTGTGAAAAATTACTTGTTTGGGAATTTTTCAGAGCTTATCAGTGACCCTTCAGCAAAACTGGGGATGAGGCTACCTGGGATAGAGAATGACTTTTGAGATAATTTTCCAATCAGTTGAGCCCTATCACCTCATCTGAACTTTCAAGCTGCAGTAACTATTGATAAACTGTCATTTGCAACTGTCTAGACCTGTTCAAAATGTGCTTAATACAAAAGATGTTGTTGTCCATTTTCTGCTTTGACAAAAAACTGTGCTCCGCAAGAAACAGTCCCTATTTTCCCTGCAAGACCATGGTCAGAATGCATGCAATAAAACCAAAAAAATGGTTTATTCACCAGTAAGGAAAATACAACTGGGAAATAAGCATTCTAATATGTTATCTTACAAATACTTCAAAGTCATGTACACAAAACACAACTCTATACTATTACATAACTCTATACTTTTGAGTAGGTTCTTTTCACCCAAAGTACAGATCACTATTGACTTTTATCAGAAAGGCACTTAGTTCTTGTATAAGGGAAAGCGTTTATAGGAACTATGTATTCTCAGCATTCTCACAAATATATTTATAAACATAAATACAGTTTGTATACTAACAGTATTTAACATGTGCCTTGAGGAAGAACCTCAAAGTCTAACATTAAATGCACTTTCTTCCTCTAGGTACTGTAGGAGAGCAATAAGTGACATTCCTAGCCTATGATCTAAAGCTTATTATTTAAATAGACCTCAGAGGACTGTGTGAAGCATGAAAGATATTGCAACTTCTGTCTGGGTTCATTTCACACAACACTAGAAATTGGTGCTGTGCCACAATACAGTTCAAACTTCTCAAAGAAAATCTGTATACTGGATCCTAGATATAAAAGCTTTTTCACCATTTCATATCTTGCTCACACATCCCAAGCTTGGATTTAGAATATTCCACTGTTGAATGACTGTACTATATCTTGTCATTCTTTTTACCTTTTGCTGTGAATGGCTGCCTGTCCACCTTTTGCTCTATGTCCACTGTATATAATAAAGATACTGAACCACACCTGAAATGTCTGGAATTTTAGTCTTTCCCAAATCACTGTGCCTTCAGCTTCTTCAACAGCTCTGGTTTTGATCTGATTTATTAGTACTTGTCCTTCTTATTTTTACCACACTTTCAAGGAAGAAAATTAAAACTGTCATACAAATTATTGTTCTCATACATATACTGGAAAGCAAGATAAGGGCACTGGATATAGGTTTAAAACCCCTTTCTTTTATTTAAAAACAGTAGGCTTATTTTCATTAGAACATCTATTAAAGTTTGCCCAACTTCTTCACAGATATGGCTTTGCTTTTTTTTTTTTCCAATGGAAAAATATTTTCCAAAGACATTTGGATATGTTTTAAACAGACAGTCAGGAAATATGTGGGATCATATCCTCAGCTGGTGTAAACTGATGACAATCCACTTCTTTCAAAGCTAGCTTTGTGCAACCACCCTATTTTTCACCAGTTGTGGCTCAAAAACTATCTGGAAAACAACCACTTTGGAAATGTTTACATGCCTGGCTGGTTTTATTCTATCCTTTTTGTTTATATCTTAAATACTTTGGACTAGATATATGATTAATTCAGTGGAAATTTTACCCTGGTTACTCACGAGTTGCTTTACAGCGGTTTGATTTAACTTCAGGGAGTGGAGAGATTGTGTTTACTGATGGAGGAGAAAGAAACAGCCATCATAAACTCCACACTTTGACACTGCTGATGCGCAGGAATGCTGCATACTGCCCTGTCAGCATTGCACCGTGCTTTCATACGTCTCTCACAGTTTACCAGTGAAATTCAAGATTCCTACAATTCCCAATGTACCCAAATTTTCTAGACTGAGGTCAAAATCAAGTTATTGCAGTAAACTTCAATGAATTGTTGTAGCTTTTCAAACTGTATTTATAAGTCAAGAGGAGGATTCGTTATGGTTTTCCTTCTTTGAAGCTTCAGAACCTATACTTTTTAACAAGATATTCCTTCTCATTTCGAAAAAGAAAAGGCTTTTTGGCCCTAAAATCTATGACATGCAAAATAAACAAAGAAGCTTTCTTCTTTCATGTTTTCCAGACCAGATATCTTTACACTCCTGGGAAGCTCCTACCTCCTGTTCCTATCAAAGGAAGATAGTGAGGAGGGGGATAGGGGAAGCCAGGGCTTTCAAAATTGGTTTATTGGGGGACCAACTGTAGACTCCATGATTATGCTTTTTTTTTTTTTTTTTACTCAGATAGCAGGATTTGTGGTTTCCTTCCTTCCACAGAAAGCAAACCATGTCTTACCTGCCACTTCTGTGGCTATCAACAGCACTTTCAGCTATACAGAAGCTGCAATGAGAAAAGAGATCTAATCACCAACAGAGCACAGCTAGGTAGGGAAATAACTTTCATGAAAAGCTAATTCAAGCATGAGCCATTTCCTCATCTCAGGTCAAAAAGACCCCCCCTGCCACTGCTTACTCCTAAAGTCACTTCCGTTCACAATTTAATGAACTATTTTAATGGCACAATAATAACATTGGAAATGATCTTTAGACAAATACCTTAAAAACACTTCATTGTATGAAAAACAACTTGAGAGAATATCCCAAACACAACCGAACAGGCAGGGAGAAGATGAGCTTGTGAATTCAACTCCCACAATGCTGCTGAGTACTGTTTAATGCACTGTATTTGCTTATATGGAATAGAAATACAGTGAAAGTGTGTCATGTATTTTTAGATGTTATTTAATGAGAAATAACAGGTGGAAATATGGAGAGAAGTAGTAGTTTACCACTGACCGTGAGAGCACCACAGACCACAAAGACCTTCTGTCAGGAGGAATTAATTTTGTAAAGTTAAACTAGCTTCCTAGTACCCAGTATAGACAAATCTACACACCCAGAAATTATGAATGAGCCTCCCAGTCATGAGATTGGCTTTAAAATGAGATTTAAGAAAAATAGGACTATTTTACTTGCTTTCTGGGTGTTCAGCCCCTAGGGTTAACATTTCCAAGCTTCTGTTTGCAATCACAAGGACTGGAAAACCACTATTTAAAAAAAAAAAAAGGAACCTGAGATTTGTACATGCTTAAAGGGCTGAGGTGTGAAGAAAAACCCTGAGTCTTGTAAGAAATGTGATAAAGTCGTCATAGTTGGCAGTGCTGTGGATATTATATAGTCTGGCCTTGTCCAGGAGAAAAGTATTCTCTCCAGCTGCTGACCTAACAAATTCTCCTGGTCTCCTCTGGTGATACCACTAAGTTTCAGTCAGTTCCTATACCTCTGCACAACTCTTCTGAACTCTAAAATGTTTAGAGTTTATTCCACAGTTAACTGACCTCAACACTGAGTGGGCTGATCATCCAAGGAGCCAATATCAATAGCTTTTCACGGTTTGGTTGGCCCCAGGAGTGCCAAATATACCATAGCAGATAGCAATCTGAGACACATAATATTTTTCTAAAAAGAAAGCTAATTTTCTCATCTTATTGAATTTTCTAGTAGTTTCAGAGAAGTCTTGTGCTGGTTTCATCTCAACATTTAATGAATACTGATTTTTTAAAGAAACTGTTTATTTGAATTAAAAATTTACTTCCTCACATTCCCCAAAATATCAAAGAAATTGAATGTTAGATTTATAATTAATGTGGTTTGGATTTTAAAAGAAATTTTTTACAGCAAAGAACATTTCCATAAATCATGTCCATGATTGAAAAAACATGGTCATAACTGAAGACAAAAATGCTTCATTTTGCATCTGTTTCACATATATAAATGTGTCAGATTTACACAAAACACACTGATAAAGATGAGGGAGAAGGGAAGAAAATTATAAAAATAGCCTAGGTTGTATTGGTAATACTTCTTTTATTATCATTTTCTCTGATACTATTGTGACCAAATTCATTACTTTTCTTGTCTGGTTTAGTCACTTAAGCTATTAAAAAGTTAAAAGAAATGTAACTTTTATGGAATTAAGTTCTTAGTTCAACCCTAGAAAAAAGCTGGCACGTGCAGTGTGTCATTACCTTATATTCTTCTGACCACAGATAACAGCCCTAAATTACTTCATCACAGAAGTGCTTTATTTCTCCTCACACCAAATGTGGTCGTATTCATAGTTTTGATTTCAGGGACAGGGTTGGCAGGGCAATGCCAGTGTGCACCAGGAGATTTGCCCAGTGTTTCCATAACACAGCACTTCCATAAAGAAGTGAAGTGCACTTATCATGTGCAATGTCCTACTTGTAGTATTACTCCACAATGTATACCTAGTTGGCCAACAATCTGCTATTAATAAAAAAAAAAAAAGAAGCACTAATACGTTTCTTCTAATATTTTTAATTATAATATACATCTTTAATATATTTGACTTTTTACCACAGCAGTTTGGCATGAAACAAAGAGAGAACAAAACTATACAGCAAAAACAAATTAACCTACCTAAATTTAACCTACCACCATCTTGATGGGAAAGCATATGTAGTAAATTATTCAAACAGAGGTAAGTAATTTGCTACATAACTTTTTTTTTTCCTAACAAGTGTGTACTTGGGGTGGCTAATGCAAAATCTATCTCCTTCATATATAAAGTCCCTTTAAAGTTGTTTTCAGGGTATTTCCATTTATAGTGGACTCTCCTTCAGTTTACTTACAACATAAGTATTTGCGCTTAAAAAAAATTATGCAATTCTTACATTCTGTAGCTTATTCTATCAATACATTATTTAGTAAAAAACACACCTGTTTGTGAGAACTTTCTGACAATAAATTCCTATGTCCTTCAGTGGTAAGTTATAGTCCTTTTTGCAGTATGTCCCTTAATTAAAAAAGTAACAGGAAAAAAAGAACAGTCCATAAACCTACTTCAGGAATGGTAGGTAAGGCATAAAATAATCACTCAGTTTTCAGGTGTTTCAGTTAGGCTAATTCTTACACAATTTGAAAGCTTGAAGGGATCTAAATGAGAGTGATATTTATTAAGTAAAATCTTAGGATCATTCTGATTTTAACTTTGAGCTGCCTCTGCCCTCTCTGCCTGTTATCAACACAACATGGCAGCTCTTACTTCCAGGTGCTTGTCCACCACCGTTGCCTATGTAGATGTGACAGCCATGGGGCCTTGGCTCCCTTTCTAGGGGTGGCATCCTGCCCTCAGTGGCCAGGGGCCACCCCTCCAGCAGGCGAGCATGGCCACAAGGTGGGGAGGTCCCACAGCGACCCAGCAGCCAGGGTGCAGGGTTTGGCCCTTTGCACTGTGCCTTCCTATCCATCCTCGAGAGGCTTCTAAAGCTGGCATGTGGCAGGCCTCATTATTGTTTTGTGCTTCCTTTTTATTTTAGTTGGCATTTATTTACTTGCTGAGGGCAAGGTATCCTCAAAACTAAGGCAAACCGCATTTTTAGAGGCACAGAAAAAAAGAAGTGATACAAATTGTGCTGACAAAATGGAAACTCGATTTGCTTCCCCGCAGGCCCTGCAGCTGCACTGCTCCCCAGCCACAAGGCCCCCGACATGGCCGCCCATGGCAGCCCTCACTCTTGGCTCCCTGGCCTCCCGGCATCACCGTGGTCACCAAACACAAACATTGAGGAATATCATGGCCATTTGTGAACAGCTCCCCCCCACCAAATGTTCTGATCATCATTTGAAAGGGCTTTCAAAGGTCTTGGCCCCTGCCCCACCCTCTGAGGGTGAGCTATGATCAGCACCCACTGAAGTCTGTGCTGTTTCCAAGGCACTCTTGGCCACAAAAAGCCTCAGAGCAGGCAAGAGCCCAGCCCCATGTCCTTCCCTAGGGCCAGGAAGCTTCAAGCCAATAGCCAAAATGAAACTGCTCTTGCTGATGTGGACCAGGAGTCCCCAGGACCCTCGCACCTCCTGCCCAGCCATCATGCCTGTCCCTGTGCAACCTCACTGGCACAGCCCAGCCCTCAGTCTGACACCAAGGAAAACAGGAAACCAGACAAAATAAGGGGTGGAGGGGAGAGGGAGAAGTCAGGACAAAGAAAAGATACAAAGGTTTAAATAAATATAAACAGTGAAGCAACAGAAACTGGAGGATCAATCTGACAAATGACTTGCCTGGCTGGCCTGGCACTGGGACACAGGCTGAAGCAGGAGAGGTTCCATGCGTCCAAAGGCTTGAGAGTATCTTGGAAGAGCCCTGGCTGTGCCTCCCGCCATCATTCCCCACACAACCCTGCCTGCTGTGCCTCCATGCTGACAAATTTGTTGTGACTTCAAGGAGCACGGACAGCACAGAGCAAAGAGGCAAGGAAGGAAGGATGCATCAGGGTCCTTTACAACGACAGAAATATTTGTAAACATGACAAGCAAATGTGCCAATTACAATATTTTTTCCCTAATGTGAATAAGCTGTATGAGATATTTGTTTTGCATGAGCAAAGGCTGCAGTACTGAGCCTAGTGACCACTTTATGAATCTGAAATATTTCTTCTGATTTGGTTTTTATATTCCAAATCTTTGCATTAGCTAATATCCTAAATAGCAGTCATACCAAATTTCCTTTTACTGAACTTCAGTCAGCTGGCTTTAGGTGCTAAGTCAAAAACAAAAAACTGTTTATTGCGTGCTGCTATCTCCAGCACCTAACAATCTATTTCTCAAAACCTGAACATTTTAACTGTGCCAAGCATTCTTTATCAAGGAGGTACCTGGATAGGAACCTGAATTTCTGAGTGTTTCTGCAAAGAATAAACTACTGCTTAATGTTAAGAACATTACAAGATGGATATATTCTGCCTCTATAAATCTGAATTCTGTGCTGATTTAACCACATACACACAAGAATATAAGAAGACCTGTACTGGGAGGCAGCTAACTCATATCCAGTCTACAATAGTCTCTCAGCTGGCACACAGAAATTAAAAAAAAAAAAATAAATTTCCAACTCCAGACTGGTTTGCTCAGTGACCTCAGATCCTCAGTGACCCTAAGAGGATCTCTCTTATGAGTCCTCCTCCAGTCATCTGGGGCTCATGTGAATGTGACACCCAAAATGTCCTTGGTCCAGAGGTTCTCCTGCTTATCTCAGGAAGAACTTGTGGTTTTGGACCTGGGCCCCACAGCCCTCACCTGTGAGCCCTCACTCTTCTGTTAGACACAGGCAAGAACCAATCCCAGTCCACCTACTGACAATTTTCTAAACTTCAAAGAAAAGTAATTTGTAAGGCACTGTACTTTTAAGAGGTGGGGGGCAAATGAAGAAAAAAGCAATTTAGAGGTAATAGCTCTACTGGGTGAGCTATTGAAACACTTTGATTTCCACATTAAACCAGCAAAACTCTGATGTTTCCAAGTTCACTGGGATGTGTGTCCAAATTGACCTTTTATTGCATATGGTCAAGTGCTGTGAAAAATCCCACCACTTAGCATCTCTCTGTTATCTCAGCCACAGGCAGGGAAATTCTCCTCTTCAAAGAGAACCATAAAAACAGATAACAGAGACAAAGACTTCTGTGCCATCAGCATTTCAAACTCCACATCCCCTCAGGAAAAGAGAGGGGTTTTTTTGTAAGGGAAAAAAGGGTTATTTGTAAGAGTAAACTGACCAAAGGCAGTAGTTTCTCACCCACCAATCTTATGCAGCAGAGAAGAAATGCCTCTGGGCTCTCCACCTGGAAAATGTAGTAGCAAACCAGTGCAGGTACAATTCTTGGAGTTCTAATGTGGTACCAGTGGCACTGGTAAATCATTATACCAGACACATGTTTACTATTTTCCCATATAGTGGAAGTGCAAAGATAGCTTTCTACCCAACTCTTCTACAACCTCCTTTCAGCCCCTTTTTACCAAGGAGCATGATTTTTCTTACACTAACAGATCTATAATCAGAATTTCTGTATACTGAATGCCAAAATAGATGCTGCTGTATGTGGGTGGGAGGGGGAAGGCGTTTGCCAGTATAGCACATTTCATTCAGGGAACTGGTATAAACTACATACAGACAAAACACTAGCTTGCCAGTATAAGCTGTGGCTACATGAGGAAAGCTTGCCAGAATAGCAAACTGCCAAATCTTTTCTAGCATAGAGAATCCATGCTATGCCGCAGATAAATGTTGCTTCAGACATTAACTCTCACTAGTCTCACCATACTGCCTGTAGGAGCTGACACCACTGATTGATAGATGCTTCATCTTTTCTCCATAATCTATTCAAGTTCAGAAAATTCAGGAGGCCTAAACTCTTCTGGAGAAGATGGAAAGGTAAGATATCTTTGGAGGCTGGCTTATAGCCCTATACATTTGCTGTGATGAGACAGATGCACTGGGGCATGGCCATTGCTACATACAGAGACATAAGATCTGGCTTTGCTGCATTAGAAAAGAAAGAGGACTACCATTTCATTTCACTTAGCTGCAGTAGTCACTATTGTCCTCAGCTGAATTCATCAAGCTGTCTTCTATCACAGAACATGAAGGAAATGGCTTTTACTTGCAAGTGAGAGGACTGGACAACAACTTGACAATGAGTTGGAATAAAAGCACGTTACTACAGTAGGGGAAAAAAAAAATCACCTGGTATAGCAGTAACAGTAATAATTTCAAACTATTTCCCACAGGTTTGTGCAGGATCTTTTCATGTACTACTTGGGGACATCTTTCCTATGCTCCTATCCAGAGTCAAAGCAATGATGGCTATATGGTCTTTCAAAGACTTACACACTTTAAAAACTAAAAGTAGACACAGAATGGCGAGAACATCAGACAGTAAATACCATAGATGAAAAAGTGGGATTATCAGTTTAGCACAGGAAACAAAATAAATGCATTTCTTTTTCCCCCTAACCCCCCCCCCCCAAGGATGGCACTTCAAGTTAATGTCAAGAGGTCTGCTGAAAGAACATATGTAATATGATATGATCACATGTGAAAACACAAGAAAATTTATTAAAAAGATGATGCTGTATTCAAAGCATTTATCACAGAGAAAATTCTTTTTATTGTTTAAAAGTAATGATTGGCCTCAGCATCTGAAAGCAGATAGGTGGATGTAAAGAAGATAATTGTGTTGCATATATGGTATTCTGTGCAGGTTGGGGTTTTTTTTCCACAAAATTTTATAATTACCATGATAAGAACATTTAGACACTATTTGTCTAGAACACAGGAAATGGTATCATTGAAACCACCAGAAATAACCTCACTTTACAAAATTATGGAGGTGATGCCCCAAGGCCATCTAAGAGTGGCTCATGCTTTTTGGCACAGTGAAATTATTAATTTCTGATATAGGTTTAAATTCCAATATCCCTCCCTATTTTTTAATTTTTTTTTTCTTTCCATTCTGCAGGTAGGTGCTTTGCTTACTAATTTCATGTATGGATTTTTTTTCATTTTCTCACATATCATCCTTTCTTTTATTAATCTAATTTCTGAGAATAATGAAGTCTTCATATTTTCTCTGTATCCCCAGCTGGCTGGCAATTGGTCCTACACTTTTAATGGGGAGATGACAGTTTATTAAGCATTAAAGTACAGGCTAATGAGTTTTTGCCAAAGCCTGTCAGAATTAATTCATTTTCCAGTGAAGTGAAATGAGTGGCTGAATGGATCAATACAATTGCCTGCAATCAGTGATCCTCCACAATAAATGCAAGAAAGCACTGCCACTGATATTCTGCTGTATTTGCCATTAGTGACTGAAGTCTCAGGTTACCCAGCTCCTCTTCCAGCTGCTTTCACAAAGGAGGTTTGCCAGGGAGGGTGAGGAAGTTCAGGCAAAGTACATAATGGTGATATTAACTAATTTCTTATTCTCATCCAACATTTTCCCCCATTGCCCACATTTGCCAGCACTCAGATTTCATGTCTCCATTGACTTTCAGGAAGAAATATTTCAATTTCTCGTAAGGGCCAGATTTTGGCTATCTTACCACTGCATGGGATCTGGCTTCAGAGATAGTCCCACAGATTTCTGGGAGGGGACCAAAAAAAAAGTCATGGTGAAGAAGGGCTTCGGGTCAGTGGAAATACACATTCCTAGGTTAGGCACTCCACAGTGTGAGCCAAGGTGTTAGTATGTTGCTACCAGGTTGTCGAGACCAATTAACTTGAAACACTGTTTATTATTAACATTTATTTCTCAGCTTTGTCTGTTATTCCTGATTTCCTGAGTTGGTCCTTGTGACTGATTGCTCTGAATGCTGCTTCCACTCACAAAAAAAAACCAAAAAAAAAAAAAAAAAAAACCAAACCAAAAAAAAAAAAATCACCAAAAAAACAACCAAAATTAAGAAATCCCCCTTTCTCTCTGCACCAGCCATCTTTTCTGGGGACAGTGTGACCTAACTCACACATCAGCTTTGGAAATGCAAAAGTCTCTGGGACCCCTTTCACATGGCCACTGACTGATTTAAGAGGCGATTCTTATTTATTAGACATTACGGTAATTCATTTTTCATTGTTTGGGAGATTCAGGGGGCTTTGTGTTACCTTTAAAGAAAGTGCTGACAAGCTACCACAAGTGTAAGGAGAGAGGCCACACAAGAGGAGGAAAAGAAAACCAGTGCTAATGGCTGTTTGCTCAAATATGGCCAATGTTCTTCATTCAGCCTGTATTTATTTAGGGATTCAAGGAATATTACAATTGTGGCAACTAATCAGGAGCCGCTCGACTTTATAAATTGGTTCGCTTATTCGTATCAAGTGCTCAAAGGCAATAAATATCCTGGTTTGGGATGTATGACATCGAAGTGCAGAGTCACCAAGGAAGGCAATGAACACCCTCCCTCACTCCACCACTCAGCACTTAGCAATCGTTGGCTGCTACATAAATACTGTGCTGTATTATGATACGTGCTAGGCACAGCCTTGTTCTCTAGTGGAGCCCCAGCATCACTGCCTTGGCTCTGCACAGAAACAAGTTAGCTCCTCTCTTTGGACTTGGACATAGGAAGCAGAGCCCAGTTTTACTTTCCTGTGTTTACTTATTTCTTGTGTCTTCTTACTTTTAGACAGATGAAATGTATTGGATTCCTAGGATCAAGAATTTAAAATGTTGATAATGATCCTATATCAGGATATCTTCGTAAGTACACTCCCTGAGAGATAACAGTTGGTCTGTTAACAGCAGAGCCAGTAAAGCCTGCTTTCCTAAGACTTTGTGCCTGATACCAAAGTGCTGCATGGATGCACTGTTATCTGTAATAAGAGGTTAACATTCACTACAACCTGTCCTTTGGTAGGGTCTCTTTTGTCTGCTGGGTACTTTTTATAAAACCAATAAAAATGGAAGGTATTTTAGAACTGTCCCCATCTGCAAAGTGTGGTTTAAGCATCACTGGATGAGAAAAGAGGAAAACTGACAGTCAAAAAAGAAAACCACATTCAAGAAAGGGCATTAAGTACTGGGTAGAGCAAAGGTTGGTAACTCCAGTTAATTCTATTGCAGGTAAGAAACAACAGGAATAGTTTTTCAAGGACCACATGATTAGTATTTATACAATTTATGTATTATTATAGGCATTTATAGGATTCAGACAAGGAAGAGGAATATGCATTTAAAAAACTCTTCACATTAATTGCAGAATTACCCCTTATACACTCTAAAGTAGGCATAAGCATAGTAGGACAGTAGTGATCTCTCATTGTTTTAATACTATTTCTACATTTCATCAGTATTTTTAATTCTAGCTAATTCTAATATATATTTTTATTTCCTTTCAACTCTGCATTCTGTGGAGATAAAATGATAGAATAAATATTCAAATCCCAGGTCCCACTCCTGTGCTCAAAGTTAATATACACACACATGTGCATTATGCACAAAAAAAAAAAGGGGGCAAACAGTACATCTTTAAAATAATAAGGAAATCATTACTTTAAAGCCAATAGCTCAATACTTGGATGGATTTGAAGGGAAGGAAGACCAGGGAAGGTGAAAAAGAATGTTTCACAGTTTTAGAGTTTTTACAGATGCTATTATATGGAGAAACCTGAATTAAATATGCTGAAACCAATGTGTTCTTTCAGCAAGAAAGATACCCACATTCAGAGTGTTCTCTTGACATCTGTGCTTACAGCCAAAGATGACTTGTTTGGGTTTTTTTTTAAATCATACTCTTTTTTTCAATTTCAAATCAGAAATCTGCAACTTGGTTACAAGTCTGTCAGATAAAAACTATTGGACTAAGTAACAGAGCTCCCTCTAATGGTGCTTCTATAGTTATACTGATTTGTAGTATATTGTTATGTCGTGTTCTTCTTATTTGATGCTAATAAAGTTACATCAAGTGTGGGACTGCTTTGTTATATGTATTTGTGTTTATTCATACCCATCTGGTACTACAGCTTTTCTCTCTGAGAAAAGAGCAGTTCATTGCAATGGGGTGTGAATATCAAAAGAGAGCTTGTGCAAAGGAGGATCATTATTATGTATTAAGCAAACCAAAAGGGGAGCAAAAGCATTAGCATCTGGATAGTACTTTATAAGGATTTTTTTTTGTGTGTTTGTAATGTCTGGTTACTTGCTTGCAAAAAACATAAATTAAGAAAGATAGTAATAATTTCTTTTAATGTTTGGTTTTTTTTTTTTTTTTTTTTTTTTTATTTTTTTTTTTTTTTTCACTCATTCTGGCGTCCCATCATGGGAGAGGCTGCTGTTGTCTTTGGGATACTGCCAGGCATCTAATTGTTAAGGTGGGTTGAAGACAATACAGGATTCAAAGAGAAAATTTGAGGAAAGAAGTGTAAGAACTTGACAAACCTAAAGATAATATGAAAACTTACTGATGCAGAACACTGGTTCATTCACTTGCTTTTCATGTAGAAATTGGCCAAAGACAGGCTTATTTAATGTAATTCTCCCTGCTCCTCCCCACTTGTTGCAGCTCAAATTAAAATGAGACCCAAAGGCAAATCACTCCTAATTTTGATCCAGAAAAACAAAATCTACAATGAAGATTCTGTTTGTTTGATTGTTTGTTTGTTTTATCCCTAAAGCACTCAAATTTTGCCCAGAAGAGCTCGGACCACAAGAAGAAATACTCTGCTGTGCCTCATCTTTCCCTTCATTTGTGCCCATCACCAAGGTAAGTCAATTAGCAGAAATACAGCTACATGGAAGGGATATTGCCAATATGAAATAAGAGGTATTGACATGTTTGTGTAAAGAAGTCAGCACCATTAATTCCCTCTTTAGTCTAAGTATGAAATTCATGAACACATCTTAAAAGGTAAAATTGGACAGTAGCTTTACTATATAGTGTTGAAAGAAGAATGAAGCCAGGACAAACTGTCCAACAAAAATTTAAAACAATAGCAGGAGAGAAGGGAACAGAGGTATTGGAAAGAAATCCAGCTTCACAAAACTGTAACTATGCACAGCTCTGTATTTATATGGATTTTGTACTTTATAAAAACTTATGACTATATACCACATTGGTTTAAGAAAAAAGAGCAGCAGAAGTACTGACAGAAGTAAAACACACCCTTGGCTAAGTATCTTGGTCTGTTTCCCTAGGGAGACAAAGCATTTTTGGTGGTCAGGCAAAAAGGAAAGCAGGGATTCATTATTATTACTTTTGTAGAACTATATACTAGATGCAAAAGGCAAGAATATAGAAAGGGCACTTATTTTAACTTTCCCATGTACTTATTTGGTAGCACAACTTTAAATACCTCATTCTCTTTCTTCATAGTACCTGCCTATAAAAGAATTGGCCAGTAATCAGATTCTTTTTTAAGTTTTGGGGTTTCTTAAGTTGGCAGTGTTGAAAATCCATCTTCTCAGAAAATCATGCAACAACTTCAAAAATGTGGAAACCAAGAGTTAACAGAGGTACTGTTCAGCAGCTGGGGCACTGCAGGTGTACAAGTTGCAAGTCCTTTTTAGGTCACAGTGGTGGGTGGTAGTAGGTGGCACTAGCACTGACTTATTTGATCCTAAGCTACCATATTATTTGAGTTTGAAAAAATGTCTATTTGTGGTTTTAAAATTATGGAAGGAACTTAATTAAACCATAAAACATTAAACAATGGTAGGAAAGATTATATCCTTGTGGGGGAAAAAAAAAAAAAAAAAAAAAAAAAGAAGAAATCAAGTGCCTTAGTGACTTGGAGAAAATAAGCATAAACTGGTTGTAAAAATAAATCAGCAGTTTCCAGTCCCACCCATCACCTTTTTAGTGGCAATAGCAAGGTGAATTTGCCTTTTTAGAGAAAGTTTCTTCAAGAAAAAGAAAAGAAAAAGCTGATATATAGGTGCAGGTCCTTGAGAAAGATACAGCACCTCCTTTCTCTTTTTTTCCTTCTTCCCTCTGCCCCGACGTCACTCTGTCATGCTAAGAGCTGCACACCCCAAACAGTTTAAATGTTTTTCTAAAGCTGAAGAAACATGGTAAAATATGGAGCATTACAACATTACCACACTAATTTATCAAAAGTTTGGAATGTTTCTCAACATGTGTGAGTGGGAAGGCAAAAAGAGGCATTTTTGACATGTAAAATCATGATTAGAGAACTTCATAGAAAGTGCAGGCAAAAAAGGAAAGCAAAGGAAAAAACACAAAAAACAATAAACAGAAAACAACTAAAGGAGAAAAAAGCATGGTGGGGAAGCAAAAGTATAAGCGTATCTGACATTAATTAATAAAAATCAAATTTACTGTCATGAATTGTAAAGATTTCCTGCACTGTAATTGAAAGGAAAAAAAGTTTAAAATCAGATGAAGTCTCTTACATGAGACAAAAATATGTGTTTGTACCAGCTGTCATGAAAATTGCACAATGACTGGCACAGAAAACTAACCCTCAGCAGTTTGGGGATTTTTCTGGGTTTTTTTTGTTTTGTTTTGGTTTGTTTTTTTTAATATATAATCAATGCATAAGAAAAGCTAAACTGGAAAAAGAAGTTACCACATTGCCTTTAACTTTCAAACACGCAAAATCCTGATTCTTCTCTTACTTTGTGCATTGCAAAACTACTGAAGACAGTGTGATACTGAGAGATTAATTCAATGAGGTACTTAACAGTGTGCTCCACTTCAAAGCAAAGTGACTGCTCAGTTGGTCAGTGAAATTCCCCAAGCCAGGGCTGCAGCAAAAATCACGACAATCTTAGTATCTTCCCTATACGAAATCGTCAGTAAGAAATTAAAGTCCTTGGTGTTTAGAGGACACTTAGAACTGAGTAAATCACAGAGATTGACCAGGAATGTTAGGACAAAGACTGTCACAAAGAGATAGGCTGGTACTATGGTACTCCTTACAAACAGGGAGAGCAATTTCAAAACCAGTATGGTATTTGACTGGCAGCCAATACATTTTCAAAATAAATCAAATGTGCTCCTGTCGTCTCCTTTTCATAAGAAACCTGGCAGCCACATTCTGTGCTAGTTGGAGTTTATGTAAAGTCCCCGGTTCCCTTAACATAGTGAAAACCCACCCTACACTACAAGTATTTTCACTGTTCATCTAAATCATACTTGCATCCTCAAACACCGCTCTGTTTTCCCATGATTTTATATCGTATTGCATCCATGGAGAGTCTTTAAAAGGTTACACTGCATTAATGAAAAAAAGAAACAAACCAACAACTATTTACTTGCAGTGTATGTTCTCAGGAACATGATAAATAGAATATTATTTCTGTATGTATAATTGAATGCTAAACCAGACCTGATCATTTTCAGAAACAAAATTAGCTGATCTCATTAAAATTCAGAATTAATGATTCCTTTCTGAGATTCAGTTCACGTTAGTACACAAATAGGGTTTTTTAATATGGTAGTATTCTTTTCCAAGCATAGGTATTAATACTGAAAATTATTTACTGTAACAGAAAAATATTTTAGCATCAGTTGAATTCTGAGTAATAACTATTTTCCAAAGATTAAGCAGAGCAGGAATTGGCAACAAGTTGGGGGGGGAGGGAAGGGACAGGAAAGCAAAGGTATTTGCTAATCTTTGCAAGGGAGGGAAAAGATGCATACAAGTATGGTGCAATAAATCTACCTTCAGAAAGCAATGAAACAAACAGACAAAATAGAAACTTAAGAGCCTTGCCATCATGACACAAAATAATCAAAAGCAATCAAATCTGAAAAATCGTTATGCTGCTTTATAAAAGTTAATAAAATTAGATTAGTTCAATTAGATTTTAAAAAATTGTTATATACAAAAGTTCAAATTCTTAATATCAAACCCTTGGTTGTAGTTTGAGGAAGATTCCATTAGAAAAAGCCAAAACTGATACAGCAGCAGAATTCTAGGTGAGAGAAAAAAATGCAATGGATATAGGGTGTTGTCATAAGGGCAAAGAGTGTGTGATTGTTGGATAAATGTAATTTATTTAACATCTCTTAATAATCTCTAAGAAGGAGAACACAGCACATTAACTAAGTATGCACAGCACACTAGTTAGGAAGCGTTACAAACATCAGAAAGGACCTAAAGATGTTTAAAACCCTCAGAGAGGAAAAAAATAATAAAGTGTCACCCAGGTAAATACATGTTAATACCCTGGGGACAGAGGTGGTTAAATTCTGCACTGAATTTGGAGTTCTAGTGGCTCTTGCAATATGTGAAACACTTGCTTCTCACAATGCCACACACTGAAAAAACATCTAGAATATTTTGTGTGCCTCATTTTAGAGAGAGAAAGATATTCAAGCTTAATTGTGGCAAGGACAGCTCTTCACAACAATGTGCCAAGAGAAGAATGCCACACTCAGACAGGATTTATGTAGATAACCAGATGAGTTATTAAGCTTTTTCCTCTCTAATTCCTAGTTTACGTCTTGCCTCCTTTTTAATCCAGAGGAATCCTCCCACTGATAACAAATATGAATTCTAATTAAAAGTGAGAGTGCACTGCAGACTGATTACTATGTTTTACAAGTTATTTGTCCAAATTATGTGGCCTCTGTATGAATAATTATTCTTTATCGTTCAGTTTTCTCTCTATAAATATAGCTGAAAGTAATTTGAAATTGTTCAGTGGTTAGCCAATGCTGTCTTTGATCACTCCTTACTTTTAAACTTTGTGTCGGTGCCCGCACTGCATTCCCAAGATATTTTCATTTACCATCAGTAAAGCAGACAGAATTAGATCATGTCACATGAGATGAGTGCTGAGAGGATGAGTAAAATTAATGAAGAAATTAAGGAGAAAAAAAAAAAAAAAGCAGTTACTGTTTATCTCACAAGTTGGTTTGTTTGTTTGTTTGTTGTAAAAAACAACCAAATTGGGCATTTTAGGATTTTTTAGTGCAGCAAGGAAATTGGTACAGTCCTTCCAACATCCTATGATCAAAACCACAATGTGGCAGCCAAATATTCAGTGCTCATTGCTCATTGCTTCAATAGCTCCTTGTTAATTCACTTAACTTAAATATTGAAGTTATGTTTGGGAAGCCCCACTCAAAATTTACGTGGCCAACTGACTCAGAAATGTCCCCCTGCTTCCATTAACTCTTTTTATATCTTCCTTTAAAGCCTCATCACTCCTGGAAAATGAGCCACTTGTGGCAGGCTCTGATTTTGACCGGGAATGCCACTGGAAAGACAATTCACACATAGACGGGGCAGGCAGAGGACTGTTCATGTAGCACGCTCCAAAGCTCTTGTGGATACTCCTGTATTCAATATCACAGTAAACAAGGAAGTTATCAGGATGGACTCTACACCACGGTCCATTTGATACCTGATTATGCAGCAGGCTTGCCAGCAAGCTTGCTGAATAGGCTTTAAAATATCTTATGTGGCTCAGTGGTCTCATAAACCCCACTATACAAGACCTGGAACATCTCTTTCAGAATTCACCTCTGCTTTACTCAGTGTAAGTCTAACTGTCTTCAGCCTAAGCAGAACACATTGATCCCATTTGATTCTACAATACATCTGCTTCAAAGAGGTTTTGCCATTACAGCTTTTATTGTAAGGAAGCTTCACTATAAAGGGCATCCTGCTGCCTGCCCACAATCTATCAATATCCATCTGTAGGGAAAATGGGCTTATTAGCAATGTGCTATGTGGAAGGTCTGGAAACAGGGAAACTGAACAACAAATAACAAAAAAACCCAACAAACAACAAGAAAGTAAAACATGCTAGAGCAGCCATGGACAAATTTGACATCACAGCAATGACTCTGCCCACACCCAGTGAGTAAAGGAGGTCAGCACTGCGTTTGAAGTTTATTCTAGACAGTAGACAGTAAATGCTTCTCAAGCATTTGTCCTGCAGAATTAGCAGTGTGGCTAGAAATTGCTCTTCTGGGAAAAGTTTTACATTTTATGTTCCACATCTTCTTGGGAATTGTTGGCACCTCTGTCTAAATCTTATCAGTAGGTTTTACCAGCTATCTCCTTCCTCACTCTAATTAGCATAGAGAGAAAAGAGCATTTATCTTTGTCATCTTCACGGGCTGAACAAGGTGATAAGAGTGGCAGATAATACTGGAGGCATTATGGGAATTTTTAGACCTATAGTTGCATGCACTGTGCCCTGCAGCACACATTTTGTGTTCCTGGTGGTCTCCAGCCTCTGAGGTCTACAACACATAGCCAAGTGGATGGTAAACAAGGATGTGTATTGTGACTGCCCTCTCTAATTTTTTTAATATACCTCTTTAAGAAGACAAGACCCAAGCTCTTCATACGAGTGCCAGTACAGGATTGATTCAAAGATTTATTCTGTCACCACCAGCAGCCCCTTGCAGACAAAGAGGGAACAGTAGTGATCACTTGTAGACAAATATACAGTGGTATACATATATATTCCAACATCTGACCTACTAAATTCCAATTATGAAGTGGCATGAGGACATCCAGAGCTGGGGGCTACACTTGGATTTTAACAGCCCCTGAAAGACTCGGCATCCATCATCTATCTAGTTCATTTTTTTACATATTATACTTCCAAAAACACAGGTCTAAAGTTCACTTCTTCCTCCTGATCAGCTCACAGGGAAAGGAGAGACAGAACATGCAGTTGTTGCTCTCTGTCTGCTTTTCTGGGCCTCTTTCTGAAATTTTTTATGATTGCTGAGGTGACACTTGAGAAGGGGGAAAGCAGGACTTCTGTTTTCATCATGTTTAAAAACAAACTTCCAACACCACACAAGCAGTCCAGCAGCCTCCAGTAAAGAGAATTGTATCTACTCTCGCAAGTCCTGTGTGGGAGATCAGTATATTAGATGTGAAACAAGTAGTGCTGCAGAGCAGGATTTGATACATGAAAGCCTAAACTCCTCACAGACTGTCTCTGCTATTGAAAATAAAGTGGAGTCTTTTTCTAAGAGATTAGAAGGCGCTGAAAACAAGTTTGCTGGTCTGCAAATTAGCTGTGCTGGATATGTTGGCATGTTTAATATGTTGTTCAAGGAAAATAAAGTGCTACAATACAAGATAGACAGCATAGATAATGAGGCCAGAAACAGGAATTCTAAGAATAGTTCTGCACGTCTAAGAAAACTGAAACAGGGGAAGGGGATGTTTTCTCTGCACAGTGGCCCAAGGAGCTGTAGTGCTGGGGGAGGACTGGGTGCTGATTGCTTTGATCTGTGCCAGAGAAGCACCACCAAAAAAGCAATATATTCTGCAGGAGTCTGTTACACAGCACAGGGGGCCCTTCCACAACAATGGGAAGCTCCCAGATATTGGACTATCTCAAAGGTGGCTCAAGGCTGGGGAATTAACTCCCCCATCCATTCACCACCTCTGCTCCCACAGTAAAATACAGCTTTTTGACCTTGTCTTCTCTAACAATTGCACATAAATTGACACTAAGCTGTCAAGGTGCAGCCTCTTACCTTTGGGATGGGACACAGCTCTCCAGGGATTGCTGTGAATGATGCATGGGTAGAAAGCACCCACAAAGTGACAAGTGATCCCCCATAACCTCATTTACTTGCTCTGGTGTCTTATTAAACCAACTTCCTGATAAACACAGCACCTAGCTGTTCATTTCCCACATGAATGTCTTGTTCCAGTCACATCAAATATTCGCCTTAAACTAGCTCAGAGGTCCTTTTCTCAAAATATTCCTCTCTCAGACAAGCATTGTATCACCCAGATGATAACAACCAGAGTAAGCAGAAATTCTCAAAATCTGTTTTCTTTTACACTCAGTAGTATGTTCCTCTGACATCAGCCTGCCCATTTTTACAAAGTGTACTGTACTCACTTTCATTGAACACAGTCACTTCAAATTCAAGGTAATTACTCTGACATGAGGGGAACTCTCTTGATTTGCATGTAAGAGTAAGTATGCATAAATTTCTGTTCTGAAACCTTTTAATTCCAGTTTGCTACTTTCTTCCCCCTGACAGTATTATTGGGATCTAGTTCAGAAAGCATCTCCTGCTCAAGAACACCAGTGAGCCAGCTGTTTAAGATGCCCATATGGCTTCTGAAGAAAGGCCAGATAAAATGCATGTTTAAGTCTTTTTAAATCTGGGTGCTACACTTAAAAACAGGCCACTGTGCAAAGCCTTAGCCAGCTGGCTTGTTGAAATAGGGACCATTCACCTTCTTTCCAGTACTAAAAACATTGAGTTTGTAATTATGATTTGTTCTAATGTTGTATACAGCAACTAGTCTACATTTACAGCCCCAATTCACCTTGTGTAGATACCCATGAGTTGCATGAGAATAGGTTTGTTGCCATTACACTGCTGCATTCTTGTCCCATCACTGAATGATGTTGCAGTGGATGACAAACAACTCCCCACATAAAAGGCAAGTTAAATGTCATATTGCCACTTCATTCCTAAAGCACAGCTACTCCATTTCATCTGCTACAAGAGAAAACACAGTCCGCTTCACAAGAACTCTTTGGTAAATCTCTATTTAGGCCTAGATACTGAGGGTAGGAATTGGGGGCGTCATCTTGCAAACACCCATACCCAAAGGTAACCTGGCCCTGCAGGCGGGTGACTGCCTTGTTGCCACACAGTGAGCCACACACACCAGTGCCAGGCTTGGGAAGTTCTTACTTCAGAACAAGGGTACAGAGAGGGGAGTATTCAAAATTCAGAAACATCTACTTTGATGTTGTATGCTTCCCCCTGTCATTCAAACACATGGTTTTTTGTTTAAGGATGATTAATATATTTTTAATGTTTTTTCCTAACTGAAGGGAAGCCTGTGCTATATATTAAAAGAGGCTAGAAAAACACCCTGAACGCTGAGCTGGCATAAGTGGGTAGTCTGAATGTGATGTTTATTATGATTTTTCCTTAAGATACTTGTCTCATCATTTTTCACTGTTTCTTTTTTCATTTGTCTCTGCCCTGTTTGAGGCATCATGTCTTCACTCCCATATTAGTTCAACTCCTGAGAAAAATTCAACCCAAAACACCCTTTGGGAAAGCTTTAACAAGTACAAAACCGAGCCAAGCTCTAGACAGAGCTTTGCAATACTTACAGAGAGCTAACTTCATTCCCACTGCAGTTCAATTTGACAGATATCTGGGTTTCATAGTGCAGGTTTCAGGGTGTTCACCAGGTGCCTGGGCTTGGGGTACAACCTGGGCCATTCAAGTCTGGGTATGGAAGACCAAGAGCTGCTGCTCTGGCAGGGGAAGAAGAAGATGAACTGACAGTCACAGTCGAGGGCTCTGCACTTGCCCCTGAACAGCAGCAGCAATGCCTCAGCACAGCTCCACTCCAGCCATTCTGTAGGAGCCACCTGCCCCAGCCCCAGCAGCCCTGTGATCACCTGCCTTGCCTCCTCCTACTGCACATGGAAAAGCCATTTCAGTGTCTAACCCTGTGTCCAGGCAGATAGGACAAATCCTACTGAATGCAGAAGGGTTATTCTCTCTCTCATTATGACATTTTTCAGCACTAACAGGGGTAACCGCAGGTGATGGCTGTGCTTGACACAAGGGGAAAAAAACAGAAGAAAAAATGTTTCTCAGCAAACATTGAAATGTGAACTGGATTCACAGGCATGTGTTAAACACTGGAACTGGAGGAGGTACTAGATTTAGCAATAGCTAAATCTGAGAACAGGATTATGGGTCCGCTGAAACAGATACTTAAATGTCCAGGAAAAAAATGCCTGCTCCACTGGTATGTGGCACAAGCTGTAACACTTATCAAGTAAATAAACAGTAGTCCATGAGGTCTTCAAATTCATTCATTTCTATTCCTATCATTTTCACCTTGCAGATAAGACAGAAAACCTCATTATATTTTACTTTCATAAGTTTTATGACCCTGACATATACTCAGAAAGACTGCCTTTGCTGCTGTTAACTACCTGCCAGCACCATCATTAAGGTTCATTTAGGAATAATCTATTACTGAAAAGGAAAAGTCCAAGTTTCAAGGATGGATTATTTGAATCACAGCATGCCATTTTGCAGCAACAGGAAAATAGCCAATTCCCCCCACCAGCACCTTTCAGGGCTGCTCAGTGGGGGAAGAGGCAGCCCATGGGAAGGTGTATTGAATTTCCAGATGGGAAAGTAATGTCAGAAAACTGAGGCTACCATAATTCTGGACGAGTGCAAAAGAGCAATATTTCAGCCTATTATGAAGAGCTGCATATAGAGAATATACATTCTTCACTGTTCCTTAAAAACTATCCAGATGGATGATAAGAATATTTAAGAAAGCATGAGCAATTTAATATTATTTGCATATACAATATTTTTCTTACTTGCATTTATAAAATAAAGATACAGAAATGACTAATATATTATTGGAAAAGATACAAACATAGGCAGAATACAAAGCAAGAGGCTATTCTAAACTACAGGTAATTTACAACTATGCAACTATACTTTTTTCTTTGATTTAAAAAAAATTGCTCAAAACTTAAAACATATGATTGAATCAAAATTTAACAAATAGTTCATATTATTATTTTGGTGGTTCCGTTTAAAATATTTCTCATCTAGTTTACTTTCTCAAATGCATTCAAGTATAAATATTTTAACAAAAAGTGAAAAAAAATACTAATGGAATAAGAGGGGAAAAAATCAAGTAATGTTGACTGACACATAAAAAGTAGGCTTTGTTAATGTTATATTCATTACCTTAGAAAACATTTTACAGGAAGTGTAGTAAATCCACCACAGATGTGATAAAGATTAAAACCTCTTTTAAAGCAAATCTGTCCATTTAAAATAACCCAAAACGCATGTGCAACATTTCTCAGCAATTGCCCAAATAGCTGATGAAACAAACTCAATATTGAAGTGAAGCATTTAATAAATTCTATGCAAATACAGTCCCATCAACATGAAAATCACAAAATCCCTATTTTTCCCTTCATCTCTCAGAGATACTAAAAAGCACTTAGAACTTAATTTGAAATGGTAGTCCCTTTGCTCCAGCACTGTGCTACCTACCACAATGACTCACAAAACCACTTGCAGTGCAAGATGCAGGAGAATATAAGCACTGCATTTCCCTTAGAGCACTACTTAATTTTTTTTAAAAAACCAATAAATTTTGAAATACAAGTATCTAAATTAAGAGTACATTATCTGATACATTTAAGGGAGGAAATGTTACTATTTTTTTCACCCTGATTCATTTTGTTTTTTAATAGACCATCTTTAGATGAATCAGGATTAAATATTTGCATTAAGCATGCCTATAAATGCCACCAAACAGCTGGGATCTATCAACCCAAACATCACAAATGGCTTGCAAGATTATGATTACTACATGCATATTAAATCAGCATTAGCATTTTTTCCTAAAGAATATATGACAGCGTAGTAGAGTTAAATTAGAGTGTAAAAATAAAGAATTAAACTAGTCACTTTGTCATGATAACATGTTGTATTTCATTCTCCTCCAACGAGCGTCCCCATCTTGCAATTTTTATTTAGGATTTCTACCATTCTCCCATATATATAATCAATGTTTTAAAGCAATTGAATTAAAAGGAATATTTAGATAAACAATAGACACACAGAAGAAAAATAATCACTTCTATATACAAAAATATTTTGCTACTGCTTTGTAAGACATGGTATAACCTGATCATCATATACTACTCCCACACATTAGGGCTATAATAGAATACAAAAAGGTTAGTGGTGAAGCTAAAGGAGGAAAAACAGCCTTGGGACCCAAACCTGCAACACTTTTTCCCATGATTAACTACTCTGCCATGAGGAAACTTACTTGAATCATTAAGAGTACTCAAAGTACCAAAGTTAAATACATACATAAGTATTTACAGGCTTGGACTTTGAGAAGATGTCAGGAAGCAGCAGAGAAATTCTGTCCCTATTTTTTTTGTCCTCAGCTGAGCTAATCCCCATCACTAACAGGAAGGATTTCTTCAGCATAAAGACCAGACATTGGATGGTAACTTCCCCTGGCTACACAGAATTTTAATTCAGATTTTCAGCTTAAAGAAAAAGTTATCTCTCTCCAAACAAAAGCAGTATAATGAGAACATGTGTGCAGATTGCAGCCCATAAAACAACTATATATGACATTAAATATTTGCATATCTTCTTATGTTATCTTGGCAAGAATTAAATTTTCTACTCATGAGTATTGCTGACATTCTAAGTTCATGCCAAGAAATGTATTTACTACCACACACTGACATCTTTTATATTACATAACATATGCGTGTGTTTATATGTATATACATATATGCATACACAGTTAAAAAGAACTGTGCCGTAAATAATAATAAATCAAGTGAAAATAGTATTTAACCCCCACACTCCAAACTCACTAATAAACACAAGCAATGTATACACAAAACCTATGCCTGACTTTCATCATGATGTAATTGCTATTTCATATCAACCTGAGAAAATTAACATGCTAGCCAAACTAACATGAAGTCGGCTAATTTGTCCAAAACATTCAATTTCTCACTTTCTTCCTGTAATAAAAATATATACTGAAAAATTCCAACTATATAAACAAGGCAGAAATAAATAAAGTGTTAAAAATATTCAGTTCCATTGGAAGAGGAACATAAAAGGGTATGAATCCTGCTTCTTAATCAGGCTGATTCTCTGCTGAAAAAGACTGTGCAGATTGGTATATGTCAAAGAGAATACAAGTGATCCAAACACAGCACTGTGCATGTTACAAGGAAAATGTAACTTTTTTTTATTTATTTATTTAAAAGAAAGCAATGCAGTAAGTATATAGGGGATGGCATACATAATTTGATATATTATATGTATTTCCTTGTACATTTCCTCCAAATTCCTATACTCAAATTAAGCCAGTTGTAATACACTATTTCTCAACAGGAGCTTTAACAGACATCAGCTCTTTCCCTCATCTGTGACTATGCTATTTTCTCACAGAAATAATCAAGAACCAAAGTTGCTTCCAATTAATTCCCTGATGTCTATGAAAGAAAAAGGCACCAGCCTAAGCGGAACCCACAGGGCAATAGCCATGGTACAGACTTGGACAAAGCACAATCCCTGTGCCCATGGGGTTGTTGCAGTATATTTGCATTCTCTGATGTTCAGAAAGTGGGATGTGTTCAGCTCTGAGCAAAAGAGCCACAATTTACCTTTCATGTCTGCATCAAGGCTTAAGAAGACTGTATATCCAAATGTCTGATGGCATGCTGTGTTGATGCCAGATGTCCTGATACTATACTGTTGGGCCCTTGTACTTGTTTTTTTCCAAGAAAAGAGGCATCTTCTTTTCTGAAGGGGTTCCCACCTGCTGAAACTCTCCTCGGTGTCCCCAAGGCCACTTGGCATAGTTTAAAGCAGCTAAAATAACCAATCCGGGCTCACAAAGCCATTATGAACAGAGACACACATGTCTACACCATTTGTGCACCCATATTGACTTGGTTCTTCCAAGTCTCACCTATAACTGAGCCTGTAGCCCTGTGACAGCTGCAGTGACTCATGGGTCATACCACGGCAAATAGAAAGATGAGTATGCTCCCCACTTTACAAATTTCTCTGGCCAGTATCAAATGTTTATATAGTCCAAGACCACATCAATTATACAAATTAATGTAATGTTCACCATAAAAAAAAGAAATCAAAACATCTGGGTCAACACACAAAATTCTGCGGAGAGCAACCTCAGTATTTCTACAAGTGAGATACAGCAAAAAGCCCATAAAATGTAGACAGCTGGTAATAACATCATAGCATGGAAGCCTTTACATACAGCTTAGAAGCTCAAGTACATTTCAATTTGAAAATACTTAACCAAACTACGTAAACTGAGTGCAAATCATATTTCAGTAATTTACCTTCTCAAAAAGAAAAACTGAAAAGGAGACTAAAATATACAGTTTTAGATGTTGTTTGCATAAGAAAGACACATCTTGATTTTTGTTATGTATAGTGCTAATAGTATACATTAAAATGAGCCTCTATAGTCTGTCATCCTACTACTTTAAGAGTTTCTTTAATCATCAGAATCAGGGACCTGGATGCCAGCAATTCTGAGAAAACACAGCTCCCTTTATCTTCTGCGAGACCTGTGCGAAGCTCAGGGCTCTCCAGAATGAGGTCTCCATGGGGTAGGGCTGCCCCTCATTCTGCTGAGAGATGGTGGCTCTTGCTCTTGCCACCACTGCACACCATGTTCTCTTCCTCATGTGAAGGCCTCTAAATCTGACCTAATTTTAATTTAAATAGGAAAATCACAACTTCTATTTTAATAATGCACTAAAGCCAGCACTAGGCCAGGGAACTAATAGTTCCTTTCTGCCTTTCCAGGTACAAGCCAACTACAATTTCAGGAACAAAATGGACACTACCCATAAAACTCTTGTGACGTTATTAAACATAAGAACAATCAGTAGAGCAACCAGTAAATGCTATAGTAGAAATTCCAAATATCAGCATTCAAAATAAAGAGTTCATAAAAAGCTTCCATTTATTAAATAAGGAAAATCCATTCTGGAATATTTTAGCTTCAAAGTAATTTATCAGCTCCTGAGAGGTATTACGATTGTATTTTGTGATGCTCCTCTTGCATAAAGTTGCCCAGGAAATACTTTAAGCAGTAAGTGGAGAAGCTTTATTCAATGCTTTGTGGCCCTTGGGATTTCTGGAGACACCAAAGTATCGTTCAAGCCCCAGTGATCATTGCAGCAGAATAAATAGCAAATGGAAAGGGGCATGTCCTCTCTTTGATGTCCCAAGCATCCCCTGCGCACAGACAAGGCTAGCTACCCATGTGGGCAGAGAGGCTAAAGAATAGTGGCCCTGCACAGGGGCACAGTGAAGGCAACAGGAGCAGCTGAGCAGTCACCTCCCTCCCCTGCTCCAGGCTCACATCTTTGATGAGCTCTCTACCTTTCACAAGCCACAGGAATTTAAAACAAGATGTGTATTATAGCAGGTTTGGGAACACAGGAATCCTGGCCCATCCAGAGATTATTTCTTCCCTCCACCGTGTCTGCCAGTAATGGGTATCAATGCACCAGGAGAGATATGTAAAAGCTATAGGAAGCAGCTATGGAGCAATCTTTCTGTAAGAACAAATTCTTCCAAACCCTTAGTCTAGGATCTGAATGTCTGCATTTAACATGTGTTCTGAGTTTTTAAGGACACTTGGCTATATTGTAATATATGTAATAATTTAATTGTCTATGAGATGTGCTTTTTGTACAAATAAGTTTCAGACAAGGCCCAGTCACCTTGGGGATTTAATTAACAGCTACCTGGAAATTCTTACTTGAAAACTGAGTTCTGAAAAGGTTATGAAACAAAAAAGAAAAAAGGGAGAACAAGCCATGCTGCTCCCCTCCTCCACCAGTTTCAAGTTGATGAATGACATATGTGAGTGTGTCCTTAATCAAATAAACAAAACAAAAAAAAAAAACCCAAACAAACAAAAAGACTAAAGAAAATTAAAGAAGGGTTTCCTGATTAAATAAGGAGCTATTGGCTGGAACAGCAAAAAATCATAAACAAATGCAATGACTATGAGAGATAAAATGAGGAGACAAAACCAGTTTCAGTAAAGATTGAAAGCCTCTCCAGAGCGTGAGCTGTGAGCACTGAGTCCACGTCACCAGTACAGTTGGCACCAGTTACTACTGACACCATTAGTTACCAAAATGTGCTGAATATATTTTTAGCAGTGACCCCCAGCTTCTTCCATCTCCTAAAGTGCATTTATATTCTTTTTTCTTCCCCCCCCCCCCC
>JANVCC010000038.1:14876864-14957406 GCA_025345505.1 Todiramphus chloris collaris | reverse complement strand
TTTTTTTTTTTTTTTTTTTTTTTTTTTGTGGGTTTGTTTTGCATTTTTTTAAGTAGCAATGCAAACTAAAGGGGTGGAACAGGTTGATATGGTGATGGCATTAGATTTTGATCTCTTGCTTCAAACAAAAGATGCACACCCAGCTATCAAAGTAAAGTGAACATTGTTTAATGCTATTTGTCTGGCTTTCCCTGGTCTTATACCTTGTGTAGTCATACAGATCTGAGCCAACAGGATATAAAATGTTACCCAACCAGAACTACCCACAATGCAGATATTTGATACTCATGTTGCTTCTTCTTGTTTCTGAAGTCCTTCTATAAGTGTCCTTTTTACCTTAGTCCTTTTGCAATATTTAAGTCATTTTCAAAAGAATAACAAGCTCCCGTCTAATACAGTGTCAAAGGGAAAGTAATTTTTACAGGAGAGCTTTCCTTCCTCTCCATCAAAGAACAGCAGTGGGTCCCAAAGCAGGTGACTGGTTTGCAGCTATGTTATGTACAACTAGGAAACCGTTCTCTGTTAAGCAAGAATAACAGCAGCTGCTACAAAGGTAGCAGCAGCATGTGCAGCATTCTTTTAATGGCATAGTTATAATATTGATGTACAATTAGGAGCTTCCACACAGTCTGTTATTTTAATATTGTCCAAGCAGAAATATGTCAATTTATATATTATGCATAAGAATTCCAAACTTTTAGATATCTTTAGCTGGGAAAACAAACAATATGACCCTGCTCTCTCCAAGACTCCCATTTCCTATTCCTGCAATGCAATAAAAATGCTTGCGAAAGTTTTTGGATGGTCTCCTATCTTTTCTCCTGTTTGAGGAGAATAATAAATGTTCTTCAGATTCCTTATAACAGCAAGAGGTTTAAAATAGTTTCTAAAAGATTTTATAGCATCTTAAAATATTCTCTTTTATCTTTTATATTTTTCTTACAGTGTCTGTAGATTATGGGCTGAGTTTAAAAAACCCTTGGGTGCTACTTTTGGAGTTGAGAGTATGCATATGGTGCACACATTTCCAACTAAGTGATGACTTCCATGAGACGTAGTACTATATGTGGGTGGGATGCTGGCAAGTAACAGATTTTAATGTACAATTCAAATAAGGGCACGAAAATCCAAGTTTTGCAATAAGAGAAAGATGTTGAAATTCAATGGGAGAAATTTAAAGTTATTTATTCTCTGCCTTCAAAAGAGCTGGGATTTTTGGTTGTGTCCTGAGGCTGTACAAAATGGCTACATGGAAAATCTGTCTCTAACCAACTCTGCCTGGGACTGCAGGCACTAGGCTGGTTTTGTGATGTCATCTAGAGTATTGTTTCACAGCAAATATGGAGTTGATTGCATTTTGCCAAGTGAAGTGGAAACAAAAAGATTTCTCATGCTCAGTTGTTATCACTTCAAAATTAGGGCTAATACATCTTTCTGCTCTCAACAGAAACCTCTTTACCTATAAGCAACTTCAACAGCCTTGAATGAGGTGTGCTGATACCATGATGCCACCAAAGAAGTGGGCTCTGGAGGTTGGCCAGGCAATAGTCGTTGCTGCATTAGGATGTGGATAGTGTTGTCTTTTAAGCTCCAGTAGCAACACTATAAAAATTCTTTGCTCGAGGCACTAGCATAATTAGAGATGGCTCTGATCATTAGTACTGGAGAAGCAGTTATATTGTTTTACAATTTATCCAGTACCAGTAAAATTCTCATCTCTGTACTGTACATACTTCACATTTATTTTCTTCCACAAGGAAAGTATAGATTGACCACACCACAAAATGTACTGTGACTGGGACATTGTGTCCCAAAAATGTTATAACATGCTCTTTTCTTTCTGTTACTGAATTATGTTATAGCCATACATTAATAAAATATTTTTAGGTCTTTAAGTGTGCTGACAGCATAGTACATAACAGATAACCACCAGATTCTTGAAAGTCTAGCATCAAATTTGTACAGATCCAAATGATTTGCCAAAAAAAGTCTGAAAAGAATGATTTATTATAAAGATAGCTCCTGAAGAAAGAAAAAGTAGGTGTCTGTTTACTACAAAAAATGGGGAGATGTTCTCGCAAATGGAGGGAGTGGGTGGTGACAGCACAAGACGTAGGAACGTAAGTGGGAGTAGGATGAAAATTTTGGGGGATGTGGTATCAGGAAAGAGCAAGAGACTATGAAAGAGCTAATGAGACATGCAGAGCGCTAAACCCACATGTTATTACCCAGAGATCAAATCCCACAAACATCCCATTTAAGGGGATCAAACATCCCAATTTAAGAAAAATAATTTTTTCTCATCAGATCTAAGACATACAATATAGTAGGAAAATAGCATGGCTTTTTTTTTAAAACTTGGCAACATCATCAAAGTCTCCTGTGAAGTCAAAGAAAAGCACCTCCACCCTAAACTAAGGCTTCTACATGGGCAAAGAAAACATGTTCCCTTCACTGGCTATTTCTACCAATGAAATTAGAAAGTAGGTGGGAGACACACAGAGACATGAGCTCTTCCCATTCCAACTTAATTAAGCTGGAATTCAGCCAGGACACTACTTTCACAAAAACACCATGGAAACCTGCAGTGATTCAGTCCACCCCTTCACCAAGATGGCACCTTTGGAAGTCTATTACTATCTTAAGCACTAATTTACCCCTGACTTGAAAGGGCTCTACCTCCCAGTAACCCACCCACTCCTTGATATGCCTGGGCTTTGGTGGCTTTCCAGACAACTGCCGAGGCCTCGCCCTCGCCTGCAAGCTGACGGCTCCCAGACCAATGGGGAATGGCTGCAGACTTGAAAGACACGCTGCTTAAAAGGCTCTCTCATGTTTCAGCTGACCATGTGTTTTCTCTTAGTACCGTGTGAGTTCAAATACCTCTATATAACAGAAGTCAGACTGAAAAGGCATTGTGCATAAAATAATTCTTATCCACATTGGTACGAGCCTTTGTGCTTTTTAAAAACATGTACAAGTAGGCAGGGTACTATTCATGCTACTTGGTGCACAGATTGCATCTTGTTCAAATTCAGTGGTGAAAAAAAAAGAAGTTCATAAGGGTTTTCTTTTAATCCCGATCTGTAGCAGCACAGAAATATTTAACAATATCCACAAATATTTAACAATATCCACTTCGTTCATAGGTAACTGTCTTTTGAGAAAGACCAGTTTTCTCTCTCTTCACACATAAAACTGATAACTTAAGTGCATGTGTCAACCACAGGATCAAGCTCCTGTTAATGATACAGTTTGTAACAGCATCTTACTAAATCCTAAAGCCGATCCCAAATCACACAGCTGTTTTCTAAAAGAAAAGTAAAAAGTAAAATTTTAGTAGCTGCTCTTTGTATTGAGGGATGCAAGTCCACCAGTAGCAAGAAATGAGAAATGCACCAACATATTTGGTGAACACACCCTAGGTCAGAAAAAGTGCTTGTTATCTCTGATTTTTATTACTTACTTAAGTGTATTGGTTTTATAGTTTACTTGATGCACTTAAAGTCACTAACTGTATAATCACTGAAGTAAAACCTCCACACAGAAAAGTAGTCACTGTTGCAAAGTAAGGTGGTATCGATTCAACTCAGAAACCATGACTCCTTGAGGACAACAGCTTAAGAAATAATTTTGATTAAATTGAGAGGCTCATATTTTACTATACTTTGCTTTCTTACAAGTTATTCATTGCCCATGAACAAACATTTCAGTAGCACTCCTCAAAGTCTTTGCATTTATACTGCAAACTCTGGCACTTGCTCATAAATATCATTTAAGATGATGAGATGGACTCTGCAAATTTGATCGCACCATGTATGTACCAAGCTAAGCCCATTGCTCATTCATAGGCATGGAAGTTAAAAAGCAGCTGAGAGGTGTCTTCACTGATAATTTTAGGTACTAACATGCAGAAAAAATAAGCTCTTGGTGGTGGCTCTCCAGCCTTGCAGATAGGTAGTCGAAACTGAAATGTAGACAGGCTGACAGACAAACACACTCTTACTTTTCCACTCAGCACCCTCAGAGCAGCGTTGCAGACTTGCTCTCAAGGTTCAGGTGTCCTCACTGATCTCACTCCATAGCTGCCACATCCTCCCCACTACAGCTCCAGCATGCCTTACCACTCCCACTTACAATATTTTTTTTCTAATAAGAACATTACATAATAAGAACAGGATTGTCTACACTGCCAACAGACTACTCCAAACTCCTGCAGACCCACACTTGGATTAACGTCAGGCATTAGGGATTTAGCCAGTCAACCAAACAGGTCAGAAATAACTTCTCTCCTCTCCTTCTTACCTACCTCTGCATAATAGCCAAAGTCCAAAAACCAGAGAGGTCAGGAATGCATTTTGAGGCAGTTCAAATAATGCTTTCCTAGGCTACCAGGAATCCTTTCCCCAAACCAGGTTAGTAGGGCTGGGGGTGCTTTATCTTCTTCACCATGGGCAATTTGCCAGTGCATCCATCTAAGCAAACCATACTGCAGCAGCTCAAGGCTACCAACAAAATCTTGCAGAGGGCAGTACTGGGGGTTTCCTTTTCTCTAGCTGCAGTTTAGTTTCCCATTTTCCACTAATCAGTCCATGTGGAGTTCCTCAAGTTCCTCATCACTATAACCGTATTATTCTGTGTACTTAACACATTCTCTGGGTTGTGCTGTGCAGACTGTGTGATCTGATGCTCTCCTATGCAATTCAGGAAACTCAGAATGCTTGTAAAACCCATATTAACATACTGCATGCCATAGTCATGAAAATTGTTATCATTACAGAAAAAAATCCAGTGTCATGAGAGCATCTATAATAATCATTTCTACATCAGAAAGATGCTTTACAAGATTTTTTTTTTATTTGATAAAAAACAACCTACTTTAAGTAAAATGTTCCCAAGTAAAGGCAAGTTTAATTCAAGAACAGCAAAGAAGACTAGAGCTTGCATTGCTTGTATTTGAGCCAGAAACAATTAGTTATAAGATGATTATTAATGTATATCTCCACTACTATGTTTACTCAGCCTTCTGTGTGTTTCTTTTCCTTATATCCCACTTAATACCATCCATCCCCTCCATTAAAACAGAAACCTGAGACTGTCAGCCTTTAGGAAGCATGCTATCTGGAAGAGCTAGAGGTATATTCCATATTTCATGTATTAAATTCCCTCAGCCTGCTGACCTCTCCCCTTCTCAGGGAAAACGCACACAGCATCACTGGGCAGGACTTCAAAACAATTAAGGACAGGAATTAGACACTACCGGACTAGTCAGGATGAAGATATTTTTCCCTTAAGAAAATCTTCAAGATGCCTGATTCAGTTGATTTGCAGTTTTTCTGGAGCATAACGTATTCCAAGTTGCTATGGGTTATGAACACGTGTTAGGGAAATAAAATAAGTACCTAATACAAGCACCAGTCAGTTAATTAATACTGTGCATACAGTTCATAAGAATTAACAAGATTTGTTTGCATTAACATGGTCTTATATCTCCCAGGTGACAGCAGGGCCCATGCAATGGGGATTTATGCTCAGCTCCGTCCACTGCCACTAGTGCCTCAAGAGGCCAGGCAGGGACTCTGGTTTTGGTGCACAGGGGGCTCTGATCCCCACCCACCACCTCCTGCAACTGTTGAGGAAGGGCACAGCTCACTCACTGCTGCTGAAACTGACTGCACTTTGCATGTGGGAATTGCTGATGGCTTGGCGCAGAGAGAGGGGAGATGACCCTCTGGCCTACTGATTAAATGGACTAGAACTGAACTTGCAACAAAAATAAACACAGCAAGTACACAGATCAGCAACACTTGCGTGACTTTATGAAGACAAAAATCAAATTACTTCAATATGATCTTTACAATTACGTTAGCAAGTTCAATAGAGCATCAAAGATGACAGCTGTAGCTTTCTGTGGCAAGGAGCTCATAGAAGGCGGTGACAGAGCTTCTCTGGTCTTCAGCAACAGCAGGGCTGAGCCCCTCTTCCCTCTCATTCCTCAGCCATTACTCATACACGTACCATGAAGATTTTCATTAAACAGTATTGGGAAGAAAGTTAGGATAGAAATGGTAGTCCTGCTTTGTGCTTGGCACTGGTTAGGTGAGACTTCTACTATTTTCAGTTCATTACTTCATCCATATGCTCCTCTTCAGTTGACTGTCTCACCAGCTTTGCAAACTCCTATTTCTAGAGAGGAGATGCACCTGCATTGCTGTCTGCATGCTGCCAACAGCAGTGCCCAGAGCCTTAGTGATGGGCCCAGGGAACTGTCAGCAAAACTGTGGACATAATTCCACAATAATTGATGGGTTTTGCTGTCTGTCTACACAACCATTCATTATTAAAATAGATTATCTTGCTTACTTCTATAAATTTCAGCTGTAACAATATTTTGCATTAAACCATTTACCTACAAACACTGGATTTGCCTCCATTACTAAGAGTCACATCTATCCATTTTCAGGAGCAAGTAGGGCAGTAGCAATAAATAGATGAACACCACACCAAATATAAGGTTTATATCCTTGAAAGGTCAGTACTACATATTTGATGTGGACTACACAAGGTTTAGCCAAATGATACAGACCACATTATGGGGCAAATTTCTGTAGATCTAAGATGAGGTCCACATATTCTGATAGTTTGCTCATGTGCAAACATCTGTATCAGAACATGTTGATCTTCCACTATAAAAAAACCCACAAATGGAGCCAGTTCCATTTGTTTTCCATATATGGGAAGAACTGTCTCTAAACAAATTTAATTCTTGACTCCAAGTGGGATTGAAGATGCTTTTCAGATAAGAAGTGGTAAAATAAAATCACAAGAGATCACAGAAAATGATGTTGTTATTCTCTTTCTGCAGCATTCATCTAATTTTATGTTTCACATTGGGGCAGTTTGGCCTTCTCATAAGACCAGAAAGACAGCAGACAAACAGCAGTTCATCGGTGGTTAGACTGCACTCATGTAACCCAGCAATCATAATTCAAGGCAGAAAATGATTTCCTGTCAGAAATATAGACTGAAACTGCCAAGAAAATCTCTCCAAAGCTACAAACTTATCACCATTCACCCATTAGACTTATGATGAGAATAATCAAAATTGCACCACTTAGTAAACCATGGATGGAATATCACACAGAGAGGAAGAAAAGAAGACATAGCCATGAAGTCAGCTTGAGTTCTACTAAATACTTTGTTTTGAAATCACATTTCTAAAAAGTCAGAAAGTAGGTAAAAATACAGTTGCATTTACAGTCTACCCACTGTGACATTTTTTCCAGACAACTGGCAAGATTTTATATTAGCTATGAAGCCATGTCTTAACAATTTTGTGGATTCACTCATCTCCCCATCCTTGGTGCCAGAACTATGGTGTCTGATAAACAGTGGGTTGGCTTTAGGACATCATGCATATGATGTGCAACTGAGGGGGACACTAACCTGGGAGTGAGTACCTGGATAACTATTTCAATCTCCATAGCTGCAGTACAGCTTTCGTAAGGTTTATAACAGGATTACAGTCTTTTCAAGTTAAAATAACCAAGAAAGAAAAGCTTGAGAGGTGATGTTTCTTGAGCTTTTTCAAAATTATGTGCACCGTAAGAGTGAATTTCTCTCTCCCATATAGGCATTCTGTTCCTTTGGCACCAACAGCAGGAAAAGGGAAAAAAGCCTGCACAGCATGATTTCCCGATTAAGCTACTTGTAACCTATAACCTTCTTGGTTTATTTTCATGTGTTTTGTTCTGTTGGTTTTAGGTTTTTACAATTTCAGCTGCTGACCCCAAAGAAGATCCATGTTACAAATGGATGGCTGGTTCACAGCAACATTATGTCATGAAGCATCAGAGATATTCAGATGTGAAACCCTTGTCCAGTTTTTTCACACTGGTGGCTATAGCTGATAAAGCATCATCACTAATTCATTATCCAATGTATTATTTCAACCTCCCAGAGGAAAACAGACTGGAAATTCAATTATCTATTGCCACAAGTCACTTTGTTACACCATGAAAACAAAACCCAAAGCAGATCAACTTTTTTAAATATTTTTTTTTTAGAGCTCCAGAACACAAAACTTACCAAGAAATGAGAAGCACAGTAAGAGCTGAATCTAGCTATAAATTCTGACATATCTCCACTAATAATGATTAATGACTAAGAAAAAGAAAAGGGAAGCTGCATGCACAAATGCCAACCTGAACTGACATTAAGACATACAGCTATTTTAAATATTTTCCCTTCTAATTACATATTTCTTACTACTGTGAAATATTCAACATACAAAACCAGATTGGCCTATTGCCTGTCTCAAAAGCAGCAGGCAGTCAAATAAGCTCTGAAAAGCTAATTCAAATGCCACAAGTATAACAGCAGTGCTATTTTTTTCCATAGAAAATCCAAATAAAGCTCATTTACTTCTCTTGTGAATATAAGACAGAGATATTAGCACCACAGCAGAGTTCTTCTACAGTAGTATGTGAACAGGGAGACTGACTGCCCAAACCTGCAATCCCTAATATAGCCTCCACTATTTTTACTTCCATTTCAGTGGGAGTACAACTCATGGGATTTGTGGAGAGGTCTGTGGTCACACTAACTTTCCTTGTTGACCACTACAAGAGTGATCTCTGAAGGGGAAGGCTCAAGAGTGCACCAGAAAAATAGTATTCAGAGTATACCACTTTGATCACTACTTTTCAAGGACCAAAATTACTTCTCTTGGGCAGAATAGGTCTTTTTAAGAGAGCTTTACAACTAATGCATGGCACCTCACATTCTACATGACCAGAGTTTCACCATTCAAGTGCAAAAAGTAGTACAATTTAGTATTTCTCTGCTTCATTGACAGGTGTAAATGAGAGTGTTGGCATGACAGAGAGCTATTTGGATAGAGCTGTGCTGTTTGCTGGAGCTCCATGGGTCCACATAGCAATGGGTGTGATGTCAGCACTACAACATCAGCAAGAGGCTAAATGCTTGTGGTATAAAACATACCAACGTTATTAGCATGACACCAGCGTGATGCCACACTCTACACCTCACTGCTCAACCCACCCTGATCATGTGTGTCTTTCCCTTCTCCCTCCCAGCCCAGCTGCCAGGGAAGAACAACATCTCTGAAGCAGCACAGGAGGGCAGCATAGCTGGAGCAGGCTGTGGATCTCCTGCTCTCCAGGGTTTTGAGAGGTGTGTGAATGAGAGCTCGGGTCGTGACAGCTGTCCCAGTGAGGACTGGTTTCAGAAAGGGCACATCTAGAGAAAAGCAGGTGACCAGAGACAGAAAACAAACCCCATCTCTTAATGAGATGACCTCTCACTCCAAAAGCTTAATAGCATTCTGATATTCGAGGATAACAAGGTGCCTTCCTCGCTGTCAATTATCATGCAAGATTAAAATAGCATCATGTGTCATTGGTGCAATGCCACGTAACACATCTGGAAGCAGGGTGTTGGCGGTATTTATGTTATGCTTTCAGCAGGAGACAATTTGCTGGTAGAGACCATGACAGCACTGCTGGAGATGAAAACACCCAAAAAAGTGTCCATGACTGGCAACTTTTATTTTGCAACATATGTCAGACTCTTGTCTGTGATGTGGCACAACTAGCTATCGTATGATGTAAGCGCAACAGCACATATTTCAACATACAATACAATTGTCTGGGAGAAGTTAATTTGACTCCCCACTGTGAGACACATTATATGACAACCAAGTTCTGAAAATTGCTCGAGTCCACTTAAAACAGCACTGTGAACCGAAAGGGCTTCTCACAGGGCAGGATGAGCTGGGCAGAAATTTCCAGAAGTGAACTGTAAATGGAAAACCTTTAAACAAACACAAATATTAGCCAAACTGGATGCAGAATTACTAGTTTGGGTTGGGCCTCCTCAGAGTAATGAAGCAATTCCCTTAGAAATGTCTCTCTATATATGTTCAGAGCCTGCACTTAAGGCAGATTAGCCATGTTGTCATCTTATGCGAATACCAGCCTTTGCTTGGGAAAATGAATTAAGACCACACCAAAATTACTCCAATGAAGAGTTCTCAACAGTACTTGTAACCTCAGGGATGCTGTTATAACAGCAAAAGGAACCAGTAAAATACAGACTGGTTTACCAAAGCTGTTTTACTGCAAAGCAAAAACACCGTTTATGAAAGTGAAAGACACCAAGGAAATCCTTTGCTCAGACCCCAGCATAGTGGTGCAGTTCCTCAAGAAAAGAAAGTCCTTCTTCATCCCTTCCAACACAGAGTTTAGGAAAAAATCGCATCTGACATTAGTCATCTTCTCATTCAGACATGAATTCAGCTTATCCTTGCTGGAAGGATGATCTAACCCCTACCTTCTCCAGACTTTCTCAACAGGAGATCCAGGCACAGGGGTAGAGAGTAGCTCAGTGACAGAGGTGAAAAGAGGAAGGAAAAACATACACAAACACACAGAAAAGTGATAATTCTGGAGCTTTTCTCCAGGAAACCATGTGCCAGTGCACAGCAACAAAAATAACCCAGGGGTTCCATCTCTGCTCTGGCTCCCTGTGAGGAACCACTTTAAAGCTTTTAGAACATTTGCAGAGTTTGAGAGAAATGGTTTTTGTTTAACTTCAGCTACTTCAGAAATGCCTGGGGCCTGAAGAAACATATTTTTGGATTGCTCTTAAAGAACAGGCTGAACTTTGAAGTTTGGGGATTTTTTTTCAGATCAAATGTTAAATTAATAAACACCAACATGACAAATCAGTCTGAGTACTGAGGGAAAAATTAACAATAACTAAAAAATCTTCTTGGATTAATTAATTGTGGCTTATTGTTACTTATTCTAATACATTGATGGTCTGGCACTTCAAGTCCTATAAGGCATACTGCATAATGTGTTTTTGTGTCCTAACCAAGCACATTTTATATTATTGCCCATTTGCCCCTACAAAATAAAACTCATATCATCACCATTGAATAAATTTCAGTTTGGGTAAGAACGAGAACATGAATGACTAGTTTACTTATGGATCCTTTACGTTTAAGAAATGCACACAAATTCAAAGCATCTGGAATCTAAATTACTTCTTTGTACACATCTTATTTATAACAGAATTTGCATCAATGCCACCGAGTTTACCCCGCACTTTCTTTCTAATTGAGGTGCTCAACTTGAAGTGTCTCACGTGACTCATTTATTCTTCACTGTATTGCAAGAAATGGCGGGTTAAGGAAACCTTGACTTTATGGGAAGTCATGGGTCGGTTGGCTACAAGCCACACACAGGCTATTAATTACAGCTACATGGTTGCAGAATCATCTGAGAACACTGTACAAACAGGAACAGTATCATGCCAGCATTGCCACATCCACATTTTTGTATTCTTGCCTCAATTTTTCTCACCCTCTTTTCAGAATAAAAAACATGATTCATTCTTAATAGGTGCCCTGTTAAGTACTCAAAAAGCAATCATGTAAAACAACCTTCTGCTATAAATACTGGTAAAACAACAGTTCACTCACCACTGTAGTTCCTTACCATCCCAGTGAAGTATAGAGGGGGAACTACTCAATATACTTTCCTGTAGATGTCAGGGACAGCTTTTCAGGAATCTGAGGACTGTAATGCTTTGGCAATCCAGAAGTATACCTACCAAGGACTACTGGAACAAGTTTGCTTCTCACAAGCTAGCTGATTTGTAATAAGTCATTAATTAAAGTAATAAAATAAAAATTAAAAAAGGCACCCTCTCCAGATTCTAGTCTATTCTCATTAATGCAAGACAAGTTAATTGTACCAGGACATTTCTACTGCAGGACAGAACTGAGATGGGAGAGTTCCTACTGATTTTATCACCAGAAACACTTCTCTGAAAGATGAGGTCCTTGCAGAGGGCCAGATTTTCAGTGGGCACTGATCGACAGGGTGCTTTGATTAACAACACAAGCTCCTGACCCAGAACATTAGCGCCCTGAGGAGGATTCCAGCAAACATCTGTTACCATTAAAGATAGCTGGTTGAGATCTACGCCCAGAGAGGACCAGGGCTGAGGCATTAAACAGTTCCTCTCTGAGTCCTAAACAGCACACAGATTTGAATCTTAGCAGAGCAACATTTAAGGAAATCAGCTTCAGAATCAGGAATGAGGAATGTGAAGCTATTCATTTAGTGGTTTCTCCAATGCTTCTCCATTTAATATTTGCAATGTAATATTTACACATGCAAGCCTTACAAAAATTATGTTATGAGGAACAGCTTCTGTATTTCTCATAATAAACAAATAACCAAAAATACAAGGTATGTATAGCAGGATTTACAGCTGGGATCCTATCCTTCTTAGAGCCACTTATCTGAGATCTAGTATCTATAAAAAGCCTCTCTGTTTGCTATTTACACAGGTGTCCTGGAGCATTATATAATTATGTAGGAGATCAACATAGCCTTGGGATCTCAAAATATAATAAAAGTACATTAGGATCATAAGACAGAGGGAAAGAGCTGGCTATCATTCGACACTGGTCTTTTATTCCTTCCAGGAGTTCACCTAGACATGGAGGATAGGTGTCTCCAGTTCTTCATGAGAATAAGGTGAAGAAAATACATCTTTTCCTAATCTTGCTCACATAGATTTTTTTAAATGTAGAGTCAAGCTGGGCCCACATATAATGTTTAAATTCTGACACTCTTATTTACGCTAAGTAGTTGCACTAAACTTGGCAATAGATCTCCTACCATAAGGTCCACAAGCCATGGGTCAGGCTTTAAAATAGTAAAGCTATAGTAACTTAAAGTATTCAGAATGTACACCACAAAAGAGGACAATAAGACACGAGAGATGACAGAGTCTACACAAGACTTAGATGTTTCCACATACTCTCTAACCACAGGATCAGAAACTACATTGCAAATTAAAGCAGATTCTATGATAAAAAAATGCCCTCCAGAAAAGGCATATATCATCCCTTCAAAAAAAAAGAAAAAAAAAAGGTGATGTATTATCCATAAAATCCTCTACAATGACTAATCTATCATTTCAACCAGCCAAGTCCTGAAGACACAGTTTGAATCTTAACAAGGTAACAACAAAATCCACTAAAATATAAGAACAAGGGACATATTCAATTCCTATTACATCTGGCTTCATTAGAGCTTATTCTGCTTTTAATCTGCTGTAATAAAGACCTTACGTTTGAGTAAAGATCTTAGAATTTGACATGCTCGTACAGAAATATATATTGCATGCAAATGACATGGCAAAGACAACACCAGTACATGGGACCTTGTACTTACTATGAATAAATTATGTCCATTCATGAAGCCTTCTTGTCATTCTTTTCCAATGCATCTGTTATGCGGGATCTATATGTACTGCCTCGTTACAGGAGACAACATCAGGATGAAGAAACTTCCACTTCACATTCCCTAGGCTATGTATAGCTGCTGCTTATGCCAAGGTCTTGCACCCTCTCCCATCAGTTTTATCATCTATTCAGATTCCCATATATATTAGAAGGCTGTAGGAAAAAAAAAAAAAAAAAAAAAAAAAATCTTATTTATAATGCAATGAAAATCATAATACTTTCACAAATTATAAAAAAAAACAACTCTTATCACCTGTTTTCAGGTACAAGCATGTCATCATGCATACTGAGGACTACCAGAGGTCATAACTAACAAACATTCTTCATAATGAATACAACTATCAAGGAATTGCTTCCATACTACTATCATTGGTATTTGCCTAGTTGTACATATATAAATCACATAGCACTGTCACTTAAAATGGACATACTATCTTTTTCAGAAGTAATCACTTGCCTGCTTGAGAACCATAGGAACACTAACTTTTAAAAATAATATTTGTTTAACATATCTTGCAGTATTTGTTTCCATTATAGTGTTTTTTGGAGTTGTTTCTTTGGTTATGATTTTACTTCTAGTTCATTAACTCTTCAAACCTGATTTACTTACAGGCTCTTTACCCACAACTGTACTATGTAAGATGAAAGCATCATCAAGGAAATACTTTCATCCAGAAAGCATAAATGCAGAAATACACAGATCTTTGATGTCATATGAATGTCAGTCAACAGTAATGAAGACTGTTAACAAGATCAATGTATTTGCCCAACATAACTTGGTCTTTTCCCCATTTTCTTCAGATATTTACTAGTTCATGTCTTGCTAACTTTCTTATTCATGCTGTGAATTCTATCACCCAAACCAGTATTTTACAGCATTAATGACCTCTATCTCCCTACACCAAGTAATGGCCAGTTCTAGTTTGCTCATGGATTACCCTTTATTCCTCCAAGGTTGCTGATTTACAAAGCAAAGAGATACTTGAAAAGTTCTGAAAGTATTTGCCTACCAAGCATTAGCTTTTCTGAAATCAGTCATCATGGAAAGTAAATCCCAGCCCATACTTGAGAAAGCTCTGTGAAGATGCAGTTCTCTTTATGACACCCAACAGGAGAAGCTACTAAGAGATGGGCTTGATTCCCTGGTAGGAAGTAGAGCTGGAAAGTAGGACCCATCACTGTAACAACTGACAAGCTGCAGCACTCTGCTAATTAACTGCCAGGGGAGATGCAGGAGAGGACCCTGGGCAGTGGGTGACTTCTGAAAGTGGTCCTCACAATGTAACCTGTCACTGAAGCCCTGGAAGTCACTGAAGGAACTGTACAGAGATTATAATCTTGTATTGTGGGGACTATTTCTGCTGCTCAGGATATGCCTCCCAGAGAGGGACTTTAAAAAAAATGGAATTTTGCAATGGACTGCTTTATAAAAACAAAACTAAACCTTAAAGAACTGTGAGCCACACTATGAACTCTACACTACAGTTTGCATTTTTTAAATTCCTTGTAATGGATCTGGTATAAATCAGCATCGGGTCAAACCGGTTCAGAAAGTGTTTGAATAACTGCCCACGTCCAGGGGTTCTTCATCAGCTCACTATTTTGACTGCTGCTGTTCAATTACCATTTGAGAAAGCAGGACTGCTGAGAAAGACAACACAACATAAACCAACACTAGCTATAAAAGCAGACAGTGTACCGATATTCACACTGCACACGTTTCAGAGACGTTATCAAAAACAACTTCACATCACACCGCTCACTGATGCTCCTAGCCAACAACATACAATACAGCCAAAGGTAAGAAGTCTTCAAGAAATAATGAGAACCTGAAATATCTAATTTTATCTCTATAATAGAAATAGTAATTGACAAATCATTATTTTACATCTATAAAATATATGATGAGGAACATACCACATACATTCTAGACTTTCTGTCTGCACTGGAAATCAACTGGGAAATTAGAAGGTATGGCATAGAAACATCACTATGAATATGCTGTATTACTGCTTTTGCAGCTGCAGTCCCAGAATTTGTTTCACAATAATTCAGTTACCCATGTTTAAATAACCAGGCAGCAGAAGAAAGGCTGATATATTTCATATGCATTCTCTTTGAGCAGGGGGGCCTTCACGTCTGGTCAAAAAATGTCAGGCTCATATGACACCACCAAAGTCAGGAGAGATGCCTAACCATAACTAAAAGCAGAATTTGGCCAACACAATTGGAAAATACCAGCAGAGTGTATACAAACGCACACACGCAACCTCATATAAGAGCAGAGCACGAGACAGATTGGCTTTTTTTAATCGCACCTTTTAAAAAAACAAAACTGCCTGTACAAACCCCTTGCTACACTCCTACATGGTTCATTTATCCTTCTGTAACATAAACAGACACACTAGAGCCTATAGTAGGGGAGAAATTTCTTCTTTTTTGCCTTTTTTCTTTCTTTTTTGCCTTCTTTCTTTTTTTTTCCCCCATTAAGGATTTTAAACACAATTTGAAGAGTGAAAGAACAGATCTGGCCTGCCTTCCAAACTTACTTCAATAGCAGATAATCAACTTTAAGAATACCACAGTCAGCAAGTATGCACATAATCTATACATGAATATATTTATCTGTTTTTAAAAAAGATTTAGTTTTTCCCTTTGTTTTCAGAGTTTCCTCTAGCATATAATCCAGAAGATAAAACTAGATGTCTTTCCTGATTCAGCAAAAACACCCTTTTACAATGAGTGTCCTAACAGTTCAGGTATTAGTTCTTAAGAATCCTTACCCAAAGGAAAGCCATCTCTCTGTCAGCCTTAGTACCAATTTCTACTAGTTTTGTATCATCATTGTAAGACCGTTCTATGAAACATATTTTTAGATAGGAAGGATTTTTAGCTTGCTTTCTGCATGCAGTGCCTGACTTGAAGCTGCCATTCACTTGAAGTTTCTTGACTGTTCCTGATACACTTCCTGCCAATACCTGGGGCTTCAATATTTTGCAAAAACAGGGTGAAAATTGGTATTTGCAAAGCCATAACAAAACACAAAGATTTAGAGAGGTGACTAAAAATGCAAGATTCTAAACCAAGGCATAACAGCATTTTTAACAAAATTAAACAGATAAACTTTGCTGCAAATTAGAAACAACTCTCTTGTATCTGAGCCCATAATGACTATTTTGAATACAGATATTTACTGCTGCCAATAAAGAAATTTTTGGTAACTTTTCTGTTATTGGGAAGAGCTTGAATACAATCCAATCCAAAAAAAATGCTGACTTTCCTAAATAGGGGCTGTGTTTTTGCAATAAAGAATACTGGTCAATATACAAGTGAAGGAAAACTGAACCAGATGTCAGTAATAGGACCACAGAACGTTGCATTTGCCCAGAATCGCTATTTTAAACACACGATGTTGGTCTACTGGTTTGTGGGATAATACATTCTTGGCAGCCAGAAGGAGTTTCGATATGTTAGAAGGTTATCCTTGAGTTAAAAAAAAAAAAAAAAAAAAAAAGAAAGAAAGAAAAGAAGTGAGAGAGGTAGAGCAAGGCCATTAATTCATCAAGCTCCCTATAGCAGCAAAAAGTTCCTGCTTAGAGAATCAGTTCAAAGAAAAGCCAGACTCAAAGCAGCAGGCTTGGAGCTTACATTCTTTTTCATTTCATGCTTTAATTCCTTACTACTACTTCATTGTACTTGGGCTTTTTTTTTTTTTCTTCTTTCTTCCTTCCAAATACAGGCTCAAGTTCTGGGCAAGAAGTCTACGGAGAAACTGGTGAGCTTTCACCTTGCTTAAGTTCAGTCAGAACAACTGGGGGAAACCACCCCCCCCCCAGTGACCGCCCATGCAACTCAAACCACACAAATCCCAGACCAAAAACTTTTCACATTGGAAACCTTTACTCACACGCGGATTCTGCTGCCGTCGCTGGGGCTACTGGAGGAAGCTGTTCAAAGGACCAGACCCCACTCTCCCAGAATCACTACAAGCAGTCCTGGAAGCCATATGCACACAAATAACATTAACCCAGGTCCCTATTCATTGCCAATTAAGTACTTGCCCACCTCTAAAATTCTTTCTAGTTCAAAGTCACAGGGATTTGGGATTGGTTTTTGGTTCCCCAGCCCACCTTCTATTTAAGAAGTAGTTACATCTGTACGCCTTCTTAATATAGAAATAAAACTTTGAGATGTACTTTGTATGTTTGGCAAACAATCACTTCCCTGTTTTACCACGTAGTAAATTTAAAACTCAACTCTTTTCATTGTTTGAACAAACCCTCCTCTGAAAGATAATTAAAACCACTTCCCAATATACAACCAAAGTTTTATTTTTATAGTCTATCTTCCATTATGGCATAATCCTTTCTTTTTTTTTGAACCAGTGAAATATACAAATCACGCAAGACAGAAATATGTACATTAAATGTACAGAACAGAGGAAAGGACATAGAAGATTTACATATCTGAATGACAAGTAAAATATTTTACATTAAATAGTGTTTTAATAGCTAGGGTCATGAGATTCAGTTCTGCTCAGACAAAATTCACTAAAAAGGAACACGAGGTGATTCAACAAATGGAAAAAAAATGATCATGGTTTTTGTACAATAAAAACCAAGGTGACATATTCAATGAATTAGTGCTTTATTTATTTATCTTACTTTAAAGATATTCTTTGCAAACATCTGAAGATGAGGGGTAAATATGTCCTTGTACAATAAATTAAGAGCAAGAAAGCGCCATTTAAGAAACTGATAAATGATCAAGATGAACTTAATGATACAGCTTAAAGGCTCGTGGAAAGTTAAGGCTTTAGTACAACTAGGCTAAAGTGAAAGATTTTTTTCCTCACTTGGTATTTGCAAAACCATTTTCTTCAACCTGTTGGGTGGAACTGAGTTCAAAAGAGGAATCTGAACTAATGATGAAATCCTGTGTAACTACACAGCATTGGGGGGAATGCATATTGTTCAACAAATAACAATTTCCATTTCAAAAACTGAAAAGCAAGGGCCAAATGCAGCACGTTTTAGAGTTGGAAAGTGTCTTCTTTCAGCAATGATCAATAAACAATGCCCTTAACATGAGAGTGGAATAGAAGTAATCTCCAGACCAGTATCAATTCAAGTGCAGGGTACTGCCTCTACCAACCATTCAAGAAAGTCCTAAAGCTAGGAAGAGGCTTACTTCTTTGTGATTATTCTTAAAACTTTTGAATAATAAAAGCATTTAAAAAATAATTAAAAAAAATAAATCAAAAGGTTAAAATTATTCTAAAAACCTGAAGAGAACTGAAAAAGAAAATGGGGATGAACTGCCCCTGTAATTTAGACATTTTATTATTTCTTAAATCATGTACAAAAAGCTTTGAAATATCAGACACCAGCAGACCACAGTTCTCCCATATATATGTAACTGCTCAAGTATAGTCTGAACAGTTGTAGTGTATATCTGCAATATATTATCTAAAGCATGTGTATTAAAGACATAGGATGATAAATTTGGTATTGCTGCAAAATTTCATTGAACTATAATAGCCAGTTACTGTTATTAAAATATGAAACTCTTGTCTCCTTGAGTGAAAGCATTTCCAAAATCTGTGAAAAAAAATAAAAATCAATCATTCCATGACTGGATATCTAATGATTTATTTTCTCACATAAAATTAGAGGAGTTATTTGTCAAGCTGTGTTTTGAAAGACAGCCAGCTATGAGACCATTTTTAAGGCATTTTCAAATTTGGGGAATTCTATTTACTATGGGCTTTCCAGGCTGGGAGAATATAACTGCTTGCAAGCATTGCAGCTCCCCTCTGCCCCTCTGCCTTGCTCCACTGCTCCAGGCAGTCTGCACCTCTGCTGCTCTCCACACACGGTAGTAGTGAAGTACTGTTCTGTAAGATGAGACACTTGAATGTCACAATTAGCTAAAAAAGGTCAAATTTTGCCTTGGAGAATATATTTATTATTCGTCAAGGCAGAATTTTTTTCTTTTTTTTTTTTTTTTTTTTTTTTTTTGGTTTTGTTCTGGAACCAGACACAGTGACTCAGGAATAGCACAGTTGAAGCCTTTATGATCCTTTGCTCTTTACCCTCTGGTGGCATGGCGTACTTAAGTGGGCACATTCAGGTATGCAACTGACACCACACTTTGTGATGAATATACCTACCCCTTATTTACAAAGCCCTAAATGTACTGAACAGCTTTATATACCCTATTCTGATAACTTCTGGTGTCTGAAACTAGAAGTCATGGACAGGTGTGTGTGTTCCTCATATCCATAAGGATTGTTCTAACATCCCAAGCACATTACACGGTTGCTCTGCCTACTGCACATGTATTACGTCCCATATGACTAAATATGTTGGATTTTGCCCTCAAACTACTCTATTGTTTTTAAGAAAACTCAATTTTTTTTTACTTTGTAAAATAAATACTTTCAGATTCTCCCCCATTATTGCCAAAAATATAAGCCACACACAGATCTGGGATGGATGCAGAAAGGGTTTCCAGGCACTTCTCTTTGCAACCTTTATATTTTTCTTTCTATTTTTTTCCTTCCCCCCATCTTTTGGGGTTTTTTTTCTTTTTTTTTTTTTTTTTTTTTTTTTTTTTTTTTTTTTTTTTTTTTTTTCTTTTTTTTTTTTTTTAAAGAAGAAAAGAACTTGCTGGACTCTATAAATAAAGTGGAGATAGTCCTGTTGAAAGGGAGAGGGGCCTGCACCCCTTGCTGACAGGTGGCTGCAGTTCCTCCCACCTTGTCCGTCCCCTATTTGCACACAAATTGGTCCACGATCTCTGTGCACAACTTGCATTTCACGTAGCAGCACCAGTGGAACTTGCAGTGGCAGCGCTCTCGCTGCACCGTCTTGAACTGGTCGTACCCCCGGCCACAGCACATGAGTTCACAGCCATCCATGCCCTCCGAGGTCTTATTGCAAAGGCGGCCCTGGGTGCCCAGGGACCCAGTGCTCTCGTTGCGCACACAGTAGTCAGGGCTGGGATCGATGTAGACCAGGTCATGGATGGTGGGTGCGTTGAAACGGCTGTTCACTTGCACCAGCTTGCCCCGGCTGTTGAGTTTCATGGCAGCAGCACTATCGTATTTCTCCTTCAGGGCATCTCCTACCTTGCGGAAATCAGCAAGCTGCAGCCAACAGGTCTTCAGGCTACAGGAACCAGAGACACCGTGGCACTTACAGGCCACATCAGCCAGGTTGTACACAGTCTGCAGGAGTCAGGGAGAGAAAGCAAAAATGATGCTCAAAGATTAGCATGGCCGTGAATACATGTATTCCCCTCATTTCCTGCCCCCTGCCACATTCTCACCTACCCCCCCAAAATACTGGCCTTCACATCCTCTTTCCTCCCACAATACGCTGGGGAGGAAGAGCAAGCGAGCCGACACACGTGCACCCCAGCACCCCGTTAGCCGGAGAAGGAGGAGGAAGGGAGCACTCTTGCCAGCCTCTCCCCACCACAGAGACAGACACAGAAGCACACACGCAGTCCAGACAGCAGCATCAGTCAGGCTGCCATCAAATTTTAGGAATTTGCTCTCACGCCAGCAAAGGATTTTGCTGTTTCATTGAGAAATGTAAGACATCCCTTTATTTTCTATCTGAGTTGCTCTCTCTATTGATCTCTGCTTGAGGCTGCAATTAGGGAAAGAGTTAAGATTCCTCTTACTCCTGGCTCAGCCACAGCTAATTGTCTACTCTTGGCTCGGTATCCTCCTATCCCAAATACTGCTCTGGAAGAAAGACCACATCCAAGAAGAAACCCCCAAACACCTATGGGTGGGAGACAGAGCTACATAGTAATATCCTCTTTACAAAGCTTTGGCTGGGAAACATCAGTCATTTGCCCTGTACAAACAGAAATAAGAGTCAGTGTTGACGCTGCCTCAAAAATCCTGGAGTCTGACACATGAGATGATACTGTGGACAACTTCCACCCAGCAGTTACAGAGAGTCTTAAGGTTGCCAAATGGCACTGCAAAGATGGAAAGGAAAGGAAGGAAAAAGCTGTTTGAGTCTCCATAAGCAACTGTGAAAGTGTCATTTTTCTTCTTGCTAATAGTAAATTGGACTGTCCATTGCTTTTAGACACCCTCCTCTCACATTTAAATGCTATTAATTTTCAATTATCTTTCATCCTTCTTCACCTTAAAACACAAGTGTAAAGTCTCCAGCTGACTATTTCTGGCACTTCAAGCTTTAGGAAAATAATGATTTTGGCTCTTCATATTCAGACTATTAAAAAAAGAAAAGTTTACACCCATTCATTTAAGGCATTTTCAAGATTAAAGAAACCATAAAGACAAGTTTAACCACAGAAGACCATGTTTTCTAATAAAATGGAGGAGCTTTTCACATCATCTTAAAGCAGGGAAAGAAGAAAAAGTCAGAACAATCCTGCGGCACGATTCCAGCCTCGAAAGCCCAGCATGTCCCTCCTCCCTCCAACACACGCTGTCCTGGTTGGAAATACAAACTAATAAAATTCTGTTCTACAGAGAATACAGAGCGAGCAGGGCACTGTTAATGAAACAATGTGGAGGGAAACACAACATACTTCAGTCCCAATCCTTCCCCATGCAGAAGGCATTAGGGCTGACAACCAGAAGCAACACAAATTCATATACTCCCCACCCACCTATACCCTGTATTTGCTGTTTTTTCCGTTTATGCACTGAAACAGAGACAAGCCTTGGTGGATGGTCACCACCCAGCACTGTTCTCTGCCCCACCAAGGCACGTCCTTCCCCAAAAGGAGGGATGTGGGTGGGGGCAGAGGGATGTTCTGCTTCACAGCCACTTACTCTTCTTCCAGCCTCGTTGTTGTGCAGGTTCATCATGATGCGGGCACTCTCATAGGAGCCTCTCTGGTAAACTCTCTCGCGCTCCCGAGCATCAACGAACTCCTTGGCGAAGCGGTACCCATATTCGATGTTATCCCCACAGCCACCCCAAAGCCAGTCCCGGGGCAAATCCTTGGGCCGTGCTGCTCGGCTGCAGCCGCAGGAGGAGAGCTCGCCCTCCCGGCAGGCACGGCTCATGGCGTTGACCACCCCGGCTGCACTCACCGCGTAGGTGAACGCCGTCTCCCGGCTGCCTGCACAGAAAGATAAGCGATGTTAGGGCAGAGCCCACGCGCACCACTCCCTGCCCACCGATGAGATGGGAAGGCAAAGGCTCTTCAAGAGGCAAAAAATACAACTGCCTAATAAAAGGTAGAGTAACCCTGAACCATGCTCCTCCTCAAAATGTCTCACTCTGAAAAAAGCAAGCAAAACCAACCCATTAGAGCACACAAAGTGCCTGTGAAAAGCACAAGTCACTTCTCATTCATGCTTGTGAAAGCTTGGATGAGGGAGTGGAGAGGAGGTGAATCAGGGACGGAGCATGATGCCAGCGGGGCCAAAGCAATTGTGCCTGTGTGTGAGGGGTGGAAAGGGAAACAGGCTCCCTGTCTTTCAGAAAAAAAAAAGAGATGTTAAATACAACTTTTAAAATCCTGGTTCTTAAATTACTACTTCTCAAACATGATTTATGTACTTCACCCGCTTGTTCCAATTTATTTAAAGTTATAGTGTTTTACAAAGTCTCCTGGTATCAAAAAAATGTGCAGTTGAATAACACACAACTTTTCACCATACACATAATCCAGGTTCTTCTGTAGGAGGCCATTTAAAACTAACGACAACCTGTGCTGTTTAGTATCCACCACTGCAGCCCATGTGAATATGGCAAGCGAGTCCATGGACGATCATCTTTACAAATTACAGGGAAGAAAAACCCTTGGCACAAGGCAGCCTTGAAGGTTTTCTCCCGCATCTGCTGCCCTTAAATGGAAATTGAAAGCCTTGAGTTTCAAACTTTCAGAAGCAAAAAGTTAAAATATCCACAATGCAAAACACAGCCATGTACCATCCTCTTGACAATATCTAATCCCACCTTCACTTAGAGCCTGACATCCCCTATCACTTTTCCAAGGGTCCTACAAAAACTAGAAAACGTTTCAAACAAACAAAAACAACACAAAACTTGCACCGGAGAGGAGCCTGAAGTTTGGTTTTCATCTTAAGAGACAGCATCCCTCTGGGTCTTTTTCAAGAAAGATTCCCAGAATAAACAATTTCTTTTTTTTTTATTTGAACTACTATATGAGTTATATGAGTTTTAATCTTTAGTCCAATCAATAGATCAAGATAGTTTAATCTTGACTTTACAAGATTTTTCTTATGGAACAGCAGGGACCTTTGTAAAATTAGGGCTTTAAGTGGATGCATTTTTGACATGTCATATTTATTTAGGCAGCAACATTTTGAAGTGGAAACTCTTTGTATGAGACCTACTATAACAGGTCAAATCTAATAGGAGATTTCTATCACTTCTGGGACATAACTAATTTGCAGTCTCATCCATATTTAACACCAAGATGACACTATGCTCAGAGCAGCTTTGTTAATATAACAACTGTCATCCACTGGATTAATTTTAGTAATAGATGCTGAGATTAAATGAGAAAAAATCAGAATTCTTATGTTGAGAAAGATCAGATTTAAGGAAGATGAGAAGAACTTTGCTCCCTTACTTACAATGGTCTATTCTCAAAGACACCTGCTCAGGGAAGTACTTCCATGAATTATGGGTATAAAGGGTTAAAGAAGTAGCCTTTTCAAGATTTGGCCTTATGCTGTGACTTATGCCTTACATTTACTGCAAACTAGAGCGGGGGAACCTCATACAGATTTTCATGTTCCCATTTCTTCCATAACACACATTTCTGGATTAATTCCTTAAGAAAAATTTCCGCTAGATTGAGAGGAAAGAAACATGGTCTGCTTTGGACCACAGGACTCATCTCTTCCATTCCATTTTATTCTTTTTCATGCTTAGTTAGCTCATGCTTTCACATGGTTAAATATGTCATTTAATGCAGGATTTAAACTCATAAAGATGACTTTTTTTTAATAATTTTCATTATTATCCTGAAGCATATTTTAAAGAACTTACACTAAGTGGAAAGGAAAAGGAAAGGCTGGGGTACCGACAGGAGAACTGCCCCCCAAGTTCCCACCTTGAATGTTGAGGCAAATTATAAAATAACATCAGCTGCTGAAATATATCTGAAGCCCTGCAGGTTGAAAGGCAACACTGCCTAAAGTCATCGACCCCAAGAACACATTAAGAGTGATGGTTCCACATGGATGAGTTACTCTCCATTTTTTTTTTTTTTTTAAGTTTTTAGGCACAACTGTGCTTTTCTTCACTGTCAAGCATATCTGTCTTTTCCCACAGCCCAGCACTTCTCTCTATTGTAGCCATGGCAAGGAAACACACATTCCAAACACGTTCGGAGTCCCCTCTCTCCCATATATATAAAACATAGAAATGGAACTGTTCAATATACACACTCTGTAGGAAGCCACCCACAGAGCAAGAGGCTGAGCTTTACACTTGATATGAATAAGTCTGCAAGAACAGAACAATAATTTTTTCATACCTGAACATAAGATACAAAATGTTCTTTGTCTTGTATTTTAAAAGCATTCAACTTCAGGCAGCAGGCATGAATAAACTGGACCCCAACTACACCTAGCTGTTAGGGGACAATCCAGTTATTTTGTTTTATGTTAGAACTTAGCTGTTTGCAAAGCCCAAGCACAGCCAGCCCAGGGTCACCCACAAAGCCAGGAGATGGCGCAAGGCGGTGAAGGCAGTGAGGACCACAGCCTGACCTGGGAACCAGCAGCAAAGGAGACCAGCAGAGAACAAAAGCCCTAAAATTTTGCAGTTCAGAAAGCCACAGACCAAGTTTCCAAACCCAATGCTAGGTTTATTTGTACAGCTTTAGCTAACTTTGCAGGATAAATCCTGGAAGAAACACTGCCCATTTATACACTGGGGTAATTACTGTGCTGTCCATCAGTGCTTTGCCGAGGTGCTCTCCTGTGCACAGTCAGCAACAGTGCATCATTAGCTCACATACAAACCTCCCAAACTATGTGCATTCAGATGCTGACTACCATCTTCTCACATAGGTGAGAATAAGGAGTATCTGCATCATGGGATGAAGTAAAACTGAATCAGGCTCTATAAGTACCCATTTTTCCTTCCACTCAGAGGAACAGCAACTGGTCCTTACTGAGGTCAGCATGAAATAATACAACTGTTACCCACAACACCTTTCTTGTTCTCAGTGAATACGCTCTTTAGGCTCTTTAACTCTTGAATATGGCTGTTAACCTTGTTTCCATCTGCAATTAGAATAAGTGGCTTAATTACATGATGAATTGCTGTGTAGACATCAGCTAATACAGTTGTATTCAGCAGAAGGGTGCGGCAAAGTTATTTAACTTGAAAGAAACCACCTTTAAATAATCTGTCATACGTGGGGAGGGCAGAAATGTCTATTCCAGAGACAGACACCACAAATTATGGGCCAGATCCTGTATATTTCTTCACAGTCCCCTTGAGCTGTTTTTCCCTTGCTTGGATAATAAACAAGGGCTGAAGGATAAAGGCCTAAGTTTTAAACAAATTATTTTTCGCACATGTGGTAGATTATTAGAACAGAAAGGTGTACAGAAAAAGTTTCCTTTCATGTTTCATGTGCTTTTAGACTTTTGCTCGGGTAGAGTGTAAAAACCCCAAAACTCTATTAGAGTGTTAATATTGCGCTTGCAAAAAGCCTAGAGAAGGTTGTTTATCTACTAGCAGCTGTTCCAATTAGGTACTTTTATGTAATACATTTTTCTTTTGTTGTCTGACAATCTCCAAATAAACATTTAACAAAAATTGAGAATGAATGTGAATCAATGTATTCCTTCTACCCTAAATAGAGTTATCCCATTTACAGATAAACCTACCTTGAGTCTGTTTTTAAAACTTAATGTTTTAAAGCAGGCCAGAAAAACACTGACATAAAAGCCTTACATCTCCAACTAAAAGCACTGCTGAGTTTGTCAGTGTACTGATCACTACATCTGATCACAACTGTCACCCCAAAAAAACAGGCATTTTTCAGTTGATTACATAGAATCCACTATATGACTTGTGAAGGTTTCACCATGGACCCAATTCAATAGCACTGGTTAAAATTTTGCCAAGGTCTTTAAAATACAATGAGGTCCTTAAATGACAGGAAAGGCAGGCGGCACATGAGCACTGGAGAACAACATTTCAAAGAGGATCTGACAGGAAAAGGGTTGGGTGCCCACCAAATTGTGATAAGATGTTAAACAGGAATCTGTCTCTCTTACCAGCAATGTGACTACATTACAAGGACAATCACACATTTTGCCCTGATAGAACTGATTTCATAAAAATTACCCTGCTACATTATTTTTAACATAAACCTACCTTTCTCAAAAAGAGGAAAAAGTTACCGTATCTGGAAATAAGAAAGAAGCAATTGCCTATAAACACTAATAGAGCAGCAATTTTGAGTTAACCTCCAGACCAAGAGCAATTTATTATGCAGTCGCTAACTCTGGAACTAGGCATGGACATCTTTAATTTTACAAGATGCTGCTGGTTTTAATTCTCTTAGGTTGCCTTCATTTTGTTTCAGGTTTTCTAAAAGGAGAATTCAGGACAGCATTTTCATTTCTCCTCTATTCCTATATGCAAACATATATTCCTTCTTTGTTTTACAAGACACGTGGCTGGACAGTGGTGGGAAATCACCTCCAGCTAAAAATAATCCAACTTCTTTGACAACTTTTAAAAACACCTGATCATATACAGTACACAGTAAGAACCTGGCAAAACTTTCAAGTGCAGAACAGCATGTGCCATACATATCCTTAGACAAGACTGTATCCATAAAGATGTTGCTTCCTACCTATCTGCATGACTCTGCCAAAAACGGAGTTGTTGTCCACAGTGCTGCAATTCCATCTTCTATGTCTGAACTGATACTGGCACTCCTTAATGCCCGTCTTTGCACCCTCTCCAATGAACTGCATATGGTCCTGATACAATTGGCAGAGTTTCTTCTGTCCTTGGGAAAGCCCTGCTAGCTGGCTACATAGTGGCTGGGCTCCTATTATATATACCTCTGACATCTGAACAGGGTTCATGGGGTTCATAGGGTTCATCCCTAAAGACCTGCATAAAGAAAGATTTGCATTAATAGAGGAGTCAGGGAAAAAAAAACAAAAAAACAAACCAATCTATAAATCTCAAACAGAACTATATCTTAGAACTATATCTCATACATGAGTATACAACTCGTCATTTTGCTAACAGGTGAGAAAAAAAACCACTTAAATATGAAACTTCTGTTTCAAAGACAGCAGAGAACAGAAGTTATTTGTTCTCATCCATGTGGTTATCACCGTATATTAGAGATGGAAGTAAGACAGAGAATTGGCAGACTTGCATCTAGGCAGTCCTTTACCAACTTAAATTGACACAGTAAAAATAACAGAAGCTCCAAACAACTGCAGGGATAGAAAAAGAAATAAAGCAAAAATGAAAAAAAGACCCCCAAACCCCAAGTTATTTTATCTCATACTTTACATTTAAGTCTGGATTTTTCAGTCTGTCCTACCATAAAAAAAGAGGGAAATGTTTAACAAGCCAGAAGTTAGAAACTTGGTACAGACTACTTCTAACTTCTTCCGAAGGACACACAGAAAAAAACCACAGAGTCAACTATATTCACTCTAAACAAAATTAATTTTGTTTTCTTAATTCTTAAAAGTGTTCTTCATATGATACATTTCAATTAAAAGGTGTCCATTAATCCAGAAAGGATCACTTTAAAAAGCAGAGAAATACCTATTTCAAGAAATACCAACACTGTACACTATAAAGAAACACATAATCTGACAAAGAGAAATTTAAATTTACTTCTTGTGATAAAACATACTTATAAACATTTAAGTTACAGAACAGTTCAAACTGAAACTTTAATAGAAGTTTTTACTTGTAAATCAGCATTCGCTCTCATTTATGCAAAATTTCTAATCAAAGGGAGTTAAAATGATTCTTTTAAGAGAGGCAATTCTAGTAACTTAAAATGATCAAATCCATAAAGAATCTACTTTACAGCACATTCTAAAAACTCAATTTTACAACACAAGATGTTGCACATTTGCACTTATTTGAGAGACCCATTCAATTTACTACATAACGTATTACAACTGAAACATTACTCCCCTGCTGTCTTGTTCACCCAGTACTCCCTCAGAAACAAAGTACATAAGAAGTAAATAGACAAACAAGGAAATCTTGACACCCCCTTTTAAAATCAAGTCGATACAAGATGCTTACCACCAAGAGCTGGCTTCTATTACAACCTGGGTAAAAGAGGAGAATATGGCCAGAGCCACTATAAGATACTGAGAAGCCATTGTACTGCCAACTGTCCCCAAAGCACCTCCTTGGATTAATACTGCAGTGGATTTCTAGAGGGGGGGAGAAAAAGGATGAGATTGTTTATTGCTTCTCAGACCATTTTCAAGCATTCAAGTTTAAACAACGGAAGTATCCAGGCCCCTTTTAACTTGACTCTCACTCGCCTGCCCTTCTCCCCGCCGAGGCTTCAGTGCCAGACGCAGGCACGTCGCGGCTCCCGCTTCACCGGGCAAAACCCACCCACGCACCCTCCCCCCCCCACCACCACCACTGCGGACACCGCCTTCCCTGGGCGGCCGCAGCACCCATCCGCTCCTGTCCCTCTGCTCCGGCCCCGCCGTTCCGCACCTCGCCCGTGGCGGGGCGGGACGAGACCGACCGGATCACTGCTCCGGACACGGGGGACCCCATCGCCGCACCCCGCCCCGCCATCCCCGCTGTCCCGGGGCTACAGGCGACCCGCGGGCTCCGGGCCGGGCATTACCCCATCGCTCCCCGATCCGGAATCAGCATCGCGGACACGAAACGTTCCTGTCTGGCTAAAGGCGGCTTCAGGTTTGCAAAGCGAACCCGAGTGGGAAGGGGAAGGAGGCCACTGCCACGAGGGGTTCGGTGCCGTGGGGGGAGCCGGCCGGGGAAGGCGCTCCCCGCTGCCCCCTAAACCATCTCGCCGCAGCCTCCGTGCTGCTCTGCCGCCCGCTCTACGCGATCACCGAGACGGCACCAAGCTCCGCGGCGGACAGCCCCGACGGTAACCCCTAGGCCCCGCCGGGACGGTACCGGCCCGGGGAGGTACCAGGAGCGACAAGTAGCTGCTCCGCGTGCCGACCCGGCCCGGCCCCTGCGACGACCAGGCTGCCGTCTTAGAAGTCAAATGCTTCCCCCGACAGGTCCCGCGATCAGCGTCTGCGTCTTCACACGGGACTCTTTAACTCACTAACCAGTGCCATTCACGTTTTTTTATTTCCCCTCCCCTCAGAAGGGAAAAAAAAAAAAAAAAAAAAAAGACATTTCGACACTTGGGGGCTCCCTATTCATTCTCAAAAAGCCCTCAATGCTGAATTGAAGGTGCTCTTAATTCTAATTTATTTTTGTTTGCGAAGGGTCGGGAGGAGAGGACCGATCGCAGCACCGCGGCGGAAAGTCGGGCTGGAACCGAAACCTGCCCGGACAAACGCGGGGAAGCTGCGGCCAGCGTGGGGGCCCGCACGGCGCTGTTCATCGCCACCGCGCCGGGCCTGCAGCCCCGGGGGTGAGCTTCCTCTTGCCCCTCACCGTCTCCTGCCCTGGCGGAGCCCCCTTGTTCCTCACTGCTGGGGGTGGGTGAATGGGGGCTGGTCTCCCGCAGCAGAAAAATCCCGTCCAGTTTAGATGGGATCAAATCCCGGGAAACATGCGAAAGCTGAGGGCGTATTAAACCCGGGACGAGGTGAAGCAAAGTGTGCGAGAAGTTCGCTGCGACACACAAATGCCAATGTATTTGGTTTACTTTCATCTCTTGGTTCTTTAACTAATGATAATAAAGAAGTGTCATAGAACTGCCCGAGCCCTGAAGTGGTTAGAGACGTCGGTGCCCAAGCGGGACCTCAACAGATGTGCAGCTGCCCGGCCCAGAAGCCAGCCTGGTGTACACCGAGCTGGCCCGCCGCGGCGGGCGGCTGGACGTGGCTCGTCGGGCGCGGAAGGAGCCGGTGGCCGAGGCACCGCGGGGAGAGGGAGAAGATGCCCCCGTCGCAAGACCTGCACAGCGGGGCCAAAGCCTCTCTGCCCTGTTCGAAGCGCCCGGGTGGCCCTCGGGCCTGGCCGTCTCCGCGCCGTATCCAGTGCCGCATCGGGCCGGAGCCCCGGAGCCCCCAAACCACTACCCGGCCCGGCGGCCCCCAGGGAGCTGTGCCGCCCCGCTTCCAACAGGGGGCGGCCTCGGCCACAGCAGCCCCGGGAGGCGACGGGGACGGGCGGCTGCTGCCCCTCCGACGGCACCTCCCGCTCCTCATCACCGCTGTATCGTCGTCCTGACACGGGGCTGCGTGGCGAGGCAGGAGGAGGCACCTGCGCCCGGGGGCGCGGGCTCCAGTCCATGCCTTCTGCACGCAGCAGCTGACAAGCTGCCATTAAAAACAAATAATAATAATAATAAGAAAAAAGGGGTCTATAAAAAAGAGTAAGACTTGCCGGCAGCATTGGTTATCAGGAGTACGAGGAACCATTTCCAACTTTGTAGGGCCGCGGAGATTGTTTTTTGGTATTTAAAGCACCCCATGCGGAGCCCGCGCTCTTTGCCGAGATGAAAAGGGAGTCTTTTACAGATCCTGCAGTCGTGGGATCGCCTGTGATCCTGTTTTACACGGGGTGTCTGGAAAGCCTGCGAAGGCATCTGGTTTTCTGGGAGCACTACCTGCGGGAAGGCGGCATCCAGAGCCCCGGCTCCGGGGGGCTGTAAACCGCGGCGGCCTCTGCGGGGGGTGCAGCGGCTCCGCGGGGAACCCCCCGTCCTCCCCCTGCTCCCCTCTGCAGCTTTACATCCATTTTGGACGGGCGAGACCAGGTTTCACGTTTGCTTGGAACGGCACTCTCTGGGTCCCCAGCCCAACTCTCTCCCAGCAGAGAGGCGGAGGGCGGGGGGGTGTTTTCCAGGGGGGGATTAAGGCGCACCTCCATCATTCTCTCCGCGCCAGCACCGGCCGGGGAACAGCCTCGCTTCTCGGCCCAACTGAACTCTCCGTGACCTTCCGAGCGCAACCGATTTAGCATACAATTGACAATTAAAAACAAACAAACAACAAAAAGCCAACAGACTATCCAACATGGAGTCCTCGCAGCGCCAAGGGGACCCCGAGGAGCCGCGCTCCTCCGCTGTGACCCAGGCGGAACCTTCTGCAGATGCAGAGTGATAATCTCCAGAAACTTAGAATAAAATTAAAAAAAAAAAAAAGGGGGGGGGGGGGGGGGGGGGGGGTGACTCCGGGTCCTCAGCTGGCCCCCAGCCAGCTCTCCTTAAAGGTACAGGCCACCATTAGCACCGACGCTGAGCTCCTCCATAGCGATCCTCCTCGGGAAAGTTTGGGAAGTTTGGAAAGATGTCTTTAAACTCTCTTGAGGAGCCGCTGCCAGAAAGATGCACCGGGACGCGGCGGGCAGAGGGAGCCCAGCAAGTGTCCCTGCAGCGGGCAGGCTCTCTTCGGAGGAGAAATTTAAAGACAGAAGGAAAAAAAGAAAATAAAGGAGCTTTTTCCAAGCGGGGAGCAACGCTCTCCGCGGCGCGTGAGGGCGAAGAGGTGGGAGCGCCCGGCGGCAGACCGGGGGGAGAGCGGGCCGCCCCGCGCTCGGGATCCGCGCCCGCGCAGGGCCGCGCCCCGCCAAGGTGCAGCCCACCCTGCGCGCCCACGGCGGCAGCCCCTGCGGCGCGAAGGCACTCGCGCCCCACGCAGACTCACCTCCATTGCCGCGGGATCACCGAGCGAGAGCAGCCAAGTAATCCAAGCAGAGCAGGAGGGGAAAGGGCGAGGCGAAAGTAAAATCCTGGATCGCAGGAGCCGGGCGGTATCCTCCCAAGCAGCGGACGGCGGCGGCTGCCGGGGGAACGCGGGGGCCCGCGAAGCTGGCGGGGGGCGGTGGGCGAGCGGTCGCTCTGTCCGGCGCAGGCTGAGCGTGTCCGACTGCGGAGCGGGGCACCAATGCAGCCTTCTTTCCAAGGTCCATCAGCAATCGCAGTAATTAGGGCTTTCCACCACCAAAAGAAGAAGGAGGCAAAAAAAAAAAAAAAAAAAAAAAACCAACCCAACACACGCACACAGCGCCCGTGGGCGTGATTGTGCGGAAGCAAATAAAAATCTTCACAAGCGGCAGAGAAAGCGCCGCGGGCGGCGATCCGTCTCACCAGCCCAGGTGGTGCCGCCGCGGGGCTCCCCGTGCTCCCACCCGGCCCCCGGCCGCGTTCGGGCCGCCGATCCGTCCCCTCCGCAGCTCGGCGCGGACCGGGCAAGGGGGACGAGTGGAGCCGAGCAGGGCGCACGACTTCCCCCTGCCCGCCCCCTTTACTTGCTTAAAGGCTGGGCGGTGCGGAGCCGGGCGTCCGCGGCTGCAAAGCCATCCTGGGGCTGTCTCCCTCCATTTTACACAGAGAAGAAAAAGCCCAACAGAAAAAGAAGTTTCTGCATAAACTGGGAAGGGGGGGGGGGGGGGGGGGGGAGTGTGTGGGGGGGGGGGGGTGGTGGGGGGGGGTGGGGGGTGCGGGGGGGGGGGGGGGGGGGGGGGGGGGGGGGGGGGGGAAGTCCGGGGCTTCAGGAGCTGCGGCTCCCCCAATCCATTGCTGGCAAAGGCACCCAGCGCCAGGGAGCAAGTTACGCGCGGGAGAGCGAGCGGAGCAGACGGCGTCGCGCTTCAGTCGACCCCTCCTCCTCGGGGCTCTGACCCCCGCGCGCTGCAGCCGGCCTAACTCCCCCCAGTCTCTCCCTCACTCCTCTTCAACCCGCTGCTTAAAACTGTTTAAAAAAAAAAAAAAAAAAAAAAAAAAAAAAAAGTAAAAGAAAAAAAAGTTGGAGAGCCAACTGCAGCTGAAAAACTTTCTTCGCAGCGCATGCGCCCGGAGCCGGCCTATTGCAGCCTGGGCTGGATTTTAAAGCTGTACAGCAGCGAACAGGACCCCAGTACAGGCTCGGGGCGTGCGGGGGGCAGCTGGGTGACGCGACCGCAGCACGTCCTCGGGAGTGCATCCACCGTAGTTGAGCCCCGCATTGCCGGGTACTTCCCGATGGTCAGGCCCGGCGTGAGACCCCGTGTACACAAGCTGTTCGCGCAAAGGGGTGTCCCCTCTGTGCCCGCCCCGTCCGGAGCTGTGCGTGGGGGGGTGCGCGGCCCACCCTGGGCTACCAGCAGCGCCGACTGGTTGTCCTGCGGCGCGGGGCACGCACACGAACAAACACACACACACACACGCGCGCGAGCGCGCACGACTGTGCCGGGCCATCCCTGCGGAGGCTCCCCCTCTCATACATGTGCGTGCAATGTGCAGGGCACATGGCCGAGCCCGAGCGGACTGCACCAGCATTCTTGATGAGTGGCTCATTTGACAAGTCTTGTTTATTGCATGCTCCGAGGCTCGAGAGGCAGCCGCGTGTGCCGCTTGCCAAGCGCGGGGGGCACTAAGTGGGCTCGACGGTTCGTGTTCCTGCTTCTTCAGCGGTTTCTTGTTTTTTGTTTTTTCACGCTGTAAATTGGGCAAGTTGTTGACAAAACTGTTTGGGTTAAATCACGTAAGACCCAACAAGAGCTACAAGCAAGGAGGGCTTCACAAACCCTTTGTGCTTCAAAGTGCTTTCCCCTCTCTGTACTCCTCAGCCTTTAAAGGATTTTTATTGCACCTCTCACATGCACCCAAGTGCAGGAAATGGGCGCATTCCCCCAGCCATGCCGTAACTCCGCATTATTTCCCTTGTATTCGCCTGGGACTGCGGGTGCACGGAGGGATGCGGGGGAGGGGGCACAGTATCAAAGCAGTCCTGGGAAATCCAAACAGCTCTGCTATCAATAAACGCATTCACTTCTTCAAAGTCATTCCGGTGCAAATAAAATCCCTTCAGGAATCTAATGGGGTAAAAGCCACATCTCAACTGACCCGATCCCGCTGCCGCTGCACACTCGACCCCGGGGCCAGGAGCTTGCCCGTCCCGCCGGGGCTCTGCCCGCCAGGTAAGCACAGACCTCCTCCGGCATCAGCGACTGCCGCACCCTCTCGCCCCGGCCACCGAACAGACAACCTCCCCTCGTCCAGCCCCCCCTCCCCCCCTGCCGTGATCGCTACGCTCCCCAGTCTGCCCAGTGCCCCCACCCCACTCCGGCACCTGCCGCCTGCCCGGCAGGGAGACGCGTCTGAGGGGCCGCGGAGAAGGGGGCACCCGGCTCTGAGAATCGAGGAGCGAGCAGCTCGGGCCCGAGATGCGCGGGCAGGAAACGGGACGGTGCGGGAAAGGGAGCGGTGCCTGGTAGAGCGGTGGAGGCGTCAAGGCAGCGCGGAGCCTCCCTGACCCCGGGGGCGAGCGGTCAGCCCGGGACCCTGCGCGCCCATGTCGGCACCTGCCAGCCCGGACGGGGCTCAAGGCCGCAGCATCGCTCTGTTTACTCGCTAATATCCGAGGAGCATTTCCATTAGGAATCCTCTCAGCCCGGGCTGCGGTTCATTCCTCGGGACGGCTGGTGAGGAATTTATAAATTAGGTGTAGCACCAGGTCCGGGAAGGGGAGGAAGGAATAAAGGGGTTGTTCGTTCATTTTAGGAAGACCAACCTTAGTTTTATGCCTAGTAAATAATATTTTATTGCCTTTGGTTTACTGTAGCATTTCAGTTATCCCCTTTAGGAGACTGCAAACTGCATAGGTTAAAGGTCATTTCTCAAATCACTAGAATTAGTAAAGAATAGCAGAAAACTGTAAAAAGGGGAGGAGCCGCGCAGTAAAACAAGAAAGATCGCCTGAAATAAACTAATAAAGAGCCCCAAGCTGTTTACCTCTCGCCTTTGTATTCCAGAATGATGTTTATCATCATGTAATTGCATAATGTCATCGGGCACAGGAAAACGCCTAGCACCGGACAGTCAGTACAGGCAGGCAGGGCTGTTAGCAGCAGCTTGGTTATGGGCAAAGCCAACACCAGATCATTTTCGTTGCCGGGATTTTTAGTCGTCGCTTTTGAAAAGAAAACTGAACAGGGAATTTATAAATCATGGGCAAAATTTCAAGCTATGGCGCATAGAAGTGGAAATAAAGGGCAGAAATCCAAACATCCTGCAAGGCTTTAAGAATTTTAATTTCTGCTCACTATTTAAAACAGCTGGGTGAAGCTAGAGGGGGCAGGAGGGAGAAATATTGACAGTATTACAGGCATTCATGCTGCCCAAGCTTTTGTTTTCCAGGTTTGCTGGTGATTAAACTCTTGAATTAACTGTCCAGTTGAACCGGTGTGCTTTACTGCCACTGTAAAAGCGTTTTCTGGAGAAATGTAATAGGAAGGTGCAAATATATTGTTGAATGAACAGCAGAACCCCAAGGAGTAATACTGCAGGATTTTAGAGATGAATGTCTGCTCTTGCTCTCCAAATCTCTGTAAGACAGAAATAGATTATTTCTGGTCTTTTAGATGCATTTCTGCCTTTTTTTTTTTCTGCACAGTAATGCATTTTAACAAAGGAGTGGTCACACTGCAATACTGCACGCAAGTGTTTATTTTAACATGTAGTGCTGTATACAGTTTATATCTTTACACCGTGGCCAATGTCAAATATGCAGTCAGAGGCTGATAGGTGTGGGTCTCCATCATGAAGAACCCATTTGGGAAGCAGAACTTTTTGAGGGAAGAAGGTATTTTTTATATTTGTTTTTACTTCATCATGGCATTTGAACATGCAATATTGGAATTATTACACATATTGCACTGAACCTTTGTGAGGGCATAGCCCATCTGTGTCTGCTTTGGTATCACTATGCATAGTGCATCTGCATATAGGCTTTTTTAGATGAGGCACAAAGATAGGACAATCATGTCCATTTGACAGAGTAAATATGTCATCTTATTTTGACTTGATGATCTTAAAGGTCTGTTCCAACCAAAACGATTCTATGATTCTTTGAACATGTAACCTGCACTCACCCCACCAGCACATCTACTCCAGGGATGACTTTTTAAGCCTCGAAGGACTTAGATGCAACTTCCTTGAAATCATATGTGCACTTTCCTAAGACTGCTTTCTTTCCTAAAACATGCTTTCTTCTACTGACCACCCTGTCATCCAAAAGAAGGCTGAACTACTAAAGAAATGCCAAAGATTATGATTTTATGCCAAATCTTGCAATAATTGTTATTTTCCTATGTCTTTAGCCACTAGAGGCAAGAAATAGCACAGTAAACTCTCTTTCTAAATAATCTTTTTATACTGCTGAAGAAACTTTAACAAGAGACTAGAAGACAAAGAAAAGAGCATGGATATCTGTCATATCCCCCTGCCCTGTCCCCATCCCCTCCCTGGAATCCCAAATTCATGATGTTAAAAGAAGCCAGGACATTTGGGAGCAGCAATAACTAGTAGAGAGGAAGAGATTGGGTCTAGATTAGCATTCATCTTTACCAACTGAAGACATATTTTAGATGCAGAGAGATGCAAATTAGAGGCAGCAGGCAACAGAGGAAAGTGTATAGGGTAAAGAAGTGTCACAGATCCTGGTAAATACACCAATCTACAAACCTGCAAAGTCTTTAGAAAAAAAAAAAGTACACCATTTTACATTCGGATCAATGATAACCATACCAGTTTGTTATTACTAGTCATGAGCTGCCTAACAAATAGACCCCTCAAAACACTCTGCATTTGTCTGCATTATCAGCTGGAGAAATACAATTGTGGACACATTTTTAATGTGCAAAACAAAGGTGGGTTCTTTTCATTCCCTCCTACTGAAGTCTACCACAGCTTGCTGCCACTGGACAAATCACAGACCACGTGCAATACGTGTGTGTGCTGTGTTGTGAAGGAAATTAAAGATACAAGAAAATTCTTTACAAAAATGAGAAGCAACTCTATAAGTTGTTGAACCACGATGCCAACCACGTGCCATGTCTATTAGAGTATGTGTCTCAACTGCTGTGAACTCAGCTAGGTGGAAGATGGTAAAAAAATGTCCTCTAACCAGAGCAGGGAAGGCTGCGTTTTGGTGCACCATAGTGATGATTATTTTACTGTTCTGGGAGACTGGTGCCACAGGTAGCTGCTTGTGTACAACCCCAGCTCTGGCACACTGAGCTCAGTGAGCTGAAGTTACAGGGACTGATGCTAATGCCAGTGTCTGAAGGAGTCATTCAGGGAGGACAGGAATCCCCAAAACCAACAGAACATGGGAAAGCTGACTGGATCTCTGCTTTCTGTAGTAATAGAGGCTGTGAAGGGGAAGCTTCTGCCATTTTCTAGTTTTATCTCTGGCACAGCAAGGTTGTTGAAGGTAATTAATCAAAGGGATCACTTTATGCCCCCAGAAGCATTTGATGTTTTCTCCTCTGACCTGCCTCTCTCTGGGGCGGGTGTCCCTCTCCTCACACCTTGTGCCTTTGCCTACAAGCTTTATCTCAGTGATAGCTCTCCCGTCCACATCTTGGCCATCCCCCTGCTGCCACCATATGTCATTGGAATGTTTCAAGTAGTGAGTCTGGTTTACTTAAAGAATAGTGCTTTTAGAGGAATAATACTTTGCTTTGTTTCCATTAGGACCTTAAAAAAACGTTTATGGGAGGAAAAATAAACAATCCCACCACCACTCCTTAACAACAGAGTACTTTCCCTCTCCTAATGCTACCAGTTCCTTCTTTCACTGAGGCCAAAAGCACCTCCTATAAACTCTGGAGGGCTCTTACATGTTTCTTCTGAGTGGCCTGAACATAACTCTCCCCAGTACACACACACAAAGGCACACAGAGAATTAATTTTCCAGAGATGACCAGGCAGGGAGCTTTGTCAAACCAGCTACAGACCAGCACAGTCTCCTGGTTCTTGCTTAGAGAGCTGCAGAATAATTGAGGTATGGGAGCGTGGGAGGCCATAGCTGCAAAGAGGGTCTGTGCAGGAGACAGTGGGGAAAGGACAGGACAAGGCTCTTTTCCACAGCCCACCTGTATCAGTCACATGTAGTGGCCCTTTAGCTGCTCCGCTGTCACACACAGGTCTCTGCCTTGTGTTTGTGCTTCAGGTTTTCAACTGCAGCAGCAGAGAGCGGGCAGAAGCAGCCTGGGACCAGCTCTAGAGGTGACAGATCATGCTGGGGTGATCTCTTTAAACAGACACCCCTATAAGGAGGCTGCCATTGTGCTCTGTTTATACTGCTAACACCCCCCAGGCAGCCCGAGATGTGGTTTGGGGCTGCATAAATGGTGCTGGGTGGTACATAATCACACTTGTTTCACCATCCTCCTTGGGCTGTTTAAGATGGTACTCCAACCTTAGGAAACTTTTAAATCTCATTTTCTGCCTGGAATATTTTCATGGTGTTGGTGTGATTGCTGTGCCATATTCATGACCCATAGGTAACTAGGACTCTCTCTGTTCATGGCAGGGGAGTTGGGACTAGGTGATCTTTAAGGTCCTTTCCAACCCAGACCATTCTATGATTCTATGGTTTTACTGATGACAAACCAGCAGACCATGAATGGTCAGGAAGGAGAAGAGAAGAAAGGGCACCACAGACTTCCTATGAGCATGGACCAGTCTGACACCCATTCCTGACATGGTCACAACCATGTGTGGTTGCCTCAGTCCCGTGTCTGCTTCTGAATAGCACTACTTATCTCTGAGAAAATTAGTGAGTTTATAATTGTAGTGACATTAGATCCTCAAAGACTCCACAGTTCTGTGAGGAATATAGGTGCCTGCTAGCTGAAGCTCTCGCCTGAAGTATCACTGAGCATTTCTTTAAAATATATACACACGTCATCAGTGAGGTGTATTTAAGAGTGAGAGGAAGGACCCTGGTTAGCCCTTATATGACACTTATCTTAGAGGCTACTTAGCTAATTCATCATTTCCTTCGGACTAGAGATATGTCATAATACTAAGTCAATGTGTACTTGTCCATGACTGCTTAAAGCCAATATAATTCTGAACATAGCTATCATTCTACGCACCATGAGCAACACATCTGATAAATTTAACCGTATCCTTCAATCTCCATTATAATCTGTGAATTTACCTTGATTCTTACCAGTTTAGTTAGAATATGGCATTGTTTGACAACTCATTTTACAAAAATATTTAAGGTTTAGATTAATCTTGAACTCTTCATTTTAAGTATTTGATTAGGCAAACCTTTTTGCCCTGGTGATACTATGATCTTTATTTTCTTCATGGAATGATTAAGGTACCATTTTATGTCTACATTATTTTCCTCAATTTAAATGAAAATTGTGAAAACTTTCGAAAATGGCACTGATGGTGCAAATGTTTGCCCACAGTGAGTAACACAAGGATACAATGATAGCACACCCATGGGACCAGGCTGAGTAGTATGTAAGATTCTATACAGACTGGATGTAATGGTCACATGTGTAGACCTGGCACTTGCAGGAAGCACTTCTCCTACTAAAATCACTAACCCAGCCTTGAAAAGTTGGAAATGATTTGTTGTGAACCACCTCTCATTCTCTTCAGCCTGTAGACTGTCACTTTTTGAGGAATGACCTGACAAAAAATGCTTATAGTATAATCTTGGAAGAAAAAAGGACCACTGTGGTGGAAGGTGTATTGTGCTTCCAGTCAGGATCTGTCAACTAAATGGATGAGGCTTCTGCAGTGAGGCCTCTGCTGTGCTCCAACCTACATGAATTCCAGTATCAAAGTCCATAGCCTGTTTATGTGTGACTCCTCTTGTTCTTCTTCATTGGACTTGATGATCTTGGGAGTCTTTTCCAACCTTAACAATTCTATGATTCTATGATTCACAGGCAGAGAAAAAACATCCAAGCATGTTAATGTGCTAATGGAGCTGACAATCCCACAGAGATAGGAGATGATCTTCTATTCTTTATAATATATATATAATATGTTTTACTGGAAGCTTTTTTGTCAAGTATTTTTTTGTCAAGTTGTATTTTTCCTTCTGGGAGAGCATGATAGGCACTCATTACTGCCTAGTGTGCTGCTTTGAACAGCTATGGTAATTGCCCAGCCCTGCCTCATGGGCATCTGTCCTGGTCACAGCATTTCTTCCACCCAAACAGTTAGTAATAACCTGTAGCTGAAAGCACAGTGGTGACTCCATGATACCACTTAACAAATCAGACAAGCAAAGGCTTGTAAAAGCTACAGAAGCAGACACTTAATTGGTTGATAATAGTCATTGCACTTTAGGTTATCTGTTTCTATCATGGGTTTCCAATATAGCATCTTTTCATTATTTAATCAGCTGATTTGCTAGTATTTTCATAAAATACTTCCTTCCAAAAGGTCTGAAGCTTACAAGGTAACCCAGCATGGATGTGGATGTACAATCTATTGGAGGTTGTAGTGAACTCCACGGCATAATAAAATCTCATTCATTTCCATGAGGTTTTATGCAGAACATTTATTGTGTTTTTCATGATCAGTGACATGTATTTCTATGGAATGATGAAAACGCCAGAGGCTAATATCCTACCAGCTTTTTGAACAGAAGTACATTTCCATGCAGTTCCATCACTCTGTGCCTTTTGTTGTGGGTTTTTTTGACAATATGGTATGAAGTTATCGCGAGGCATGCATTATCATGAGTGGGCTATCATGAGGATGTTCTCTATTTTTATAGAAGCTGATAGTATTTATTCACTATCCCACAAAACCAGCTTGAGCTCCTTAGGGAAATATTCCCAAGTTTTTAAGTATTTATTTTGTCCTCACCTCCTTATCAAAAAGGTGCCTTAGTTATAAGTCCCAGCTTGACTCTGTAAAAAAAGGGGTATAGAATATAAATTTCAAAAGCCACTTAAATAATTAAATGTGTCACAGCAGGGTTTTTTTTTGTTTGTTTTTTGGGGTTTTTTTTGTTGTTGTTGTTTTTTGTTTTTGTTTTGGTTTTTTTGCCACTAAGTAGGCAGGTTGCTCCCCTTCTAAATGCTGGACTTTATACTTACCATTTGCACTGGAATGAATATTGACAGTCCTGTCCCTGAGACTAGAATAGTTTTGGGGAAAGCATTCCTTGTCTGAAATACAATTTAAGCAGTATTTTATTATACTGTGACCCTGTGAGTATACAATCAGGAGGGACTCTTGGGGTTTATTTCAGCTGATTATGGAACACAGAGCAGAATACAGCCAGTGACCTCTGTAAATGATCACATATTTGACTTTTGGATAAGAAGTCATCTAGTCATAAATGATTTATCTAAAAGATTCTATCTGACCTGAGACTAAGCTTCACTCAGCTGCATTGCAAAGCATGTAACAATTTATAAGTTTCACATACTGTAGTACTTTAGAAAATATATTTACATTTTATATTCTTTACATATATCTGGACTGGATTTTGAAAGCTAATTCAAAGTGAAATCAGATTTTTAAAATATTTGCTAAAAAGCTCTTCCTGAAAATCTGGTATTCATTTTAAGACGATATCCTGTATTTAATAAGAATTGTTAATATTGTCTGTGTAGCATAATTACAAAACTGTACTAAGATGTGGCACTCAAAAGAACTGTCCTTTTCATCTTCATTCCTGGAGTGCAAGTAGGATGTGCATAACATCAAAACTTATCTCTTCAATTGCCATTTTGTTTGTAACATAGTTTAAAGCAAAGACTTTGAAATGTTTTGAATATGCAAATAGGAAGAAATTTAGCAAAACAAAACCATCTGATTTTTAAAATTTGGCCCATTCCCCTGGTGTTTGACCTTCCTGAAAGTACTAGGTTATCACACATCAAGGCCCTCTTCCTTTCACATGTATTCAAATATCTCATTTACTTTTTTTCAGACTGCAGTTTCTTGTCTTTCTAATCTAAATTCTTCTCAGAACTTGCTATGGTGTCAAGGTCCAACAAATCAGTTGCAGAAAATGCCCCTTCAGTGCAGTTTCTCACTAATCACTCAACACGCATGCATCACAATTTGTATGTGGAATTTCAGAAGTGAGAAGGAAAATAATCATTTAGCCAAAATGATTAGGCAAGTGAACTCAGAAAAAAACAACATTCCTAAACACCCTATTTTAATATTTGCCCAATTCTTTGGGACAGTAATAATCGCAATTCAGTAAGGTTTTCTATATTTCAGTCTCTATCATGCATGATGTATTCAAATCCCACAGCAAGCAGAGGAAGGAAAGCATTTTTATATTACATAGACTAGGACTCATAGGTAATCCAAGTCAGAAGCATGTATATAATTTCAGCTAGTCTTACTTTAGGTTTCTCCTGCCTTCTGCAGAGTCCTCTGTACACCCCCAGAGAAGATGGCAAAGCAGCTGAGGAATCACAGGATTTCTTCAAAAAGAAATACTCAAAGGCTGCATATGGCACTTCTGTGAGAGGGAATTCAGAGCTAAAAAATGTGCAAAGCACTGCAGGAAGTAGAAAAATCAGTTCTGTATGTTCGTATGGCTGCGGTGGAGAAGAGCAAACAGAATATCAGCAAAGCATAAACATTTTGAACAAAATCATTCCCTGCGATGTATGGAGAGAACAGATGGGAACAAGGATTGCTAGGAAAAGATACCAGTATAATCATGAGCATTCACATTACCCCAAAAGCATTTATAATTGATTTCATGATCAAAGTCCTGCAAAATTTGTTCACGTGAGTAGCTGTACACTTTTTAAAAAGCCATTTGACCAATTATAGCCAAAAATGCCAAGCACTGATATCCCTTACTCCCTTGAGAAGGACTGAGAGTAATTACTTCTGACTTCAGTTTTGTTACTCATGGAAATAGGGTGCTGCTCCTGCTCTGTGATTTTAAATTCTTAACCTGTTTCGAAGCCATTAATGAATATAATAGCATTTACAGTCAGATTAGTAGAAAGTTCTCTATATTTTATCAGAATAACTATATCCAGTGCACTGTGCTTTACACAGAAGCAAGATTAAGATATTTCAATTAATTTACCTATGAAATGCAATAACTGATGGTAATCCTGAAGAAAAATTAATAATACCTGCACAATAATCAGGTCTGAAGAAGAGGCTTCCACTGAAATATTAATGTCTTTGTAACCAAGAAAAAAATCCTTATCAAGGAAAAAACCTATCACTACAGGTTTTTTCCTGTAGTTTTTAGACCTCGATGTTTTATTGACCAAACTCCTGGCTTTAGACTTGAGCTCATGTTCTCTGAGGAAGTACAAGTGGTAATTATGCAAGCCTTTCCTTTCCTGTCATAGTCAACATTTACAAGGGAGATTTACAGCCTTCAGCTTTCAGATACGGAGACTGGGTGTTTAACTTCAGCACAAATAACTCTGACGTGGTGAATGTCATCAGAATTGGAAGAAATCTTCTAGAAACTGGATACCTGGGAGTTAGTTATTATGGGGAGAGGTTGCCTTTTCTTTTTCCTGTTGTAACCCCAACTGAAAGATTGGTCAGAATTTGCTTTGTCTTAGAAAACAGACTGCTTAAATATAATGCATTTTACTCCCTGAGGCAATAGGAAATCTATCTATAGCAACAGCAAACTAACCTATGGACTAAATGATAATTGTTCAGTCATAACAAATACTATGAGATAAGTGACTGTAATTTAGAGACACTATTGTGAGACTCTATTAAGAGTTGGTAGGAGTAGAGGGCTGACTTAGAAACAGTTAGGACAACTATAAAAAAAATACATTGTAGATGAACTTCAGTAATGAAACCCAAGGTGTATTTTCTTATCACAAAGGATTAAAAAAATCAGGCAGTTCGTCATCTGAATTACATTTTCCTTGAATTCTGATACATAGAAGAAACAGTTTGGCCCCATGCTCCTGTAAATGTACCTATTTACTCCAGAAAGAATCAAGTGGGGTACAATCGGGAACTTAACTTTTAATCAATAGTATATTAGTTCACTTTGGTAAAGTTTGGATTAGTCCCTTAATGCACACCCTTGTCATGACTGACAACAGTCCTACCTTCACACGTTTGATTGATCTAAGAGTGGAGGAGGTATAGAGGGCAGGAGAGTTATGCACAAGGAATACAGCTGGTCTGTAATGACCGCATTTCTGTGACCCTTAGTGGATTGTAATAAGGATCTTTTTATTAAAACAAAACAAAACAAAACAAAAAAACAAACAAACAAAAAAAAAACACAAAAAAAATTTGTAAGGGCTCCAGGGCAGATCTGCATTCTCTTTTGGCCTGTGTTAACCTCTAACCAAAATCTGGCCATTTAAAAAATCAAGTATTTCAGCTGTTTACATTGGAAGTTTAAAATTAAATATAAAGCCCCTAATAAAATGCATATGAGGAACCAAATCAATAGACTTAAGAACTATGTTAAGAACTACCCAACCAGATAGTCTTCATTAGCAAGGGTGTTCTCCTGAAATTCAAAAAATGGTCTTAATTGCTTGTATGCATGTTGTTGACATGATATTATTTATTTCTATGGTAACCAATGCAGTAAATACAGCAGTATTAGACAACAACAATCAAATTAAAAAAACTTATTGCAAAAGAAGACAACCAAGAGCCAAAACAGAGGTGTTTAGATGATGGTGTAATTTGCTATAATAACTGTTTAGCTGCATATTTGGCAAGCCCTGGATAACTCACTATGAGTAATGTATTTGTCCAAATTACATTAAAATAAAAAATAGTTACCATGCTCTGTTATTGTGCATTCTGCACAGATATTTCTTCTCTATTGATTTTCCCATGACAAGATGATTTCTTACTGAACTCAGGTTAACTGTGGATCGATGCTTATTCCTCTTGTGCAGCCTCTCAAAAGTTGGTTAGGTGATGTGGAGCCACACATCATCAGTCCTTCACTATCTCAAGCTATCTTCCTCGTGCAGCCTCCCACTCAGCTCTCTGCTGTCTGCTCCATCTGGAGGGAGCTGGCTGCTCTCCTCCAGCCCCGGCTCCCGGAGCGCAAGGCAGCCTGCAGCTGCCAGAACATCTGCTGTCTCCTGGCCTCGCTGGGGTGAGTACCAAAAGCATGGCCTTTTTAAAGTTGGACAGTTGCCTCCATCAGAAACTGGATGAGTTCAAAGTTCTTGGATTTGTCCCGAGACTTGTAGCTACGTGGGAATATATTGTATAACTATCCATAAGGCAAATTCCAGTGCACATTTCAAAGGAATATGTGTGTTGTCTTTAGGATGCGTGGGCATTTTGCCTGCTCTTCCCCTGCATCTGTGGTGATCTGGTTTTAGCATAGCCTCATTCTGAAGAAACAGTCATAGTGAAGAGTAAGGAGCTGAAGGACTCTAAAATCAAACAAAATCAGACCTCGATTCTGCAATTGCATCCCTCAAGGGTGGGTTTCTCAACAGAGGTACTGCTGCATCAGTGCTACCAGGCCATATAAAATCTGTAGTGATGTGTCATGGGCCACTCCTATTGAAGGCAGAAGTTGCCTCTTGTTTGAAAAGATGCATTTGAGAAAGAGGTGTCTTGTTTGAAAAATTAGGAGTATGAAATAATGTCACTCTAACCTCATGGGAGGAAAATCTACAGCAGCCCCACATCAGCTGTCCCTTTCATATATGGGTCAAATCATGCCCTGGCGATATGCAGGGCTCCCACTGACCCCATAATGGGAAATGTATTACTTATTTAGAGCTGACTTAGCTCTATTTAAAATGATTTGATACACTAGTTATTAAAAGTTTCATGTTTTGGAGAAGCAGAATCAACAGGTGAAATACAGTCACGCAATTCTTTGACCCTCTGTTTTGTACTTTCTGAGAGGTTTCTGCACAGGGCAGGACAAAGTGTGCATTATTAGCGCAGCTCTTCCAGGATAAAATCCTGGTCTTGGAGCACAGTGTGAATAACCAGGAGATGCAGTGGGTGATCTGCAATTAGCTTTATCCAGTGTGTGCTGGCATGGAGCTATTTGGGGCTCTCTGAGTGCGTCTCAACTGACCTGTTGGCTTGAAATGCAAGTCAACACATGGCTTCACCCCCTGAATATCCCCTACTGCTTATAATTTTGATTGCACAAACCTCAAGCTACTTTGGCTTAAGTGTAGAGTGAACAAACTCTTTCTTCTTAGGAAGAAACCTCAATCTCAGAAGAGGTTGACCCTCATTCAGGCTCTCGTCTATAGGGCTGGAGGAGCTCTTGACTGAGGTGAGATATTCCTACAGTCAGAGCTGCTCTCCGGAGAGCTCCTGTCCTGAGGCACCCAGCAGACACAAACACACTGGTCTTGCCCCTTCCCCTGGGGCTGTCACAGGCCTTTTCTATAGAGAGAGAAAAAAAAAAAAAAAAAGAAAAAAAGAGACTTCTTGCTAAAACTAATCTTGCAGAAAATGCAGCTGAAGAGCCTTTTACAGTTTTCCCAAATCCACTGCCGCCCTCCTCTATGTCCGTAGAATGACGTGTTGGCACATACTGTCCCCTTCACTGCACAGGGAGGCAGGAGCTGCCTTTAAAGCAGGAAGTGATTAATGCTGAAAATAGAATAAAAAAAAAAAAAGTGTTTCCAATGGAATGGGGAGTCCCCTAATATGGGCACCACCTCAATACAGAACAGTTGTGCAGGTCTAGGAAGAAGATAGAAACAACTGCTGCTCAGTTTATACTATTGTAACTCAAAGCTAAGTAGGCATAAGCAGAATACACAGTAAATGTATATTTAGCTGTAGTTAAAAGTGAAACTTAATATCCTATGTTAGTACATAGTACTCTCACCGAGAAAACTAATTTATAGGTACAGAAACAGAGCTTAAAACTAAGAGACTGTGGTTTTAAATAACCTAAGTAAAATGCATGCTTACTTACCTTTTATTCTCCTGCTGTGTGTGCCCTGAGCTGGTCCAGGGAGTTCTATGAGGTAAGAAATTCCTGTTCAACAAAAGTTCCTTTTCTAAAAAAAGTGAACATAATGGAAATGGGGAACCACTTACCAGGCAGCTGAAAAAGGAGCTGACTGTGCAGAGAATTTCACACCTTATGTCTTTTGGTCAGTAAAGTACATAAACAAAATGTAATTTTCTATGCAATTACACAGGGTCACACAAGAATATTATGTTTTAGAAACCCACTCAAAAGCATATTGCTCTCTAAGAGCCCAATCCAGAAAATGGTTCCTTGCTTTAGTAAAGTTGCTCATAAGCATTTCTGCGAGTGGGGCCTAGGAGACATTTTCCTTTTTATGCTTTCTTAAACAGTTTATGTGATAGTAACAACAGGAAGATAAATTACTTTGAATGGAAGCAATTAGAGAAATAAGGAGTGTGATAGATTTACCATGTGGAAAACATCTCTCACACATTTTCTTACTCATTAAACCTACTTTTAATGACACAACACTGATTTCAGAAAGAAACAAAGTTTATTTGATGAATATAAACAAGCTGATCAACACTAAATACTTCCCATACACATGATAACAATGTTTTGAACTCTAAATACCTTGGTACTTTACACTTCTACTAGACATTAAATTACAATGACTGTCTACTACATGCCCACTGGTAATTTCTAGGAATTCCTTAGTTTCATATCAATGTCCTTAACCATATATCAATATCACAATCCAGAACATGCCACTCACTTGAAAAAAATATTACAAGAAGCACTATTGAATGAGGATCTAAGGTAAATAGGGAATACTGACCCATTGCTGCAGAACATCACATTCAAACGTCACCCTACACGCACAAAAAAACCCATTGCAGATATAGTTTGTGTCGACACATCTGAGGTCTTTTCATAAACACTGTTTAAAAAGTAAATTGAAACCCACTTTCAAATGAAAGTCAATGTGCAGGTACGTGCATACTGGATACACAAAATTCATTAAATACAAAATTCATACTGTATATTTAAACAAAAGAAAGAATATGCAGTACAAGACTGATATCACATTTAAATAATAATTATTATCTTAAATGTTAACCAAAAGTTAGTTTGTTTCTTTACACTTAGAGGGGGAAAAAAAACCTACCAAACATTGCTCAAATAAAATATTTCCCAACATCACAGTGTTTATTGTAAACCCCGAGATTCTATTATAGTCTATGAAAAGATTTTCTCCAAACATCATAGGGTACCACATGAAATGAAAAGAAAAAAACAAAAGGGAAGAAAAAAGCAATGTTAGACAAAATTTTCCTCTTTAGGGGCAAACTTGTAGGCCCTGATAAAAGTTTAGAACAACACTCTTACCAACATGAGTGGAGCAAAAATGCCCCTAAAATAATATCTGTGACAAAATTGGCACATACATATAAATATCTAACTATACAGCTTTGTATGCATGACCCTATTTCCCCCCTAGTTTATTTCCTACTTCAAGTATTCAGTTGCAGAGTTAAGGTAAAGACCTGATTGTAAGAGACACAGATGATTGTCCCCTACTGCGACAACAAATTTGTCATGAGAAACTAGTTTTGTTGTCTGAGTTTCCAAGTGCAACATTTGTCATATGTGCTAAATATACTCCCAAAAGCTTTGCTGTTTCAAAAGCAAAGATCTAAAATGCCATTGATAATTAAAGGACAAACTTTTTAAACATGAATGAAATTGGGATTATATATGCTATACTAATTCTATACATTTTACTCTTATTTACTGAAGACAGTAGCATCCAGCAGGACTCCTGCTTGAATAAATTGCTCTTTGATTGCACCAAGAATTATGGTACACATAAACAAAATATCTCTAGACATTGATTTTAAAGGGGTTACTATGTATGGCTCATGTAAGATGTTTAGGGTTAATTGCACCACAGGTTCAAAAAATAATTTTTCTAAATTCAGTGCAAGACTTTAGGAGTATCCATTTAGATTTCTCTTTTTTACAGCAGCAAAGAAAAATTACTAAGGATTAAGGCCACCCATGCTTAAATTTATTGTTTGTCCTTTAAAAATGCAGATATTCTACTCCCACTCTGATCAGCATGGAAGCATTTCTTCCATGGACAAAAAGATGCCTGAATAAAAGAGCCAAACATTTGCACATGTTTTCCAAAGTGACTGAAAATGTTCATGGAGTCGTAAGGATCCTCTCCTTGAGAAGTGGTAGAGATTTGACTGTCAGTTGTATTCTCTCACTGAATGTAACGACTTCACATTTTTATTTTTCCTTGCACGTGCTTTAAATCGATTTTACTAGATACATTTTGATGATAGAAACAGCCTTTAAATGCTATTCATACATTGGTATTTTCTTTAATGTCAAATATTCATTGGGATCCATGTTGGAGACTGTTTTTCAATATAGTAATCAATAACAAACAGTTCCTTATTTACAGGAGACCTAGTGCATATACTGTATTCACAGCAATTGTAACTTTTTTTTTTTTGTTGTTCAGTTTTTTGTTTGTTCTTTTGTCTAATGAGTCCCAGTTTTTTTGTCATTGAAAACCTGTATGCATTTGGATGGTAAAAGGTTGATACTTCCTTGTGTATATGTCCATATATATACATATTCATATATTTATATATGCCTCAAGCTTTTACTGTCCAGGAATAGATATATCTTACATATAATCTTACATTTATGCTCAAATTAGATGTCCTATACATTGTCAGAGACACACACCATTATTTTCATACAGCTAATCTTTGTCATCAGTTATTAGTACCAGAAATTGATTTCATTTCCAACCTGGCCCAGAGCTTAATACCGGTTATACTATCAATGTTTTGGGGATTTGTTTTGTTGTGGTTTTTGGTTTTGTTTTAAATTATTATTATTTTATCAATAGATATAAGAAAACAGAGGAGGGCAAAGGCTTAGTTTTTATTTTTTGTAAAAGCCCACATCTAACTGGGGTAAGATTAATGCCAACACTCTTATATAGCATTTTACTAATACCTCTTTGATAATCTAGTGCAATAGAAGTGATAACTTCAGAATAGACTAGGTAAAATCAGCAAATGCAGATACCACATCTAAGAGAATCTGAATTACTTATTAAAATCAATATAAATTTACCAAAAAATAGTTAAAAAAACCTGTTTAACTGAACTTTGTTAAACGATAATATTCTGAACAGATGTTTGGGGGTTTTTTTTTGTGAAAACAGAGTAAGTTGCAAGATCTGTTAAAGACAGAAGAGAAGATTCTATAATTTCTGCTTGAGTCTCCTTTGTTATTTTCCAAAGTATCTAATTTCATAGTAGACTATAACAAATAATGGAGAAAATGCCAATTAACCCAGCATTTCATTAGATACAAACTGTAACATTCATTTTCTGCATATGTGATCTTGTCCAGGATATCATGGTCATGTTTGGAGATCCAATGCAATAGATTATCATTGTTACCTTCCAGTGCCATATTTTTTTTCTTCCCCTTTTACTAGTTCCTCTGACAGCTGTAACAAATGAATAAAATACTCAAATTAACAACATTATTGAAGAATACAAAAACATTCTAGTCTTCATCTAATCAAGCTTCTCATAGACATCAGTGGATATATTGCTTTTCTAGGGACTAAGGATTAAGTAAGGATTTAAAACCAATTTGCATGCACTTACTGTGTTCATAGGGTGGCAATTAGTTTTACAGATGATTTGTATGTCAAGATTCCCCCTAAGTGGGAAAGATTTTAAATTCCAAAGATGTGAAAATCTGTTGTGCACCTGATTCTGTAAATGGTGAGTTTTCTGATCTTATCTATAAGCACAGTAGCTTTGAAATGGAAATGCTATTCATACAACTAAATATTTCAATTTGGAAACCAAAGGAATCATCCATTTATTTCCACTCAGTTCCATGGTAGTTGGGAATGTCTAGCAACTCTCCAAAATTGAAGTCACTGAAAGCAACATTTTATTGTTATGTTTTAAGCACTTTAAGTCCAGTTGAATTTACAAAACAGTGGAGAAAGGTTTTATGGATACAAGAACCTCATATTTATAAAAGTTAAAATATACAACAATCTGTTACAAGTTTTTCAGCTATGCAGTCACTAATCAATGATTAATGAACTGTTGTTCTTCATGGCTTGACTGGCATTGCTGAAATCTAGGGGACGATGAGAGGTAACTGGTGTAAGCCTGAGTCAGTCAGTGGAAAGAATCTTCCTGCTTTCCACCTTTACAGAGTGTTTGTCCATTCACTTTGTCTCTAGAAAAGTGTAAATTCAATATGCATGGGATTTTCCATTACTGCCCTTGCATTTATGTAACCTTAAAAAGTTTCCAAAACATCCAATTTTATGAAAAAGAAATTGCCATAAAATGCTTACAGTTTTGTATACAGATGAAAAATTGTTATGTTTTGTAAATAGAATTAATTGACTTTTAGGAAGAATTTCTTCCCCATGAGGGTGGTGAGACTCTGGAACAGGTTGCCCAGAGAGGTGGTGGGAGCCCCATCCTTGGAAGTTTTTAAGACCAGGCTGAATGGGGCTCTGAGCAACCTGCTCTAGTGGGAGGTGTTCCTGCCATTGGCAGGGGTTTGGAACTGGATGATCTTTAAGGTCCCTTCCAATCTTGACAATTCTATGATTGATTCTATGACTAAAATGCCCCTTTAAATTCTAGAATCTAATATTTATCAGTGTAATTATTCTGTGAGTCAAGTCAAACACTGTTTACAGAATAAACTCACAAATGATTTTAAAGCCCTATTTTGAACTTCATGTCTTTGTGGCAAGTACATATAACAGTTTATATAATACAAACTTAGATGAATAGCTCTACTTTTCCAATGGGAGGTTGGTACAATTCTTCTGGTTAAAGCAGTTAGGGACTAATCCAAAGCCCACTGAAATGTGGAGAGGTTCCCACTGATTTTAACAGGTTTTGGATCTGGCCCTTGAATGGAGGAAAAATTGCTTCTGCAGAGCTGGAAAGCCAGGGAGTTCCTAAAGTAGATCATGTTACTAGTTCTGGCACATAAAATCTTTGCAAACTTTTTATGAAAACTGTAAGTCAGAGCATGCATTACGTTTTGTGAACTGCACATAGCTCCCATTCTTTTGTGTGCTGAGTATTTCTTAATCAACATTCAAAGAGATACACAGCATAGGAAGCATGCATATAAATTAATGAGAGTATATTCCAGAAAGCATAGCAGAAAAATGTCTGTAATTTTTTAACAGGTTTGCTAAAGCATAATCACAGCAAATTGACAATATACTTGATATTCTACAAGCTCAAGTTCCCTTGCAATTAACACTCCTTTACACTCTTAAAAATAAGAACCCTGAATAAAGTGTCCAACGTGATGAATGGCAACAAATTGCAAAATACAATCTCTCACCGGCTTGCTTTCCAGATTTTCACTGGGGTTTTACTATAGAAACCCCTGAATATACCCCACCCGCTTAATCAACCCACCCCATTCATCAGGACGCCATGTATGTATTGGAAGTGTAACAAAAACTTGTTCACCACAGGTAGGAAATGCAAAGTATTTCTCAAGTAAGTCAAATAAATATATAAAAGGATATTGCTGTCAAATACCAACTGAGGTTGAGTAAATTAAATTTATATTTGTTTCTTCAATGCTGTACTTGGTATAGGTCACTGAACCCCTAAAGCAGAAATAAAATTTGGTAACATACACTGGGCCTGAGATTCAGCAGTGCTCCAGATGAAATTAATGTCTTACGAGTTTGGCACCTTTGACAGTCCGTAAGATACCAGTCCATGAAAACAGAAGGATGTGAAGATACAAAAGTGAGTAGCCCACAAATATTTGTTTAGATTGTTTTTCCTTTGGATAAAGACACCTGCCTGATTACTACTTTTTACCCCCAATCCTTTCCTCTCAGCAGTGATTTGCAGAAACAAGCTGGAGAGGGTGGGTAAACACAAAGGGGTTAAAGGGGAAACTGTTTAATAACAGTAGTAAAATGCAGGCTATTTTTGACATCTGGGTTAATGTCCATTATGCTCCATATGCCTTCCAAATGTTTGCAACAAGCACCCAGATACAAAAACAGATACCCATTCACATAGGCTTAAATTGCCCTCTCCTAACCTGTTACACATGGAACCTACATAAAAGGCCAACAACTGATATGGTAATTAGCGAGTCAGAAAGAGAGGGAATAGCCACTTTATTGCAGGGAATTGGTATCTGACCAAATGTTAGCAGAGAAGGATATCATTAATGAAAACCTGTTAGGGCTATTTCTGCTCCTTTAGCTATGACAAGGTATCTGCATTATAATGTGACATCTTTTAAAAGCTTTTAGGATTAATTCCTCAAGTTTCCTTCTCTAGACTCATTCATCATTACTGCAGAGTAGCAACAAATGATGAGAAATTATTTCATTTTGTGGAAACAAGTAACTAGACTGAAAAGTAGTATTTAAAAAATAAGGCTATAACTCACAACGTCTTTCTCAAGTGACCTCCTGGAACTCGTCTGTGCCTCCTGCAACAACAAAATCTAAATGACTTGGAAAAAAAAATTATTCGCAATTTTTACTTTTGTCTGTGCATAACCATGAAAAGAATTACATGATTAACTAAGACAAAGTTATGGCATAGTACTGTTCTGAATTCCTACCCTGCCACTGGCTTACCGTGTGACTGAGGAAAAACTCGTATAATTTTTCAGTGCCTAACTTGCTCTTTGCTATAGCAGGGATAACATCAGGCTTCTCACAGGAATTTGCAAGGCTAAATGTTTGTAATGTGTCTTAATAGTCTTGGATGAGTGCTAAGTATTACTATTTTTCAGTTCCTGCATTTGATTAAAACTGAAATAACACACTAAAAATTAAATTAATATATTAAGTTACAAGTAAAGAGCAAGCATGTGATTTGTGGAGCTACTTGTAACACTTTTAATACGAGCATGTATTACAGCCTAGGTGATTCCCAAGGTCTGTAATGACATGTACCATGTGGGCATAACTTAACAACTGCAGAATCCCCCCAGATGTTTGATTTAGCCAAAAATCTGTTTGTGGCTTCTGTGTGAGCCCAGAGCTCAGACCAGTGGGACCACTGCAGGCTGCTTTTCCCCTGCCCCTGAAGTGCAGTTGCGAACATGATCACTGTCCAGATAGTTGCAACTCAGCACAAGAAACAAGTAGTACAGATCTGCTGTGGCACTTGCCACTGTATAGTTTAACATATGATAGGAAAATGGAATGGTATGTACTATTTGAACTACTCTGTCATTACAGTCTCAACAATAACTACAGTTTTTGCTACTTCCTTCTGGCCGAACTCTTACGGAAAGAGTGAAAACCCACCTCTTGCTTTCTAAAGAATACACTAACCTGTTAAAGCCTGTTGTATCAACATGAAAACCTCTAGTGAGGAGGGTCAAGAAGAGAAATAATTAAGACATAAAGTTGTATCCAATCTATGTAGAAAACTTTCAATGCCGAGATGCCAAAGACACCTAAGACACTTGTTGAGCTGAGTGAAAAGGTAAAATCTAGTTTAAATTTATAGCATTCCTTCAGTGTCCCTCTAGGAGTTTGGCTTTTTGCCAGTGTTCCTTGTTAAAAATTTGTTAAACGTGTTTGGCATTAATGCAAACACAAAGTGCTCATTTGTTACAAATTCTATTGGAATGCATTCATTTAAGGCAATGAAGTAGTTACCAGAAAAGAAAAAATGTTCATTAAGTACATTTTAAAAATACAATGATGTATGCGGTGCATAACTATGGCGCCCCAGTGGCTATATAAATATCTGACAGAATAACCACAAGTTGTGTTTGGTTTGAAATTGGAATCTTTTAAACATAACCGATAGAACAAAAACTGGTTTTGTTTGTTGTCAAAACTGATGTTAGTCTTTCTTGTTTAGAACTAGTTAAAATAACCAAAGTTCTGTTACATCTCAAATCAATAACGCCCACAGGTTAAAGTAATACTAAAGGAAGTTTCTTGATTCAAACAGTAAGAGCAGCACTGCACATTATCTGGAGAACACTGAAGACAGAAAGTAAACACCCTGCTTGTAGGAGAACAAATTTTAGTCATTCTTAAAAACTCCACCAAAGGAAATGTTACCTGGGAGATCTGCAACTGTCTGACAACATTCAGGAATACCTAGGCAGAGGTGTCCTGTGCTACTCTTAAGGCACTTATCATTCTAGAAAATAAATAGCTCAAACCTAGTTTACAGAGTCCTAATAGCAAATCTCTCTTTTATAGTAACATGACCTATATCTCTCTTTTATAATAACACTATCATTGATAATGATAACTCTTGATTTTGAATAAGCAATTCTGAGGTGTATTTCTCAGAGGCTAGAAAATATCTTCTTAGCAACATTGCAAAAGTAGAACCATTTTTCTTTTTGCACTTTCAATGATTTATAGTTACTTATGATAAAGCTTAAAAATGGTAAATACATGACTAAAATATATTTTAAAAGAAACTGTGTGATTTAATTAAATATGGAAAGGTTCACAAAATACATCATATTAAAAAATATTTGTAAAGACAACTTCATTGCACTTCTGGAAGAGAAATTATTTATCCCATTTGTTGCCATTTATGTTTTAAAATCATTATACAGTGAACTTCAGAAGGATTTGCAGCCGATGGTAGAATCACTGCATGAATGTGATGAACTTTCCATATTGCTATAATGCCAGAATTGTTAATCTGAGTTAGGGATAAAAGCAGATACCATTGGGATGAATAAAATCAAATGGATTCAAGCCCTCTAGAGAGTGAGAGTCCTTGAAAACTACTGTACAATAATATGGTAAAATTAGATGAAGTTTATGAACCTTGAGACTATTTGGACAAGGATGCCTTCTTTACTGGAAATGTTTATAAATCAAAATTAGACAAGTAGTATATGAGTTGAAAGACAGCTTTTTTTTTTTTTTAAATATAATCTTTCTTTTCATGAAACAAGTCTAGTCCAAATCAAAGCTCTTTAGAAATATGTGAAACCTCGTCACATATTCTTCAATGTGTCACTTTCACACTGAATTAAAAGAGGATTATGGGAAATGTTAAGGATGAATTCAGACTAGCACTCTTCAATGGGCTGAGTTTGAGTGTATTGGAGATGATGGAAGAATTTCCATCAATTCTAGCAGACCCGAGAGCGGCTCACAGAGGCAGCAGTGACTCAGCAGCACAGAGCATGGAGCTCTTTGTCAAGACATTTATGACTTCCTTAAGATGCAGCATGTGAGACCATGCAGACTTTTTTTTTTTTTTTTTTTTTTCCTGGTAACAGGAGTGAGAAATAAAGAAGAGTTCTTGGGTAAAGCGGTTCAAACAACAACAGTTCCCAGTGAGATCCTAAAAACTGTCAATAGCAGAGATTCCATAATGAAATTTGAAGGAGCCATTTTCATCCTTGCTGATGTGGAATGCTATTTATTCTCATGCTAGTGACTAATTAGGGGCCTTTTTTGAAGATCAAGGTTTTGCGATCTCTGCTTCTTAATAACATGGTTTGCCTGTCTGCCACCTGGGACAGGGCAAGGCACTCTCTCTAACTCCAGAACAGCAGGCACTGCCTTAGGCCATTGCAAGTGCAGGCAGGAAACTGATCCTGCCTTTTCAGTCATTTAACCCATTCACTGCTGGCCGCCCACAAGCTTATCCAAGTCCTGAATAGGCAGTGACCAATCCAGTGGGAAAGCATTAATTTACTATAATAAAAAAATCATGTGCCTGGAAATCTGACATAAAGGGCAATATTATTGTATTGATGTAGCAATAAAGATGGCATCAGAAACCATGCTCTACTTATAGACTGGGTTGAATGCATGTGTCAGTGCTGATTGCAAATCCACATACCACTTGCTGTGTGTGCTCCAAGTAGACAGACAGTTCATGTTTCTGGTGGCTGGGAAAAGAAGTGGTTAAATAAAAGCTGTGTCAAGCCCCCAATCTAATAAGTCATCTTATTAGGAAGTTGTGATGCCCTGTTTGCCCTAGCCTGTGGCTTGTCTGCTCCACTGAAAGGTCTCCTGCTGGGACTTTTGTGGCGTTATATGAGGTAGAGAAGGCTGCTGCAATATATGAGCCTTGGTTTTGAGCAGCCAAAACAGCAGGAGAACTAAGCTGCAAAGAATTAAACATGTAACAACTTTGTAAAAGCACAGACAGTGATTGAGGTTGGCCCTTTTGCTGTTGACACGTTCTGGCCCCTGTAGGTTGTGGTCACTAAGCCCATTAGAGTTGCAGTGTGGCAACATCTAGTTCAGCAAGTTCAATGTGTTTCTGTTTTATTTCTAAATACTGGATGCGAGCTGGCAGTGATAGGAGAGTGGAATATGGCACCAGAAATATGTCATAAACACAGTCGTCATTGTCAGGGATGTGAAATTGCTTTTCAAACTATTTATTTTTGGCAGATGGAGGTTTGGTATATTTTTGCATTTTGTTAACTGAAATTTAATTGCAATTTGCTGCATGTTTTGTTTAATTAAAAAAAAAAAACCTCAAGATGCTGTTTTCTCTTAAAAGAGAAAATTTTCACTGGATAGAGAAATCTTTGTTGCTAGAAATTCATTGTAAAATGAAAACAGAATAAACAAACCCACTAAAATCTCATCTGGGATAAGTTTCATTTATGCACATGCACTTATTTAAATCAACACTCCCCACTGTTCTGGTCTTTTTTGTTTGTTTGTTTTTGGTTTGGTTTTCTTGTTTTGTTTTGGTTTTTTTTTCATTTATTTAATATCAAACATACATTTAAATGAGATTTTAAAAACTGGATTGTGAAATGGACAACAAAGATTAATTAAATTAATGAAAGGAGATATTACAGGAGATAGATTTAAATTATAATCCCTAATATGGGATAAAAATCAGAAGAATATCTCTTCCTTTCTCCCTAAGGACTACACTTTTTTCAGGGAACAGTGCAAGTATCTATTGCACATTGAAGAGTGTGCTCATGGTCCCTGAATTTTGAAGGTTCTCTTTGTCTTTCAAAACTGCATTGGAAACCCACATTTGTAAACCCCTGCAGATCACCACTGCCAGGAGTTACCAGTCTGTAGATACGGAGCAAATAATGAGTTGGCTGAACACTTGCGTATCTGAAACATTTGTCTCCCTCCCAAACCTGTGATGTGTTGCCTCTGCTTTTATTCCCAAATGAGCTAAAGCTTGTGTAAGAGGTTAAATGTGAGGACAATGAAAAAGACAGGTCAGAGCTGAAGGAGAGGTGTTGGCAATCTTTTTTTCTTTCTATCCACAGGCATTTCCCTGGCACTCTCCCTGTTTTTTCACGGGTGAGGTAACAGGGCTTTGGTCAGGTAGTCACCCTTTGGGTGCACCCCACTCACTACTGCTGGCAGCGCTGCTGAGGGCTCAGTAAGTTCTGATCTGCTGATTCACAGAAATGACTGGCCACTCCTTAAGATGATGTCAAAGGCAGAGCACATTCTTTCTTTGGCCACCAGTGATAAAGGAGTGTTTCTTTTCTGTTCTTGGGAGTTTGCCCGAGCCAAGGTCACAGTTGTGGCTTTTCTCTGGAGGAAGGAAATTTCTAGAATTTGTTGGACCTTTTCTTCTGTCATCTTTTTATATTTGCTGATAGTTTGGGACTAGAACGAAATTCTTAAAATCTCAGAGATATTTGTCTGCTTGTAGGGAGTATGACTTGGTTTCCACCTCGTGCATCCTACCAGAGTCAGTCAATATTTAATAGCTAAAATTGGCTCATTATTATGCTTGTATGACTCTAGTCACCAGTGGCTGTCACCACACTGTTGGTAGAAGCATATTGGTTACTAGATGTTGTACCAGAGTAAATACTAATAAATTTCAAGGTTGTGGTAAGGGAGTTTAATCCAAAAGAATTCCAGACAATAAGCAGGCATACAAGGGCTACACTTCTTTTGAAGTACCCAAAGGCTGGATGGAGTTGGGAGGAAGAGAGGTGATGAGGGCTGAGTGCAGGTTTGAGGTAATTCATGTGTGGGCCTATTTCTTCCCTTAGGAAAAGGATGGATTCTTGGCTAGAGAGGAAAAGTCTTCTTGGAAGAGCTGGGCATAGCATGGTGTCCTTAGGGCAGATGACTCCAGTAAATTGGCAGAAGTTGGCTGGGATTATCTTTTTCTTAACCAAATAATAATAAGAAAACTAATAAAGTTGCATCTAATGGTTTGCATCTCTTTTTCCAATCACTTTAGATTGCTTATCTTCTAAAACTGAGAATAATCTAATGAGCTTCAGAGTATTGCTCTGTGGATCTGAATACTTGCACCAACAGCTGTATGTCCCTATCTATATTTCATAATTTAGGTAAACCATTAACATTCCATTTCATTACTTTGTTCTGCTAGTTAATAGCCCTGTACTCTTTAAAGTTATCCTATCAGTTTTATTTGAATACTAATTGTGCAGTAGAGGGCATTGTGAAGTATGTTTCTTGTATTAATATAAAAGATATCAATATGCCAAAGGATAGATCATAGTTTTGTTATATACCAAAAGCCTGTTTTACAGTACATGGGACATACTTTCATGTTTTCCCCCTCCAAATGATCCTAAATACTTTTTATTTTACATGGTCCATGATATGAACCTAGTATAAAAGTGAAGTGTGTTATTTGCAGTTGTATCTCTTAATATCAAGAAGAAAGAAATACAACTAAGGAAAGTGTTAGTAGGTTTGGTCTTTTTGAAGTAAGACCAATGCTGGATACACTTAAAACTCTGCAAACTGCTAAAGCATTACAATGACTGTGTGTGGCAGTGTGAGCATGACCATACATGCTTGACAGCTATTTATTTTTTTAAATACCCATCCAAACAACACACAGCATTTTGAAATCTATCTTGTGTGGTCTAATTATGCAATAATTTTTATACTTTAGGCCCCAATATTATGAGCTTCTTCACAATTATAGATCTGCCTACGCATTTCTCAGTGCATGATGGGGAAGCGTTAGGGACCAGTTGTGGTAAGCATATTTTAAAATTTTTACTCTAAGTGAGACTTAAATATACACCTAACATAATGCTTAAGAGTCTATCCTGAAAGGGACCTTACAAGCTATCCTTTTACTAGCAGCATGCAGATTGAAGACCCTCAGTTATCACCATACCAGTAACAATGACTTGCATAAACTTGCTCACAGAATAGCAATAAACAACTTAAGGAAAATCTTTCTTCCCCCTTCAATCTCCAAACACTACCTTTTTAACTATTTATGAACTCAAAAACAAGTGTGTAAGAGTTAGTGAGATAGAGGCTTAGATTGCAAGATTTCCAAAGGAGATACTCAGACCTTCCATACAAGTGTCAAATGACAGGTAAACATATACAACTAAATATATGAACTTCATTATGAAACCATAGAAAAATTACAAAAGCAACATTTCCTACTTGATGTATTTATTAAACAAAAAAAAAAAAAAAGATGCATTGCAATTAAACTGTTTAGCAATACAAGACTAGTAAATTTATGATCAAAAATCATCACTGCAATCATTAATCACAACTTACACTGAATATTTTTTTCTAGAGCATACCCATTTCCCTATGCCTGTTTTCTTCCCCACCTTAATCTCCTATTCCATGAACAGAAATTCTCTATTTTTTCCCTCTATTTTTTTCTGCTTGCTTAAGCTTTATTTCTCCCTACTCTTTTTAATTCCATTCTCTGCAGTAGCACTTTTACCACTCTGTCAGTCTCTGAACGACTCATTACTGAGTGGTGGTATTGGACTTCAGCTGGAAATTTTGTGATATCGCCATCATCTATTTTACCTGCATATTTCAGTTCTGTTGGTTGGAACAAGACAAAACTCAGATGAGTAATTCACAAAAGCATTTTTGAGGAGAACAATATGCTAATTGAAAGCAGCAAAACAAACCCAGAAGATACTCTTGTTGTACATGCACAAATGTGTCAACACCCCTGGGGAAAATGTAACACCCAGAGTTGAATTTAACTCATAGAAGCAACTTGAAAAATAAGAATAATGATGGCAGTACAAACTTTGTTTGTTCCTTCATTAATTTTAGAAGGAGTAGCAATAAAGCTGGTACTTAAAAAATTTCCACTAAAACTACTTTACAAGAAAGACAAGATAGTTTCAGGACTACTTTGCAGAAACTTGTTTCTTACTGGACACTCTAATTCAAGAAGAGAAAACCAAACTTGACAACACATCCTAATTTCTTGTTAAGTATTCTAAATAAAAGTAAAATTATCCAGTCCATTTAATGCTAATCTTATGGATTTATTTTCACAGATCAAATCAAACTAATTTTTTATTAGTTTGTCTAAACTACTTGTGCTAGCCTTTTCTGCGCTTTCTATTCTTTCTCAGTGGCTTGTCAGAAATGTGTGGAAAAGCAAAGATGTGGGCAAACCTTGAATAAGTACATGGTTTAAAAATTACTTTGTGTTTAGGTATCTATTTCTTTCCTAAGTATTCTTAGTATCCTTTGCCTTTTTCATTGCTGCTGCAAATAAATCTTAAGGTTTTGGAGGACTATGCACAATAATTCCAACATCTCCATCATGAAAAGTAACAGCTAATTTACAATCTGACATTTAGTATGTAGTGTTAGGGTTGCTTTTCTCCCTCATGCTTCATTTTATTTTCTTCTGCTATTTTACTGTCCAGTCCCTTAAGTCACTGCAACCTAGATTTTGAATTTTCATAATTCCTTCAATCCTGCAGAGGAACAAAATAGATTTCAAAACCATTTCATGGGAAATTCCCATTAAATATATCTGGTTTCTCAAAAGAATGAGCTGAAACCTGCAGGGCAGCTGGGATTGAGGGAAGGCAACAGACTTATTTCCATTCTGTGCATAATTTAACAAAGTGCCAGTCCATGCTTGTGGAATCATTTTCTGTGCTGGTGTTGCTGGCTGACACGGTGTCAGCATTTCTCAGGATTATGCTATTATCAGCCTGTACTGGGACCCTTTAAAACAGCTGAAATATAAGGTCTCTTTTTGCGTATTTATGCCATCCTGCTCTGAGCACTTCCTGTTGGCCCCAGTAAATCTCTGCTAAATTTCAATTGACTCTCATGGTGTTCCAGCTGTTAGATAAACTTCCAAGGATATTTTCATGACAGGTACAAACCTAGACAGAAAATCTTAAGAAGAAATTCTAAATTAATTATATGTCATCATTCAAGCCACAAGAAGGAGCAATTGTCATAAATTTTTGAAAGATAGAATCCAATTTTAGTTGCAAGTGCAAAAAAGGTCATTGACTCGGTTGTTAGTGCCAATAAAATAATATATTTCACATTCTTTAACAGTTCGATTTGGCTAAACATAGAAGGGAAGAGACTAATGTTAGTGAACTGTATATTTAAATCACATAAAAAGACTACAGACACAAACCAATAACATCGCAGATTTATAAACTATAATTTAGTATTGCCTAATCTTATCTCACCGTTTTGAAAAGGCATACAAAATATAAACTACATCTGTGCTAAATAAAAACATCTTCACTACCTGAGAAACTGATAACTGTGCCAACAAAATCTTTCTTCATTACCACACAAGACATATCCCAGCTCTCATTCTCTGTACACACACACTGTCTGTGTCATGTGCTTTATGAATGCTAGTAATACTGAGTAAGCAAGGGGTTGAGGGGGCAAAGAGTCTTGGAACAGTACTGGCCCACAGAGGCTTGCCTGTGTTTCTCTGGTTTTAGCATTGCTCTGGATTTCTTGACAGCTTTTGCAGCTCCTCTGTGACATGCCCTTACAGAAACTCTGAAGGCCACATGCAGGACATAGAGGCACTTCGAGTGCTCTGCAGTTGCTGCCAGCTGTGCAGGTAGAAGAGATTCCCTATCCTGTTGCCCCAATATTTAAAACATTTTCCTGGGAATGCTGTTGAGTGCCATAATCCTTGCAGTGCTGCTGCCTGGCAGGGCCTTCCCAGCAGTGCAGACAATAGCCATGCGTGTCCTTCCAGGCCCATCAGCAGTGCCCAGTTGGGAGAAGAGCTTCAATCCACTCCCAGCTGAGAACAGCTGAAAAAGCCGAACCCTGTGTGTCAAGTCAGGTACTCAAAAGCAACCTTGTGCTCTAACCTCGTAGGAGGCCCTGTCCAAACCTGTCTGCCTAAAGACAAAAGTGAGAGTTTTAAGATACTTGTTGTCTCATTGCAGAGAGAAATGTGTCTTGAGGTGTCTATGTTCAGCCTGTACCCAGGATAAACTATAGCAGTTGCTCTATCACCCAGTGGCCTCTCCACAGCCAAGAAGAGGGATTGGGGAAAGGAAAGGAGATGCATGGGTTGAAATGAAAACAGATTTAATGAAATAGCAAGACTAATAATATAAAGTAAACAAAATTATGCTCAGCTCAGCAGCTGTACTGTGGTCACAACAAACACGAAGGCAGCTCTCAGGAGCAGGAAGAGGAGCAGGATCAAGAGACCCAAAGCTGGAGATGCCCTCATCCTCACCAAACTTCCCCCTTTATACTGAGCATGACATTTATGGTCAGGGACACACCTGTGGTCAACTCGGGGCAGCTGCCCTGGCTGACTCCAAACTGGTAACAGCCTGCAGACCATGGCTGGCCTAGGGTTCTGTCCCAGTGACACCAGGACATAGGTGAAGAGAGAGGGGGAGTGTGAGAAAATACATTAAGCATTGCAGGCTGCATTTCTTGATGCAGCTTTGGGGCACACGTGTGAGATGCTTGTGGTCCTGTTTCTGGCACAAGTTCTGTAAGAAGCTCTGGCAAACTGCAGAGCAATGCAGTGCTGCTCTAAATCCCCTGGCATTGATACAGACCTCAGGAAGCTGTCAGCTAGGTACAGAGCAGTGACAAACGGTACCAGCCACAGCCATTACTCTCGTCCTTGGCAGCTTTCTGTACCATCAGCCATTGGCTAGACGGTTCAGGAACTACCGCTCAAGAAAGAAAAGCCCAAGCAAGGAGATGCAGCCACCTTCCTCATGCAGAGGCAAGATAAAGAGAGCAGCTAGAGAAACTGCTTTACAGCAAGAAGAGTTAGAGTTCAGAGGGAGAAAAAGATAGTTCAGACTATTGACAGGAGAGGCTAGAAAACAGTCATCTTGCACAATGGGCATGAGGCCATGTCTGACTACTCTGTTCATAAACAGTATTCTTTTATAAAATGCGGGTAACATTCCCCATTTTACTGAGTGCTTTCTCTTCACAGATGAAAGACACTGAAAGCATCCAGCAAAAACCCATGTAAGACAGAGTCTTTCAAATTATTTAATTGGAGCTGTATCAAATAAGTCCCAGGAAGCAAACACTCAGAGTCATCTGCAGGCAAAACTTGGCCCACAGCACAAATATAAATACACCAGAAATCCGGCAAGGCAGCAGCAGGAACGTACTGCACTTAACTGACCACCTTGATTCTGTGTCTCTGAAACACTGTGGATAAATAACTATTTATGTCACCCTGGGAGAAAAGGAATGTATGATATGGCTCTGAAACCACCTGGACTTTTATATATAAAAAAATGTTTTCACTACTTATGGAAAGCCAGACATGTAAATTACGCTACCTTAAGCAGGAAAAAATATGTGCCAAAGACCATGCCTAGGAGCAGAACTCAGGAAGAATGGGGGTATGGTCATGCCAGTTTTGCAGTGTTTTCTTTTACAAGCCTGTTTTACTACTGAGGTGGGGGAGGCTAGTGTTATTGCTTCCTCAGAAAGCTGTTCTCACAGGATTTGATTATTGGTCATGAAAATCTTATAAGGTCAGACAATCCTTCAAGATTTTAACAAACTGAAGGTTTAAACACAGTCCCAAGATTTTGGTTTTGTCTATTTCTAAGATGGAAAGTAATTCCCTTGCAAACGTGTATCCCCTGGGAAATAAAAGCAAGTCTGGAGATCTGAATTCAGTACCCTTAAAAGTTTGTACAAATTTGTTATCAAATTATTTGTCTACTTTCAGCATTTCCACACGGACAGATAAAGCTGGCATTATCAGCAAAACTACATCTGCATATTTAGTATAGAAGTAAATAGGCTTAGCCTGTTTTCTTGGTGCTTGCATCTTGGACTGATCACTTTGCAAGACCAAGAAGACACATAGCCATGGGCTCCTACGCCATTAGAGGTCCCCTCAAGGGTGACTGTTGGCATTAGAACATTAGCAATCTGTGTATTTATCAAAATGTGAACACTAGAGTGGCTTGAAGTAGTTTCACTTCCTCTTAAATGATAATAAATTGGCAGCAGGAGTGTTGACTGCCTGAAATGCAACTTCAATACTTCAGAGGTTAATGGAGCAACCTCTCTCTGTTGATCTTCCTGTCACCATTGGCTACAAAAGACTCTCTGACACAGTGCAGTTTTCATGAGAGGAACAAGTATAACAGAGATTAACCACATCAAAAAGAATACTGTCCTGCTCCATTATATTCTGGAAGGCTGGTGTGCAGTAAATCACAATGGCCATCAGTGTGATCTGCCTTGTCTGAAAACAAAATTAGCATAAAAAGAGGTGATGATACTATATTACTGAGACAAATATCTTTCCATCCTAAAAAAAAAAATAAAAAGGAGAAAAGAGAGAAAAGAGAAAAAAGAGAAAGGAGAAAAGAAAGAAAAAACATAAAATGTGAATACTTTAATTATGATGTAAAGTATTAGGAGCTACTGACCTTGAGCTATTTTGCAATAATTCTATAGAATCCGTTGTGTATTTCTTCCAGAAAGCTACACAGTGATTTAGCCAAACTACTATTCTTTTGAAGGCTCAATTCATGCTTCTGCAGGAGATGAAGACAGACAGGAAAAGAGTAGGAGGTGGCTACTGAGATTCAAAGAGGATTACATTTAATGCTGTTTAAGTGAATAACCCACTGAATGAAAATGTATTAATTTAGGGAAATGTGCCTCTTCTTGTTATGTATTACTTTCCTGAAATGCCTGGAAGGTGTGATATCTTTCAATAATTCATAACTCCTGTTGATCACGAACATCACAATGAACATCTTCCTCACAATTCTGAACAGAGAATATTGCCCAAGGAAGCAGAACATTGTGTATATCCTATACACAAATAATTGGAAGTTACTTCCAAGAAGGGAGATTACTCCTGCCCTACAAGGACATGCATTTTGTCAAGAACACTAACCTAAATTCACAATACTTACAGGTTAGTTTTATTCTGGTGACTACGTGGATGAAATAAAACTTCTCATTAGAAATGTTTCATTTTATTCAATATTACTGTTCTCTTCAGCAAAAATACATAACTAAAAGTACATCAGACATGCAATTACAACACTGTAAATCACATATCAAGCAATTATATGTGTAGTTGTGCAAGTGATTCAGGTGTATTCCAGGTTGCTTGTATCCATTTTCCACTTCCCGCTCCCACTAGTGTTTGGGATTGTGTTTAGCAAGTCTGACAACACGTCTACAGCAAACATACCAAACTCCCTTTTTCAGCTCTTATCTTTTGGAAATGTCAGTTAGAAGTGAATACTTTTAAGCGTGAAACACATCAACCTGAATGAAAGCATCCACTTCCTACACACAATGGCAGGCAACTGGACTTCTTATTAGAAAGCAACATGACAATAGGAAGTGCCTGCTGATAGTGTAAAGAAACTTACTGGAAGTTATGAGAGAAAAGGAAGATCAAGATTTCTTGCTGGAGAAGCAAACTGGGGGTGAGTTTTCAGGGAGAAACTCCTCTGAATTCCAGAGAAACTGTCACCTTCCCAGCCTGTGATCTAATTGTGAACAATTCAGTGTTCAGCTCCGATTGTGCTAGTGGCTCCTTTTGAGACCTTGGGCAAGTTGCTTAATTTCTCTGTATCAAGATTCTCTCAACTGTAAAAATGTAAAAAAGCAGCTACTAAACCTGGAGAAGTTCCTTACAACCTACAGATCAAAGTGGGTGTAAACACTAAACCTTCTTCTGTACTACACCATTTTCAGTTTGTTTAGGTTGAAAGACATACGCAGTGTTACTCATTTCGGGTTGATGAGGAACCATGGCCTACCTTTTAAAAGAGTGAATGGTGATTCTGGATGACAAATTTGAAAAAAGTAAAAATGTTTTACTTTCACAAAGTATGCAGCCTTTCTAACTTAACAATCAAAAATTAGGTTCACGAATTTGAAGTTGTTTTGCAATAGCTGCTGTGCTGCAGTTGAAAGATAAACCTTTAGTGAATGATTTCATAAAAAAATAAAGATAAAAAAATTGGTAGTTCATGTTGACCCCATGAATGTCACTGAGTTGAGAACATCCATTCCACAAATATATCAAACTCAAATAATTAAGATGTCAGTGATGCAGGTTCTAAAAGTTACTATTTACAATATCTCAAAAAGCCATTGTCCCACTGAAAAGAGTTTGAGAAATTTTATATTGCATAAAAATATGAATTGAATATGACTGTAAGACAACTCTTAAACACGGGGAGACTCCCCCTCTGCCTACGCAGAGTATCAGACTGCAACACATCTCTCTCCACAAATTCTGAAGAAGGATCTTTATGGGTAGGTAGGTGTGTGGTATAGTTGCCACTTCTAGCTACAGAAAGTTGTCCTTCCTTATCCTAGAATGCTTCATTTTTCCTCCAGTCAAAAATGGACTATGGAGCAGCTGGCCTATAGGTTAAGAAAACATTTTTGAATATCACTGAGAATTTCATTCTAGCTTTTCTTCTATGTCCATAGACATTTTTTGTGTTTATTTTTTTGTATCTCTAAATCACAGTTTGGCTCTGCTGAAATGCTGCTGCTGCAATGCCAAATACAGCTAATATAAGGTTCAGAATTGTGTAATTCCATCCTGCATCATAATGAATAGTGTTATGGATGCATTTGTATAAAAGGACTTCACTTGAACAACCCAAAGGAAAAAGAAGTCTATTATGTATTGCAGAATCTATTCAGTAACACAGCCTAACATAATATGTGTGACTACAGATGATCACATTGGACAAAGGTAAATTATGGTAAATAAGAAACTTTTATCGTAAATCCCAATAAAACAAGAAGTTTTTTATTTTCTGAAATAGCAATATTTTGCTAGGCATCAGTTCTTATTCATCTTGATGTGTACATTTACTGATGCCTTATCACCCAACATTGAAGCACAACAGCGCTGAGAGTGAGCAGTTCCCCTTCTCAGCACATAAGTGGAATTAAAGCAACATTCTGATTTACAAAAGTAATTGAGCATAGACAGTTTATAAAACAACTACTATTTACTGCATTTTAATGACATGTATTTTTTTTCCAGAAAAAAAACCCATTTTCTATGGCAGGTAAAATAATCCTACATATTTTGAAAATTTCACCATACAGAAATATTCTGGATCTTTAGAACAGACTGGCTTTGCATCCCAAACTGTTTTGGTTTGGTTTGGTTTTTTGTTTGTTTGTTTTGTTTTTGGTTTTTTTTTAATAAAAACCACTTGGTTCTTTCTTAATTAGAGTTTTTAACAACCAAGGGCAGAAAGCTTAGATGGAAACCTGTAGCAATGCATTTTTCAATGAGATGAAGACATTAGAAGGATTTTCTTTGAAAAAAAACAATGCTTTTTTGATCTTTATCTCCATTTGCATGGTAGAAGTATTCAAAGGAGTGAAGTATTACTGTTGTTAGTAAGTAAAAGAGATATCAAGTGTACTAAACTCAAAGATTATCCATCAGAAATGAAAGAAAACAAAGACTCTACAAGTATAAGATAACCTCTCTTTCTGTTGGCTGAAATCTTACATATGGCATATAATGCTGGCAAAACAGAATTTTTCTATTCACCTTTCTCCCTATTGAAAAGTAATGCTCTTTTTCTAACCTTTTCTAAACCACCATTGAAAATTGTATTTTCTGATTCAAACAAAACATTGTTTTTCTTTCTTCTTCATATGGCTAATAATAAAGACTTGAGGTAAATCTCCCTACAGCTGCTTTCAGTTCATTTTAAGTCAATGAAACCTATATAATCCTGTAATACAGTCAATTGTTTCTTTTTGACTAGGCCTGAAGGGCTGCAAGCTTAGAAAGGGAAGAATTACTGTTTTGCTTTTAAGCACCTATTAATATTTTGCCCCTCCAGCAGTTCTTTTTTTCCCCTTTGAAGCCTTTTTCCCACTAAATTAATGTTTAACAATTAAATCAAGCTGAAGGAGATCTTAAAAAGATCTAGACAATTACTGATTGGCTAGAAGAACAGGCCTTTAATTTAAATGGGAAACATCTCTCAAATGATGGCATGAGACCCCACAACTAATTACATAATTTTCTGCATCTGAGAAAACATGAGCTGGAAGAATGCAAATAGAGCCACACATGTAATATCAGGAAGAAAAGCTGGAACTGTAACATCTACCTATTATATTTGAAAATAGAGTGACTTGTAGAAAAACAAGCTTCCTGCTACTAGATATACAGAGCAAAATTATAACTTTACAAAAAAAAGAAGAAAATCCAAGGGATGGCATCTAATTTTCAGGCAAATATTGCCAATACACCTAGAATGGCAATGCTAACTCTCTATATAAACATCCCAAGCTGGCCTAAGAGCCCTTTCAGAATTGTATATTCTTTGTATACATAATATGCTTTTGTGTATTTGTAAGACAGAAGTGTTCTCAATTCCCTGCTTTCTTCTATAGTTATGTGTATGTTAACTTAAAAATATATCCACAGTTGAGTACTAAGGTACGATAATGTCGTTTTTCTGTTAGGCCTGAACAAATAAGTTTGTCCTGAGTGAAAATCCCTTCCCTGAAGCCAAAAGCTGGTTAGTAGCCACCTCCTTTGCCAGATCCTCTGAGCACCCAGTCAGAGAATTGTCTGCCTCCTTGACTCAGATGGTCCTTTGGGTACTGAGACCTACTCAGCTTTGTAACCTCATGAGTCTCTCCAGATCTCACAAATACATTGTGTGCTGAGACCTCAAATGCTGTTCTTTTTCCCTCCTAACCCTAGAAATTTTATCTGTTCCAACCAAAGTATCATGACTAGCCTTGCTTCTTAAAAAGGGTCAGTCTGAACTATAATGGGGGAGTGTTTGGACCAAATGTGCATTACCAAGACCTAATTAACAGAGTCAGTGAAATTATCCTACTTCCAACACAGGCACAGAAGCAGCTAAGGGCACCTACTAGAATGTCCAAGAAAATGATGGATCATACCAGCAGAAAACAAATAGGTGCATGGTGTGAAACTTGCAATATTGGACCTGCGCCTTTTTTGTCCATTACACAAGTATTAGGAAGAGACATTCAATGAACTAGACACCTAATTTCCTGACAGGCCCTTTAAAGTGCTTTCAAAGGAACTTGACTCCCACTGATTCCAAATAGATGAGAAAACATCAGTTTTTAAGAGAGATACTTTACATTTGTTCCAGTTAAAATATGTAATGGTTGAACTCTCAGGGACCTTAAAGGTTTTGGTCACAGTTTCAATGTTGACTAAACTATAGCTATTCCTTAAACATTTCAGGAATTGCACATTGTTCTCCTGTGAGATTTTGAATGCTTCCACTACAAGACAAGCCACAGGTAAATGGATAAAAAAAAAAAACAAAAAAACAACAGATTTTCACAATTCAAACACTTGCTTAATATTTTAGATGGAGTTTTCTCTAATTCAACATTTTTACTCATCCCTAGATAGAATCAAAACATGATCTGAGGAAAAAGTGTTATTCAGTTTTATGTGTCATCAAATAATTTTGAGACACCAAGTGCATTTTAGCTCACCATCTGTTATATAACCTCAATGCAAAGTAAAAAAAATTATGTTTTTGGCTAGAAATCTGAATTCCATTTTCAGAAAAAGGTTGAGATCACAAACAGACTACTATGAAGGATGCAGCCAACTGAAAACACTTGAGCACTTCCAGGAATTAAGCCTCTCATTCCTATAATAACAAAAACCATCACTGACATAAGAAGGTCATCTCCTTTCCTGCTTTTGATAATTTTTTTTTTTAATAAAAATTCCTTAGTATCTTTCTATTATTAATTTTAAATGTTCATTTCACCAAGCAAATTATATTAATATTTTTGCCAACACAGACTGCAACTGATGCATGAATGTTTGCATAGCTGAAGCATGTAGAATAAAAGGCTATCCTCAGTCAAATGTCTTCTTTCCGTCCACAGAAAGAACAAAAAGATAACGACCTCATGGTTATGTAATTTATGTAACATGTTGTTAAAAATCAACAAAATTTGGAATCATTTGCATCTTATTCAACCCCCCCAGGACATTCTATAGCAACATTTCATTTAAGCTCCTGAAAATAATTGACTCTCTCAAGGAAATATACACACTGAGGAATTGCTCAGGACCAACATAAGCACCAGCCCGTTGCAGGCAGCTGAGCACAGGCTCTGTGCACAGGTTCATTCCACCTGGTCCGTGTTTGAAAATCATCTGCTTGTGAGTGGGATGGGTTAAAACCTCTGCAACTGAGTGGGCAGCAAGAAGAGGAGATGCAGCTGGGCAAATCAGATAGGAGCTCTGTGGCTTCCACCACCACGCGGATGCAGAATGTGTTGGTACTAACTCTTAAATGACAAGCCTAAGGTGTGGTTGTAAAGTGCACAAGTCTCTACTGAGCAACCAGCACTGAGTCCAGCACAGACTTACCTGCTGTCACCTTTTTTTCTTCTGAGTCAAACTGCTGCCAGAAACAGCTGTCACACATATCCAGTAAGATGCTGCATTTCATACACCAAGTAAATCTGATGAGGACACTGTCCTCTGACACCTTCTCTTTCAGAAAAACTACAGAACAAGCAAAGATGTTGCTAACACTTCAAGAATGTGCTGAGCTGGGCAGTGAGTTCACTAAGGATTGCCTGAGAAGGCAGAACCACCCTCCTGGGGCAATCTGAAGGGAGCACAATATTATCCACTGTTTTTAAAAACTGTGAAGATAGGGTGGGCCAAGAAGACAAATGAGGCAAAAAACAGGAGAGAGATGAACAAAGCTATGGGCTTTGAGCCAAAGAATAAACTTTCCTTACTGTGTAATGGCAAAGGTGAAGGGGAGTTGACTGGCAGCAAGAAACAGGCTGCAAGTTTCTAAAGAGGGATTCTATCCCTCTCTAAAAGCTGTGTTCCTAACACAAGAAGAAAAAGATGTGTGAACATAAAGATGTTTCTTTCTTTTAGATTCAGTATATTTATTGCAGAAAAGTGAAAATTTCCATCTCAGTCAGAAGAAAAATGGTGTGAAGATTTGAGCTTTGGAAAAGCATGAAGATCTTCCTGGAGATTCGGCATGAATACAGACGTAAGTAACAGTAGGTCTGAACAATTAGGAAAGCATGTCTTGAGGAGGCGTGTAGGAGCCCTGAGCCAAAGGCAGTCCCAGGTTCTGCTCAAAGTCAGGAAGACTGAGAGGGCACAGCTCCAGGTAGGTGGGATCTAAAGACAGAGCTTGGGGAGGATCCAGCCATGGGAGATTGTCCAGAGCTGTGACACCTAGTAACAAATAAATAGCAAACAAAGATATACCGGTGACAACAATCAGCTTTAGAAGTTAACAGGAGAAGCCTGGAAAGTGTAAAATGTATTTGTGTTGCTAGGCAAAGACAGTGAAACTAATTCTGGAGTAATGCTGTGTCAAGCAGAGTTTTGTGCAGAGGAATTTGAAGACTAGAAAACAAGAAAGATGAATTGTTATTTAAATTTCCAGATTTGGATCCTACCCATAAGCCTGAAAATGAAAAATTGACAATAGAGATTCATGAAGTTTGTAATAAAAAGAAAGAGGCCAAAATTATGTTCTCAACAAACATTAACTAATGGGCATGAGAAGGTTTAAACTGTTACCATTCAGAGCAGTGATGATGAGTGAAAAATGACACAGGAAACCTGGGGACTGTTTTTAATCACCCTTGCATAGCTGTTAAAGGCACAATAAAATGGCAACAGGACATTATAAATAGACCATGTAAAAGAGCCTTCTGTGACAGGGAGAACTGTTACAGACTCCCTCATTAGACAGGTTGGCTTAAGCATTCACCCTGTCACCTTCCCCAGTTGGTCAAACGCTCTGTTCCATCTTAAAGATAACTGAGCTTGTTCAGCTTGGTTTGGCCCATCCCTAGTTTCATATTAAAAGGATGATTTATCAGAAAGTTAGTTGAAAAAGCAAACCAAGCAACAACACAAATGTGTTCAAACTTTTTCAATTTCAGAGAAAGGATACCAGCTTTGCTGTAAAAGCTTCACATGACTTGAAATACAATTTAAACAATTTGGGATGTTTGGAAATAAATTTGTTTGTAGAAGAGAAACTTTCCATCCCACAAAGATGTTGGGACAGGATGTAGCTTCCTGGTGATTTCTGGTTGTGACAGAACTGAATTTTGTACCTCTGTCTGCAAATCACTCCACAAACACCATTGCACAACACTATGTTTTGGCATAATTTTCAAAGATCTTAATGTCAGTAATTCCCAGTGAATCCAGTGGGAACATACAACTAGTGTAAGTAATCTGAACGTTTATGTCATTTATAAGGAATAAATGGTAATTAGGCCACTTAGTCTTGAAATGTAACATGCAAGCATATTAAAACCTAGATGTTATTCCCAATTTACAACAACGGTTGCAGTAAACAACATGCACACTTATGAAAGAATAATCAAGACAAATGTTTCATTTAAAAAAAAAAATCACTTTGGATTCTTATTTCACTGACAGTTATGAAATGTAATATTAAGCATAATAATCAACTATCATGCCGAGTGAGCTCTGGAGAATTACAAATTTGTTTCCAGCTTTTACTTCTTTTTTCTGTTATCTCACAGATGTGCACACATTTATTTTACTATGAATTTTGTGCATTTAGGGACGCAGTTAGAGATAAAGAAAATGGGGTGTCCCTTTAATGACTTGTTAGCAAAACTTACTTTTTGTAATCATACAGAAACATACAGCATGAGGACCATAAAAAGGAATATTGGTGTCCATGTAATTGAAATTTCTTATTCATCCTTCTTTTCCCCAAATGTGTACTGTGTTCAACTAATCTCACTTGTCATTTTCATAAATGTTTAAAATAATGAAAAGAAAGTCCTTAAAGAGAAAGATTATTTCCCTTAAGACTAAGCATAACTGAAGTATTCCAAGAAAATAATATATTGATAGTGCTTAAAGACCAAGGACCATTCAAAAGACCTACAGTTTTGACATTTTTATTTACATTCTTCTCACCAAATGATGCAGAATATCAATGGATAAGAACAATTAATGTTTTTTTGGGGTCATTCAACAGCAGAAAAAGCATAAAGGAATAAAGAGCACAGCACAATGTTGAAAGGAAAATTAAACAGTAAATAAAAAAATATTATTAGATTTAAGTGTCTATTTAATACATGCTTAGAATTCTTCACCTGATTCCATTATTGCACAGATTACCTTTCCTTTGCCTTTCCCCCTCTGGAAAATTAATTAATGGTTTGGATGAGAGATGCTCACCAGGCAGAAAGAGACACGCAAGGGATGTACACTCTGAACATTCTTTGTAGTAAATCATCCCTGGTTTTGTAAACAAACTGGACTGTAAATAGGTTTACATACAAGTCAACCACACCACACTTCAGAAAACAGAGATGTCTCACCTCACTAGGAGGCAACTGTGTGCAGAGTAGACCAAACCTTCAATGTATGTCATTTCCTAAGTTGAAAAAGGAACACACATCAATGAATCTTACTGTTATTATCTTTAGTTTTTCAAGTTTGGCATTTTTGTTCTGTTGGAAAGTATTCCATTCTCATGGCTTAGAGTATCTGCTGACATGCTTTAAAATGATGCCACTACTTTCATGCTTTTTTTCCATTTTACTATATTCAATGGTTTTTAAATGAAAAACATTTGAAAGTCTTTTTCCTCACAAAATATCTCTTTATATAAAGACTGTCTGAAATAATTGAGATTACTCAATGTTAACCTAGAAAATGATTGCACAAGTCTGAGAAATAACCCCCTAGACATAAGGACACGGTAAATGACAGGATGTCAAAAGCAAAAGGAGGGAGACACCTGCAAATTAATTCTGTCATCTGCTCGCTACTCACCCACTCACATCACATGGGGCTGAAGAATGTGGGACCTGATCTCAGTGGGGTGGTGAAAAGATCAGAGAGAAGAACAAAGCAGCAACTGATCATAACAGTTGCAATCGAAAATTGGAAGGGAAAAGCACAGGGAAATTTGAAAAACTGAATTTAAATACAGACATGGAGAAAGGCCAAGACAGAAGAGATAAAATGCCCTGGTCAATTAAAGACAAAAGACTGCATTAGAAGAAAAACAGTGTTCAACCTGGTCTATTAAAAAAAAGCAAACTGCAGACTTTGTATTTGAGGGCCCCTCTGTGCTGAAGCACATTGAGGGGACTGATGGATGTCACTGCTGTTTCTGAACCAGCAGAGAAACTTCCCTGGTTCTGGAAGAAGGCAGGTATAGGCATGAGTGATATTCACCATCCTTGCTGAACTCCACTGGAAGGCTGCCAAGAAGTGAATGCAGTTGAAGATTAATTAAACTATGAGCAAACTATAACTGCTGAGCAAATTCTTCCCTCCTCCCTGTGTTTGAGAAACTGAAAGGGGGAAGACTGAAGTGTAGAGGTAGTGCAGAAGCACCCATCACCCTCAAGGATGGCTTTGTGGCTGTGAAGGATTCCCTGTGATCTCTGCAGACCTCACTGCACACATCACAAAGGTAAATCATACTGTTCCTGCTGTGCTACAGGCAAAAACATAAGAAAAATGGAGCAACCTACAGGGAAATTTTCCATATTTCTTGTAGGCTTTTTTTTCCATTAAGAGTTATCAGGTCTTAACACTGAGATAAAGATGCCTGGCTTGAAAGTCTGCAAAGTTCTCCTGACAGTATCCCTTTGAGGAAATGCCTGTATGAAGAAGGACTGTGTAGACGGGAATTTACCTTTCTCTAAAAGTATATGAATCCTTATCAATGCACATTTGGCTTCCCTCCTTGGGAGTAGAAACAAGTATCTGTAAAATGATAGCTTGATTGTTCAAGCATTTACATGGTTTTAACGAGTAGCTGCTGAAATGGTCCAGCAATTCCACACATAAATATTTGACCCCAGGGCTACAGTAATTTATGGACCTTCCAATTATGGAAAGTATTCTTTTTTCTTTTGCATTTCATTTGGACTGTTCCTTTTATTGCTAACTCCATATCCTTTCACACTGTTCCCCTACAGAGCTTCAGGTGATTGTGGGAAGTAACAGGGATTTGTGCAATACCCTCACACATGAAGGGAAAGGGTCTATTTAGACTATTTACAAGTCAGGCAAACAAAGTAGAGAGAATTGAGGAAAAGTTCATTTGGAAAAGTTACACATAATTTTTATTTTTCTAGAACAGTGTGAAAGGGGACCTGAGCTTAAAAATGGGGTCTACAGATGAAGTCCAATAAGATATAAATATTTGCCCCTAGTTAAAAGTTAAAATCTTGGCCTTTCAGGTATGTGTCAGTAACTACTGTAAATATTTATGAGAAGGAAATTAGAAATTCTTATCTAATTCAAGCCATGCCAGAAATATATTTGCATTGTCTACAGTCATACAGAAACGGTATCAACCACAGCCTGATCATATTAAAACTTTAATTATAAAGTCCTATGCAATTATGAACAAAGTCTTTGGATGTTTCTTCATGAAGTCAAATTTAAGACACACATTTCGGTACTTAAAAACTCTTGCTATTTAGGGCAGGGGATTCATTAAAGTACTTTCAAAATATAAATTCTGTATCTTCCATATAGTACTTGTAATATCTGTTCTAAGTGTGTGTTTCTGAGTGCTGGCAATATTACAACAGAATTGGAAAGCCAAAAGTAATCCCTGTCCAATTAATAACAATCTTTTCAACTATCTCAACTAGCTAAAAATACACTGCTTGGATGAGGAAGGATAGCTTTGAGGTAAAAATAGCAGAAACAAAGAATATTTAAGACAAAACAAAACAAAAGTTCCAAATCAGTCTTAAGAATTTGTGCAGAACTTCAGTATTTATAACCTCCTTTCCCAAGCAGGGCTTCAAAACACAAAAAGGACGTGAAATTGATAACAAAGGAAAGATGCCAAGAATGTACAAAATAGAAAAAAAATCTGCATTCCTTTTTTGAACATGGAAGTCCTCCCTCTGAAGCAATTTATCTTGGCTGATGAAGGATAAGTGGGTGTGCCCAAGACAAAACTTGTCAAAGACATGTTTGTTTGCTTTTTATTTATCTTAAAGTCAAAAGCACAATATATTGCAGTGTTAATGTGGGCCTTTCCAGATCTTCACTCTTCATCGGGATATGAGATGGAGAGAAATATTTATTCCAAAAGGAGGATAGATCTGTAACTAACTCTATAGTTATCATAAATTTGTATAACAAGTAGCCTTTGAAATAGCTGTAACAAGAATACTAAAAAGCATTCTAAACAGATAAGACAAATAAAGACTGAAAACAGCGAAGACAGAGGTGAACTAGTATGTTCCACCTCCTACAGCAGAATAATGGCCCACTCATTGCTAGAACTATTACACTACAGGGCCTCACTCCCTGCAGTGACGTTACACTCCCAAAGTAATGTAGATACTTAAGTTAGTCACTCAGAATACACTCCAACTAAAATTTCAGGCCTGTCTGAAACTTCTTAAGTTTTTAATTCCAGTCTTGTGTACACTGAAAATCTGTTTTTGAAGGCTATATATTATCCAAAATTAATAGTTTCAGTAGTGTGACAGCAGAAAATGCTGCTTAGGGAGTAGGAAGATGGAACGGGTGAACTAATACAAATAGTTTTAATTTCTATTGTCCATGGCTTCAAGTGGGCAACAACTGACCTTGAAAGCTACATTTCTTGCAGTATTAAACACAGTAAAACTAACTTTCTACTTAGAACAATATTAAAGAAGAACTCTGGAAGATACAGAGTTAATGCTTTACTTCGAAGACAGGCACGAAAATTTATTCTGACAAAACAAAACAGTATCAAGTGAAAAGACAGAAAAAATGGTCTTGGATGTCTAATAATCAACATTGGTTTTTTTTCCAAAATGGAAGTCCAGGAATTCCATCATCAGGAACTCTTTGTAGATAAATTACATGTTAAATGACCAGTTCAAATAAATTTACTTATGCCACATGTCTGGATTTTCATGCATTATATTTGATATTATTTTATATTTTTAACTGTAGTTTATTTTAAAATGCAATTGGCATAGAACTAATGCACTGGACATAAATTCTTCATTCTATTTTATACAATCACAACTTTTGCAAATTGGGAAGTTTTGAAAGGCTCAAGTGTTGCTACATCACTCTGGGGTAAATTCTGCCATGCATATTCTTTTGAGTTATTGACAACAAGAATAAAAATAGTACCACGTTAATCCTTCCTCTTGATTAAACTTGATTAATTCTAGTCACATTTTAGTTATAATCTTATTAATCTCTTGGGATCACTAGTTCTAGGCTACACAAACTAAAATATATGATGCAATCTTTTGATGAAATTAATGGGCTGATTACTCTGGAAAATAAGTCTTCAGTACCTCAGGGGATGAGAACCTATCAAGGGGATAGCAAGGCATTGGTTTTTGTACAAATTGTAAGAGTTACATAATATTTACTGTCACCCACCCATATACTAAAAACACATAATGCAGATGGTATTTCTAACTCGAATTTGTCTTTCTCAGAACAGCCCACGGTGATTTTATTTATTTACAAAAAGACACTGAAGAAAGAAGATATCCACTGCACTTGCATAATTCCTGGTTAAGACCTAAGGTTTGCTTTAGACTGTGTAAGTTTTGGAGGACTCACACCCTTCCTCATGTTGAAGTATGCCATATCCTATCAACACCTAAATTTTAGTCATGTTTTTCTCAATCTTGGACAGAATTCTGTTGTGCTTGCTTAAGAAAATCAGAAAGAGGAGAAAATGGAAACATCTGGAACTCTGTGGTAATAAACAGTGTTTAATAGTTTGTCCATGAATTATTTACCATGGGAAGAATCTGTAGAGTGGGGCGAGGTCTTCCTCTTCCAGCAATGAAGTTCAGGGAGAAGGTTCTGCCTAAATAAGATGCTACAAGGAAAGTATCATTTTCTCCTCTGTTTCATGAGTTTCAGAAGAAACAACAGCACTGTGTTGGGTTTTTTTTTCTTACAATCCTTTTTTTCATGCATTCAACCAGTTCTATCTCACGTACCTGTTACTCAAAGATTCTAACTACCTAAGGTCATTGTAAGAAGCATTTCCATTTTTAGAGGTAGGTCAACAGTGTAACATTCCACGTGAAATGTGTACTCCCTCATGAAGAAACATTTGACATTTATCTTTTAAGCAGACAGTGACTAGATGACACAAGAGAAGGAAATCTTGAACAGTCTGCAGTGCAGCAAATTACACTTTTTTTGTGTGTGTTTTAGTCCTAAAGAAAAGAAATCCTGGAAAATGCTATATTTTCACAAGACTCATATAAAAGGCAAAACATTCATAAATATGGTTTTAAGCTCCTTAAAATATAATACTGTAAATCTTATTACAGACTTCAGATGTAATTGTTCTGCTGTTTGTCTCATAACGCTGTGCCTCTTAACTTTATATGGTTAAAAAGGGGATTAATTTTGCTTTTGTCCTTTGCTTTTTTTGCTAATAAAGACCAGACTTGCTCATTTTCTTTCAAGTACTTCTGTTTATTATAGCATGAGCTCCTATAGATGTAATGTAGAAAATCAATATAAAAATCTAGCTGATTCAGATAAAGTCCAAAAATTTGGACATCTTGAGAACAACTGGAAGTTTTGGGGGTCATCCATGCCTCTTTTATTCCCTCTATTTCTTATATTTCCTCTTATATTTCTTGTCTTCTGCCTTTTCCTTTTATTTTGAACTAATAGAAAGTTCTTCCTCTCCTCTTTATATGCTTTCCTCTCAGAAACCATTTTTCTCTTTACAAAATACCACCAGCAATTGAGAATACCTTCACATTACAGGCTTATCAGTTAATCTGATAAATTAATCTGATCAGTTCATCTTCCTCAAGGGTCATCTTGCCAACATTTCTAGAAAAGACCATTTGTTCCTTCTGCCAGCTGAAGAGACATGACCTTATGTTTGTACAGAACTTTGCTGGTATGAATCTGTAGGTTTATGTCAGATTTCCCACATAGCATATCTATATCAGGTCCAATAGGAATTATTTTTAAATACAGTATTGCTTAATAGGGCTCAGAATATAGGTCTATACTTCGGGG